>CM060900.1:195126478-195726478 GCA_030762935.1 Hymenopus coronatus | reverse complement strand
TCTGAATAATCCTTACAATCTTCCTGTCTTCTCTTTCTGGTCTTCCGTGTTGCATATTTATCAATGTTTTGGTTTTTAATAATGTTTTTGTAGTTGGAATACACTGCACAGAATATAACAGCTTCTCTCAATCTTAGCAATTTCAGCATATAATTAACCCTCATCATGTATGTTTAGTATTATCTTTCTCTTCTCAGGAATTGTTTCTTTCCCTTTTCTACTCATATTATTGTCACATATTTGCCTCCGGCACACTCACTTTGCGCCTATCCTATTTCAGCAACCAAACCCTCAGTGTGGAACTAAGGCTCACTGCGATGTTTTGTTTACATTTTACCCCTAGTGTTTGAATACTGTACAAACAATCCCTATCAGCATGTTGGTCTCTGGCTTTTAACAAACACTTTGGATTTAAATAATTTTGTATATGTAGACATTCTGCGCAAATTAAACAAATAATAGACATAACAAAAGTAACAGTTCATTACCTTGATTATAAAGGTAGGATCTGCAAACTGTAAGACAGTGTAAATATTGCAATACTTATGTGCATGAATATATTGGGGTCTATATTCATTGCTATATGATTATTAAGGGTTAGTTTTTCACAGAGTACTTAATATTTGTCACTTCATGTTATAGTGATTACACCTTAAATATAAAAACAAGTTTATAATTTACTATGTATTTGAAAATAATTTTCATTTTTAGCCATTAGGAGCTTAATGTACATAAAAAATGTTAACTTCTTAATTCAAGACCTTAACATTTCACAAGTTGGTAGTTTCATAGAATTTTTCTGCGCCTGTTTATCAGATAGAAAGATTTGCATTTATAAAATCCCAGGTTCCCTGAAATACCCTAAAGTAAAAAATTTGAATAAAGGCGTACACATAGGGCTCACTTTTCTATGGAAATTCTATACATTTGGAGCTCAGAATAGCAAAAATATAACTTTTGCAATTGATTTTGTGAAATCACGACTAATTATAATACACATGTATTTTTTTCTTCTACAGGGGGCCTAGTAAAGCTGTCTTTGCTGCAGCTAAGAGTTCTTGTACTAATGTAACAGAGTTGACAAAGGGAGAATATGAGTTCCAGCTTACCGTTACAGATGACAATGGAAACCAAGCTACAGATTCATTGTTGGTCACAGTGACACAAAGTAAGTGTAAGATTTCCATGTTTTCAGAATGCTTCATCATTAATGAAGAAAATATGAGGCAAGTATTATACTCTTTTACTCTGTTTACCACATTTTACATACCATAGGACATGTTTTGTGGATTCTCCCTCATATCCTCTGCTGCCTAATTTTGATTAGCTTTTGAATTTGATTTCAGACCTCTGGTTAGTTCTGTGGTGCTCTCTGTTGAACGATCACCCAGCTTTGTAATGAGATCTCTCTCTTCTTTCTGATGGTAATTCAAAGTTAGTCATTCCTAAAATTTTTTATATACACCATCTTCCACAAGTTCAGTTCTAGTACAGTGGTCCTCTGTGGTCTAGGGGTGCCATGATGTCTGGTTCCTGAGGTTGCAGTTCAAACTTGGCAGAAGTCAAAGAATTTTTATTGGTGTAAAAATCTCGGCAGATGGCTTCCTCTGAAGATGAAGTAAAGCTGGTAGTCTTGCATCAGTCTTATGGCATGTAAAAACCCCAAGCCTGATAGAGGTTTCTGAGCAAAATTTCTGATCTTTCATGTCTAACATTGGGAAGAACGATAGTTAGAGGAGCATCCATAAAGAAATACTCAAATTCTCAATTTAGCTGAAGTGTATCTTGATGTGTTTTAATAATGTTGCCTCTGTATGGACTGAATGGTTTTCTTGCCAAAAATGGTTAGCTATTATTGCCTTTTCTAAGTATTTGTACTTTATGGCGTAATGATGTTTGTTTAATTTGTTCCTATGTTTCTTTCTATCTTCCATAAGTGCATCATGTCACAATCCTTGCAGTTGATGTTGTATTGGCCTTGTTTATTTTCTTGAAGATGTCACATTTTGTACTTAATTTTAAGTCTTCCTATTTTGTTTTTATTGTATTCTGACAGTGCCATGTGTGGGCACTCTCACATTCACCTTGGTAGGTGAGTTGGTGCAGTTGGAGACCTTGGAATGCATATAAACAACACAAAAAGAGCAGCACAACAATAAATGGAGGCTTTGTAATACGACACATTTAGTACACTGGAGATTCATCCAGAAGCTTCCACAATTTTCCAGAAAGTTCTCTGACATTATTTTATAGCTATAAAAGGAGGTAGGATTGCAAGCCTGTGGTGGAGTGAATTCTAGTGAGTTGTGAGTGACATGAGCACTCAGTGGTGTACAAGCCATCAACTGTTTATGTATTGAAACGTTAAGTGAATTATTTGTAGCAGTGAATTCAAGACTTTATTTATAACCATTTTTTACTCAATAAAGACATTTGTTGGAATGGGTTATTCACGCCAAGATGGAGGAGATAATGAATGGTTTGTTGACTTTATTTATAACCAATTTTTTAGTCAATAAAGACACTTGTTGGAATGGGTTATTCATGCCAAGATGGAGGAGATAAGGAATAGTTTGTTGATTGAAATAAAGGAAATGATCAGGAATAGAGAAGATGGAATTCAGCATGGAGAAGATAATAAATAATGACAGTGATTTCCTTTTTAGAGAAAGTGCATACAGAAATGAAGACTGAACTAAGAGTATAAAAGAAGAAATGAGAAATGGAATGGGAACTGCATGGAAAAGATGGAAAGGAAAATGGAATCAGCAATGGAGTATGTGAAAATCAAACTTTCTAGCAAAATCAATGAACAACTGGCCAGTGTGAAGAAGGTCTTGGAGGAGCTAGGAGGAAAAGTGAAAGAGCTTTGAGGAATGATAAAGAGACTTGACTATCATATTTATGCCTTGGAAGAGCTCAGGGAACACGTTAGTTTCCTGGTGGTGCCAAGGAACTGAATGCTATGGTGGAAAAGATGCTTATTGGAAGGCTAAAAGACTTGAAGGGTGAGATGCCAGGACATGACACAACATCCACATTTATCAAACTGCCCAAGTTCAACGGGACGTAAACCATCCAATAGTTTGCTGCCATTGCCACCCACAACCGTGGGTCAGCAAAAGAGAAAATAGCACAGCTGTTAGCAAGCCTCCAGGGATGGGTAGCAGAAGTACTGAATGTGATCCCAATGTCAGCAAAGCCCAGGGAGATATAGGAGACTCTCGAGTACCGCTTCAGGAACCATCAGTTGGCTGCAGCCTACTGCCTGTAGTTCGGGGACTATAAGAACGGTCCACGAGGTGTTAACAACAGCACTTAGGCAACCAAGACCACAACTGTACCTACCTCAAGAACCAGGAGTATTTGCAAGACAGGGTGAAGCAACATAGACAATGACAACCTTCAGGGGGTGTGGTGAGCGGGTCATTTAGTGAAGGACTGTCTACACCGAGAAATGAGCAGGCAAAAAACGAGTAAGGATTGGTATGATGAGGGGCCTGTCAGGCCCGTCTTCACCACCCCCTTGAGTGACACTTTGTGCCTTGGGCAGAACAGTGGACGACAGTCCCATTGCAGATACATGGAAAGCTATCCGGGGACTCATAGACACAGATGCAACAGTGACTATAATCAGCCCTAACATGGCAAAGGGCTTGCAAACACAAGCACCTAGACAGGCCTACCAACATTTTCGGCCTCAGGTGACATCTTGCCTGTGGAGAATGAGGCCCTGCTGGAGGTGACACTGGGAGAGAGCACTGTGAGCCTGTGAATATTTTTCAGGAGTGTAACTGAGGATGTGATATTGAGCTTGGATGCCAGGACACCCAGGTTGGGGTGGAATTAGGAAAGTGCAAGTCAGCTGTAAGTGTATCACCATGCAATAAATCCAACCAGCCTCACCATTGTAGGAATTGGGGCCCCGACTGTAAGACTTACTGAAGAGGGCAGCCGACCTTCTGACCACTTCACATTTGGAGAAGATCCAGTGTCCAGTCAGTCAATACTAATCTATCTTCAACAAAGGGATGGTGATTATGATCGTATTGACCATACACCACATCATCACCAGAGATGCCTGTCCTATCTGGCAATCACAAAGAATTGTTCCCCTGTCAAAGGAAACAGAGATGGGACATGTTGGAGGATCTAGGGTCTCCTATAGTCTAGGTGAATAATAAGAATGGTAAGCTACACTTCTGCACATTACAGGAAATTGAATACCATCACCAGAAAGGACTGTTATCATTTACCTCAGATTGATGATACCTTGGACACACTTGCTGGTGCCCAGTGGTTCTCAACTTTGGGTTTGAAATGAGTATACTGGCAAGTGGCCCTAAATCCTAGAGATAAGGAGAGGACAGTATTCTCAATTGGCCAAGGGCTTTGGCAATTTACAATTAGGCAGCATCAATGCATCAACCATTTTCCAGAACCTCATTGGGTTCAGTGATGAAAGGGTTGACCTGCCTGCACTATTTGGATAACATCATCGTGGGCAGTGATTTCAAAGAACATTTTGAGAGCCTGACCAATATACTGCAAAGGCTCTGGGCAGTTAATTTGAAGTTCAACATGAATAAATGTCAACCCTTCTGCAAGGAAGTGAATTACTTGGGCCACTTAATCTCACTATCTGGAGTGGCCATGGATCCAGAGAAGGCTCTAGCAGTGAGAGATTGGCCTTGCTCCAAAGACAAACAAGCTGCAAAGTTTCCTTGACCTATGCAGGTTTGTCAGAGGTTTCTCCAACATTGCAACTCATCTGATGTAAGAGCACCATCCTTACATGTGGTCAGAAGAGGCAGAGAATGCTGAAGTCAGCACTCTGCAGTACTATTTTGGGATTCCCACAACCTGGTGGCAACTTTATTGTGGACACTGATGCCAGCAACGTTCTATCACAAGACCAGGATGGCCAGGAATGAGTAATTAGCTATTACAATAAGATGTTCTCCAAAGCAGAAAAAAAAAACTACTGTGTAAACCAATGAGAGCTCCTGGCAGTACTAAAGGCACTGGAAAATGTTCACAAGCACCTGTATGGACAGCCATTCCACCTGAGGACTGACCATTCTGCCCTCACCTGGTTGTTGAGTTTCAAGAACCTGGAGGGCCAGACATTCGGTCTAGAGGCTGCAACAGTACAACTTTACATTAGAGCATTGGAAAGGAGGCCAGTAGTGTGGTTGCCATATCCAAAGAACCCTGTCCAGAGGAGTGCAGTCACAGCACTAAGATTGAAGAGGAATGTGCCACAGCTGTCTATTATTTTAGTGGTGCTTGTAGCTGGATAGCATAGCACAGGGCTGAGGAGGGAGCAGCTGGCAGAAACCAACCTTCGGACACTCCTGGGAGAAATGGAGGTAGAGACTAGGCTGAGCTGGGAGGACATTGCACCCAGGAGTAGTGTGTACAAGACCTACTGGGCATAATGGGACTCACTGAAGATCAAAGATGAGGTACTGTTCATAGTATGGGAGTCACCTGATAGGAAGACCCAAAGAGAGCAGCTGATCCTCCTTCAGAGAAAGCATATGTGGGAACTTTGGGAGCACATTTGGGACCTAACCTGCTCTGACTGTGGTAATTCTGGTTAAGATTATGGGCAGATGCTGGGAAGTGGTGCTGCCCACAGACCAGAAGCCAGGGTTGCATGCAGCAGTATAATGCAGGAGCATCCTTTGTACACAGCCATCGATGTAGCTGGGCCATTCCCTGTGTCTGACAGTGGCAACATAAATCTGTTGCTTGCTGTGGAATACTTCATCAAGTGGCTGGAGGTTTACACCATCCCCAACCAAGAGGCCAAAACCAATGCCAACTGCCTTGCAAAAGAACTGTTTTGTTGCTATGGAGTACCAGTGAAGCAACACAGTGATCAGGACACCAACTTCGAGTCTAACCTCATGAGGGAAACACTGGAGTGATTCAGAGTGCCCAAGATGTGCACATCTCTTCACCCACAATCAGATGGTTAATGGGTATATCAAGATGCTAGAAGAACATTTTAGGAAGGTTGTGGCCAATCACCAGAGAGACTGAGATGTCAGGTTGCTACTTTTCTTGCTGGCCAACTGCTCTTTAACCCTCAAAACTTGAGTTGTCATCAGACAGTTTGGTCTTTGGCAGAGATCTCCATCTACTGTGTGAACTGATGTGTGGGAACCTTCCAGGGGCAGAACAGCCAGAAGTGAACTATGTGGAGCATTTTTTAGACTGACTTCATGTCATACTTGGAATGGCCCATTAAAACATCCAGGTAGCAAGCGAGCAACTGACCAGGTAAAGACCCATTACGACCAACAGCTAAGATTTCCAGCAAGTTGATCTGGTATGGCTATATTGCCCTATACAGACCAAGGAATGCTGCCCTAAACTTCAACAACCATAGCAGGGGCCATAATTTGTTGTAAAGAGGATAAATCATGCTGTCTGCCACAGGTATATTCAACCTGGGGGGGGGGGGAATGCAAAGACTTCTTAGGGGTACATATATGTTTCCTGAATGATCACAAAGTAACGAAAAATATTTCAACCAGACAGATTTGAACTGCTCTACAGGTATACCCAATAATGATAACACAGCACACTTGCTAATAATTTATGTTGTTTGTTTCAAACACTGACAACAATAACAGTGTCTGAGAATGTACATTAGTTAACTATTAATCCACCAACAGTTCAGTTCTCAGTATATTTTCATGACTATTAGGTACAGGTTCATTTTATTTACTCAAAGTTGCACATCTCATTCTTTATATTTGTGAACTGTTGAATGTCTTTATTGTGATAGTCCACTATTTTAACTTTTATTGTAGTATGGGTAAATTCATTATAAGAGGAAAATGTAAACTGAGTGAAACAAGTGATAGTGTTGATAATGTTGAACCACCACGAGTGAAAAGTGTGAAAACGCTTGTTCCACCATGGGATATTGGTGAAAATAGTGTTGAAGTTGAACCATCCAAGACAACGGTTCCCAACCGGTGTGCCCCGGCACCCTAGGGTGCCGCGAGATATTCAGATAAACAAAAAAAAAAAAAATACCTTCTACTGAAGCCTTAAGTCTTGTAAGGTCTTGAAATAAAATAAGTCAAATTAATTACTCTCATGCACGGCAGATGGTGATAGTGGTCAATTCATTTCAATAATTCAGTTATACTAGTATCCCACAGATGGCATTACAGCTATACCCTGCCGAACATTCCCAAGACTACTCGCTTCCTCACGAACATTCCCGAGACTTCTACAGATGAATATATAAAAGTGTACTCCGCTTGGCGCTTTCAGTTGTCTTCTTCGCGTTGATTTACAGTGTTTAGCAATGGATAAGTTCATTGTTAAACGTAAACGCCAGGACAGTGAAAGTGAATAGTCGGCTCCTACTGCTTGCTTTAAGAAGCCAAATCTTACAGTTTCTCCCGGACCGTCGAATTCACCACATAAAGGAGACAAACGAAAGAAAAGAACATACCAGGACAGTTACTTAGCATATGGATTTAAGTGGAATAACAACGAGGAAAACCCTACCTCTGTGTGTTTAGTTTGTGGCGAAACACTTAGCAACGAGGCCATGGTACCTAGCAAACTGAAGCAGCATCTTAAAACAAAGCATCCTAGTGTGTCACAGAAAAGTGTAATGTATTTTTCACATATATTAGAAGGGGAGAAGAAAACACCTATGTGAATGGTAAAGAGAATGACCATAGGTGATACTGCTCTTGAAGCCTCAATTAAAGTAGCAGAACTGATATTTAAAAAAAAGAAACCTCATACTCTTGGAGAGGAAATCATTGGCCCTGCATGTCAAGTTATAGTTTCAACAATATTTGGCGAAGGAGCAGCTAATCAAATTTCGAAAGTTCCTCTGTCCAACAACACAATCAGCCGCAGGATATGTGACATGTCATGGAATATCAACGAACAAGTCACGGAGAAAATAAAAACTTATAGAACATTTGCTTTGCAAGTAGATGAGAGTCTCGATATTGGTGACAAACTGCAACTCCTTGGTTTTATCAGATATATTGATGAAAAAGATATTAGTGAAAAGTTTCTGTTTTGTAGACCGCTGGAGACTACAACCACAGGCCATGATATTTTCGTTTCTATTAATTCCTATCTCAATGACCATGATCTTTCATGGAAAGACTGTTGTGGTATATGTACAGATGGTGCACCATCTATGACTGGGAAAATTAAAGGTTTTACTGCCAGAGCTCTCAATGAAAATCCATCCATTATTATAACTCACTGTTTTCTGCATAGAGATGCATTAGTCGTGAAAGCGTGTAATGAAGATTTTGCTGAAGTGTTTAACCAAGTTGTGAAAATGGTGAACTATATGAAGTCTCGACCTTTAAAGTGCAGAATTTTTGAACAGTTATGTCGTGCAATGGATGCAGCTCATACCTCTTTGCTACTTCACACAGAAGTAAGGTGGTTGTCGCGGGGTCGTGTATTGAACCGGTTTCTCGAACTTAAAGAACAGGTAAAAACTTTTTTTAAGGATGAAAATCAAGACACATTTCATGAGCTCTTACTAAGTGATTCTTGGTGTTTTGAACTTTCGTATCTGGCAGATATTTTTCATAAGCTGAATGAACTGAATGTTTCGATGCAGGGTCGACATGAAACAATAATCTCCTCAACCAATAAAATGAAAGGTTTTAAAAGAAAACTTAGTTCTTGGAAGTCTGCAGTTCAAAAAGGAGATTTGTCGAACTTTCCATCTCTTCTTAATGTGGCAGGAGATAAAGATCTGGGTAAACTGAAAGACTGCATTTGTGATCACTTATCAAGATTGCAAGATGCAATAGATGCGTACTTTCCAACTATTTCCACTACGAATCTCGACTGGGTTGTCTCACCATTTGATTTCGTAGATAGTGCAGAGGAAATAGATTTCACTGCTTGCGAACGAGATGAATTTATTGATCTTTGCGCTGATTCCACACTCAAAGTTAAGTTCACCAAGAGTGAGGCATCGGTGTCTAGTTTTTGGCTTCAACGGAGAGAGGAGTACCCTAACCTAATGAAGAAAGCAATTAACGCACTTTTGCCCTTTTCAACATCCTATCTATGCGAGCAAGCCTTCTTTAATTCAAAATCTTCTCGGGCTTCTAGCCAGGTAAAAACTTGGCTTGACACCAACGTTTCGAAGAAGTGCATCTTCCTCGATGCACTTCTTCGAAACGTTGGTGTCAAGCCAAGTTTTTACCTGGCTAGAAGCCCGAGAAGATTTTGAATTAACACGTCGCCAGGAAAGCTTTAGTTCTTATTTTAAGCCTTCTTTGTTATGGTGACAATAAAATGGAAAGCAAGAAATGGACTGAATTACCTTGAGGATGATTTGCGTGTTTCACTGTCAACTGTAAGACCCGACATCACATATCTGTGCTCTAAGCATCAATCACAAGTTTCACATTAATCATTAATTGAACAAAAGTTATTGATGTATTTTTACTCAGTGATTGTAGTAAAGTTTACTGTATTATGTTATGGTGCACATTATTATTATATAATATTTCAATAAATTAAGTATTAAGCTTAATTTTCCTTTAATTCAAGGAAGGGTGCCCCTGGTGTTTAATGTTATTCCCAAGGGTGCCGTGAACTTCAAAAGGTTGGGAAACACTGATCTAAGAGAAAGTCGAAAAACCCCAGAAATGTGAAATACAGATATTACAGTGAATCTTACATTAAATATGGATTTGTGTCAAATAGTGTGATCCACCTCTTCCCCTCTGCATTATTTGCAACCAAACTCTGTCGAATGATTTTATGAAACCATCCCTACTTCACAGGCATTTGGTAACCAATCATGGCGAATGTAAAGACAAGTCAGTCGAATTTTTCCAGTGCAAAGTAGAAAATTTTAATAAAGGTTCAAATGTGATACACAGATTTACAAAATCAACCAAGGTGGCACTGGAGACATTGTATGAGTTAGCGTTGCTAGTTGCAAAAAATAAATTACCTTATACCACAGTTGAGTCTCTTATTATTCCTAGTTCTTTGATTATAGCAGATAAAATGTTACACAAAGCTTCCGATAAAGTAATCAAAATAATTCCGAATTCTGACACAAATGTAGGGCATAGAATTCATGAAATGGCACAAGATATTGTTGACCAAATATTAGAAAATATTCAAATAGACTAAAGATTTGCCATTTAAATCGATGAATCGGTAGGTGTGTCTGATGATGCTGAGCTACTTATATATGTTTGGTTTTTTGACATTAAAAAAGGTGCTATTTCTGATGAAACTGTAGGATGTAAAGAAATACCAGATCATACAAGAGAGGAGGATATTTTTAAAATTCTTGGGAATTTTATAAGATTAATATTAAATTTGTCTTGGGACTGGTGTGTAAGTTTGTCCATAGATGGTGCTGCTTCAGTGACAGGTAAAAATAGCGGTCTTATTGCTTGTATTTGCGAAATTAACCCCAAAATAATTTGGCAACATTGCATTATAAACAGAATATTTGGTAGCGCAAAAAATAAATCCTGATTTACATGAAAAATTAAACACTGCTATAAAAGTAGTCAGTTTAATAAGGTAACATGCATGAACCACTGTCTGTTCAAAAAAATGTGTGAGGAGATGGGAACCATGCACACTCAATTGTTTTTGCACACCGAGATGTGCGGGTTATCACAAGAATGTGTATTGACTCGTCTTTTTGAACTGAAAAATGAAGTAAAATGTTTCCTTACAAAATTGAAATCCGATCTGGTGAAGCATTTTGAAGATGAAGAGTGAATTTGTCATTTAGCTTACCTGACAGATATAATCAACAAATTTAATGAGCTTAATCTTCAACTCCAAGGCTTTGACAGAAACATTTTTAAAGCTCAGGAGAAATTAAAGGGGTTTTAATAAGAAATTTTATTTTGGATTGATTGCATTAATAAAGGGAACATTGCAATTTTTCCAACTCTTTTGGAACATAGTGAATAAAATGAAGTTAGTATTGCTGATGGACTTTTGGAAATAATCAAATTCCACCTACAAAATCTCAGGTTACAGCTTTTAAAATACTTCCCAGAAATTGAGAAAGGCGATATTACAAAAGAATGGATTACAAATCCATTTTGCACCACTGCCATCAATTTCTCTGATCTTCCCGTAAAATTACAAGAAAGTCTTTTGGAGATATCCGATGACAGATCACTGAAAATAAAATTTGAAAACATGTCAATATGTGATTTCTGGTGTTACGCACGCAAAGAATACACTGAGCTTAGTGACTGTACCATTACATGCCTTCTTCCATTCCCCTCCACTTATCTGTATGAGCAGGGTTTCTCTGCATTGACAGCAATCAAAACGAAACAAAGAAATCACTTGAATCCAGAATCCTCATTGATACTCGCACTAACAAAGATTCAGCTATGAATAGAGGAGCTGGTTTTCAGATAACAGCTCAACCATCTCATTAACAGGTCAGAAACATATTTAACTTCATACAATTTTGTGTCTATGTGCTATCTACAACGTATTTACATAGTTTCTGTATTTATTTTATACACTTAGAGCATAATCTTCCTTTTTGTAATATTTAATAAATTGTAAATGTTATAATCTATTTTGGATATGGTTATGTATAATTTAAGTTAGGGAAAATTCTAGGGCTACAGGCTGGAATGGAAAATTGTCAGTGGGGGTGCGCGGAGAAAAAAAGTTGAATACCCTGGTCTACCGCATCCAGAGGATACCCTGAGGAAAGAAGCTGATAGCACATTTGGATTGTCTAGCCCGCTACAAAGGCACTGGTTGGGATGAGCAGCCCTTGGAGGGAGCATGTCTGTGGACACTGTAATGTTTTCCTTGGTATGTGAGTTGGTGCAGTTGGAGACCTTATAATCCATAAACAACATAACATGTGTGGCGCGACAGTAACCAGAGGCTTTGGAATGCAATACGTCTATTATGCTCAAGATTCATCCATAAGCTTCTAGATTTTCCAGAATGTTCTGTGATGTCATTTTCTAGCTATAAAAGAATGGCAAAGCCAGCCTTTGGTGTAGTGAATTGTAGCGAGTTATGAGTGACTGCGCACACAGTGGCATGCAAGCCATCAACTGTGTATGCGTTGAAACATTGAGTGAATTCTTTGTAACATCGAATACAAGACTTTATTTATAACCAATTTTTAAGTCAATAAAAACATTTGTTTCAATATGGTTCCGAAGCTTTATGTTAATTTTAGTATTTCTTTAAAACTTGTGGAAATTGAAAGGGTGAAAAGTAATTATCTTACATATGCATTTTTGTTTTATTGCTGTTAGGGTGATAAGCTTTGATTTGATTTTCTCTGGTGAACTCTTATATTTTGTTTATTAATCTTCGTTAAAGCCGTTGGTTGCTGCTGTTCTTAAAATATATCTATACTCCTTGCTGTATTCTGTTACATTCAGAAGGGTGTTGACCATCCTGTGTACTAGACTATTAAATATAGCATGTTAATGTGATCTGGACTTTATCTCTTATGTAGTTATCTGTGTGCATATTTTTCCTGAGTATTCCATATGCTATTTTTTCTGCATTTTTAATGGTACTCATATTTTTAACCGGTAGTATGGTTTGGTCTCCTATTTTCATTATAAATTTCATTCCTGCATCTTGTAGTTTCATCACCATCTACTCATTTCTTGTCAATGATAAAGATACCATTTACATATTGTCACACCCACATCTAAATCAAGGGACCCACTTGGCTGCTGAGAGGTAAAACTGAGACAAAATATATTTTTCTTTGCATGTGGGTGGACATGGAGAGACACACCCTCGTCTGCAAAATCCTTTACAACAGGGGAAAACCTAATTAATTAAATAAAAAGGACGAAGATGGGTAAACTAAGCTACTAATGTAAAAACAAACACTTCAAAATCAATAACAAATATATTGTTAACTTGTACTTATTACATGCCACCATCTTGGTGCGAGGCCAAGCTTGGTGCCCCGGAGGAGCCACTGCTCCGTCTCTACAACCAGACCATACGAAGTTCACATTCTTAAAGAGACAGATTGCCATGCTTACCGTGGTTTTAATGAGTGTTCAAGTTGGCAATGTCACCAACATTATAATAATTATAAATTACAATGTTACCACATCCTGTGCACACAGCCAGGATGTGGTAGCATCTCCAGAATTAGTGTTGGTTTGGATAGTTGAAAAAAAAAAAATTTAAAAAGTTATAAAAAATTTGTTTTGTGGGTTTTATTTCTTGTTACTTGTATTCTATAGTGTCCTGCTACCAAAGTTTATACATATAGGGGTTCAAACCACAACCACGCACATACAAATCATCGAGTTATCACTGCACTGCACCTATAAAGAGGCAATGTTAATGTATAGGCCTCTAAAATTTTCCTAATCACCACTCACAATACACGTTGCTGATACTCCAATAGTCTATGAAGTATGTAGACAACACACAAGGGGGGGGGACATCCGCTGTATTGGGATGCCGCCCAATAAGTGGCCCTCTGCCACAACTGTGTGGTGGTGCACAGGTTATCCTGGTGGTGCAGGCTGACAACTATTGACTATCTGGAACTGCAAATTAGGCATGACGCCTCATAGTTTGCCCCCCACTTAGCAGGCACTAAAGCTCTTCACAACATCCCAATTGTACTAGAACAGTGTTTCACAAGAGTATGAGTGACCAAGCCAACAATTCATTACAAATAACATGCATTAGAAAAATAATGTTCCATGTATATAAATATTAATAGTCAGTAATGTGCCATAAATACAATAGTGAGTTATACACAAAGAATTTAAATTTTTGACACTTACAAGCATTTATAAAAATGAATACATGAAAAATTCCACAGAATAAAAAGTTATAAGCATTTCTAAAATGAGTACCTCAGTTATTAAACAAAATTAAAAGTGATACATTAGAAATTTTAAGCACAGATTTAAACAATACAATTTACAAAAAACAATATCATCAGGATCCTGAAACTTAACCTAGCCAGCTGCTACTAAATACACTGTCATGCAAAATTTATATTTTGTTAGCTGGTTTGTGATCTGAAAGGCGATGTTCACTAACTTTGATGTGCTAAATAGAATGGCGCTTTCCGTTTTTCTCTATCACGTAAGGTTTTCTCACAAATCAAAAATTAAGGATTTTGAAAATACTGTTTCTGATGTAAAAAACGTGTGTTATAAAATAAATATATAAGGCAAAATTTCTATGTAATAAATACATAACAATATCTGCATACCTGCAAAAGAAGGCATGAAGTTACTTTTTCCTTGGCCGGAAGGATGACTGGATTGATTTACGTTTATGTAGTGGTTCAGAAACTTCCCTTTTCAAGCACCAACAGTAGTCCGCTAACATCGCAATGTTCCACCACCCCTGATATCTCCTCTCCATCTCCTTGATTTCTTGGTGAAATCTTTCACCTTGTTCATCGCTGAGGGATCCCAAATTATCAGGAAAATAGTCTAGGTGAGAATTCAAGAAGTGAAGCTTTAAACTCATATTACATCCAAATGCTCACGGTTTTGTAGCATATTTTGCACAATTTCTTTGTATCGCGGATATTTTATATTTCCAAGAAACTTATTAACTACCTCTTTGAAAGCACACCATGCTTGCAGTTCTCTGTCATTCATGTTGTCCAAAAATGTGTTATCCTTCATTAATTGTCTTATCTAATGTCCATCAAATATAGCCTCTTTTTTTTTTTTTAGCTTCGAACATCACAGAAAATTTACTGCTCAGGTATTTGAAACATGAAACATCCTTGTCCAGTGCTTTCACAAATTGTTTCATAATACCTAATTTTATATGCAAAGGAGGCAATAACATTTTCTTCGGATCAACTAGACTGGCACGAATGACGTTTTATCTCCTGATGTTAAACATTTTCTCTTAAACCATTCTCACACTTTCCAGTGTTGAACCCTGTTTCTACTGTCCCATTGCACAAAAAGCAAGATATTTTTTATATCCTCTGTGTTGCCCTAGTATGATATCTTTAAGTCTCCGCACAATAGCCATTGATGTTCCTTGTAATTAATTATTTCTGAAATGGTTTGTAGATTTCCATATGATTCTTTCAGAAACATAGAATATGCAACAGGTATTGAGGGAAACTCGCTTCTATTGTGCAATAAAACTGCTTTTAGACTTCTTTTCGAAGCGTCAAAAACTAAACGCCAGTCTTTACTATCGTATATTGCTATTCCCAGTTGTTGAATTAAACCTGGTACATCACAACAATAAACAAGTAGATCTTGCATCTTAAAGAACTTTGTAAATTCTTTGTCTCTATTCCTATACCAGGAAAATGTGGTGTTTGGAGCCAGATTTTCTTCTCTGTCAACCTTGATCCAAGTAATTCGCTCTTCTCTTTGGTAAGACCTAAATCTCTTACTTAGTCATTCAACTCTTCTTGTGTAAAATGCTGTGACTTGTCTTCACCAGTGTGTGCTTAGAAATCCTCATCTGTATTGGAATTTTATGTTGACCCAGAGACTGAACTCTCAATATCCTCTAGTTGAGCTTGTGGAATAGGATTAGGGACATCTGCTCCATGTGGCACAGGTCTAATAGCTGAAGCAAGGCCATCTGGATATTTAATTTTTGTTTTATTTGTCTTATCGTACCCCGATACTTTACAAATGCAGAAGTAACAAACATCATAGTGGTTTCTTTGTTCACGCCATATCGTAGGAATCCCGAACTTCATTGATTTCTGTTTTCCATGGTACCACTGTCTTAGCCCTTCACTACATGTTTTGCAAACAGTATGAGGAGCCCGTGTTTGACTTTGATCTCCTAGCTTAACTTTAAAATATGCAAAATACACTTTCTTGAAAAATGGTGTAATGTTAGTTTTCTGTCTCCGCAACAAGAAAGAACCACATATGTAACAAAAATTATTTGGATTTTTCACACATTTCCTCCTAGAAGAGGTAGAAGCCATTGTGAACAGTATATAACTACACACACGTACTAACAATACAAAATAACAATGAATGTTTTCCGGAAACCGCAATACCGATCACTGCAAGTTGTAGAACGCAACTTAAGTTTTGAGATTTTAAGACGCATAAGCCCCTGACAGGTGAGTGTCAAGTGGTTGTTTATCATGCATTGGTTGATAGTTTTATTGCCTGCACAGAGTCACGCATTGATAAATAAACCCCAGCCAGTCGGCACTGAAGCTGTCTTTCGTCTGTCATCAGCTCATTGCATTAGGAAGATAAGGGATGCAGAACAGGGAAGCCCACAAGGGGTGGTTTATTTTTTTATATATATATATATATATATATATATATACACGACATGAAGATGCGTAATATGTTACTTTATTATTCATCCTTTGCTGCAAAAATATATTTATAATTGCAATCATATATATTGTACAATATATTATAAACATATATAAAATATCGAATTACATAAAAACTGTATGTGTTACGTGAAAAATGTCATTTTCACAATTAGCGTGTTTTCTTCCATATAAGTAGCTTATTTTCATCAAAACCAGGACAGTGTTGTATATTAGTGTTATCAGTATGTACAAAATTATGATTTAAGGTGCACCTATAGAAAAAATTATTTAACCCATGAAATCACAAAATGTTAAATACGATTGTATGCTATATCCACTTATAAACCTTAGTAATCATGCCATGACTAACCCAACATGCTGTACAAAACTAACTACTCATGCTATTGACCAATAACTATGAATCCTGTGTGAAAAAAGAAATTGGTACATCTTCATTAAAACTGAGGGACAATTCCTAAAACAATACAAGCATGTAAAACAAATATGGTTAGCAGTTCAAACACAATTCTGAAGAAAACATTAGCAGATCAAGAACAAAACATATGATGATGCACTATTGAAATAGTACCAACACTTCTAATCAATATGAGGCTGCAAAGAAAGTCATAACACAAACAACTGTTGCTATAAAACTCACAATCATAAATATCAATTCTTCTCACACATTAACTCATCACAGCTAATTAGTGGGTACATTTGGGCAAAACCATTAACTACAAATGAAAAACATCTACAAATTCATCAGAGCATTACCCCAAACTTCTCATCACACTTAAAATACCGACTTAGCAGATACTCTTGGGCAGCTCCACTAAATCACAATATACTCTGAAATCTTTACTCACACACACAACCAGAATTAATGGGTACACTTCGGCAACACCAATAACTCATAATCTCTTCAAAGCTTTCACATAGACAGAATTAATGGGCATGCTTTGGCAACACCAATAACTCAATCCACCTAAATCATTCATTCACACACAAAATTATACTCATCTTCCTTGGGGGTATGCTATCACACTTCCACCAAGGCCATATCATCAAAAAAAGAAAATGTAAAAAATGTAACAATTATATAGAAAAATTATCACAGCATCATAATGACAGTCAACTTCCTTTACGACAATAGTACATCATACATAATCATAAGTAAAAGCATCTGTCCTCAAAATAATTATTCCTGAAAAGAAAAGTTATTAGTTACCAAATCCAAAGCTGAAAGAAAAAACATTTAACAATTTGTTGTTAGCAGAGCACAATAGCATGGTAAAAAGCTATAATTTAGAAAAATCATTAATATGCACAATATTAAGAATACTGACTACAATTTAAACCAAGCAAAAAAGTATTTTACTATTATTACTCAAAACACATAATTGATACTATTTGACCTGAAACAGTGGCACCCTCATGATATAAATATGAGCGAGTGCTACAACAACAACCAGCAGTATGGCCGCTCCTCTCAAATGTGTAGCAAGTAACGCATAACCCATGCCATTTCCATACCATTTAGTAATTTAAACAATATTTAAGCTGACTGTAAAGGCACGAGTAGTATCTGAAACTTGATAAATTGTGTACATAACATGTTCAACACAATTAACCACTTTTATATATGTTAGTATAATAGTTGATAGGCACTAATAAAAATTCAAGTTACATGTAAACTTACTACAAAATTTATTACACTAGGCACTCACAGCGAGGATTTGAAAAGATTAAGCACAAAGGCTTCTCATAAGACTTGTCAAGCCACGTGACTTTTATAGCACGATTTTTATACACATATTAGCAAATGGAATTAAAAAAAATTGCAAAATGAGGTTACTGCTACGAGTCTTCAAATAGCGTAACATATAATAAGTGATACCTACTACCACTAAGCTTACTACAATATTCACAACACAATAAGCATGGAAATTGAGAATACTAGTTTCAGCACTGAATTTTTACAGCAAAATGTAGCACTAAAACTTCACTATTTCATATAAGAATTCTTCACAACAAAACTATATACCTTCACACTCGTACTATGCTGAAAACACTGCTTCCATGCTAACACAATGTACAATCACACCAATCGTCCACAAAACCATAATTTACCAAATAAATACTAGATGAAACTTGAAGAGTAAAATCAGTGATAAGTATGAAAGATTAATAAACCACTTCTTTCTAAAAGACCCACAGGAATGCAAACACATGGTTATAGGACTTTTCTCAGATTTTACACAATTAATACACCAAAATGGCCAGGAAACATTGAGAATTTTGAAAATCACAATACAAAATAAGAAAGCACCACACAATTATAACCACTGCAGTATAGAAATTTAGCCTAATGAAATTCCAGTTTTTCAACACGTGGAACAATTTACCAGAAAACAGACTTGTAAAACACATGTAATTTATAACTGTAGCACAATTTAAGTAAATTAGCACACGAAAATGTATTTGTAACACTAACCTGAAAAAAAAAAAAAAAAAAAAAAAAAAAAAAAAAATTAGTGCGAATGCAACACTACGTAACTATTTAGAGTGGTGTAAAATGAACTTCACATATAAATTACTGCAAAAAAAAAAAAAAAAAAAAAAAAGCAATTTAGTATTAATAATCTAATAATACATCCAAACTTAGAAAGAATAAAACATAAAAATCAACCTTTTAAGATGAAACTTAGAAACCAAGCCACTCCACGTGCTACCATAATGAATGTTACGATGCAATCACTGCTGAAGTCAAATCAAGTTAAATATGAAAAATATGCTATTCACTGGCAAATAAAAATTTAGGAATTACTATAACACACTAATTTAGAAGATTATAAACCATCCCATCCACAAAATATTGCCAAATAAATGAAGAACCAAGGACACCACAAAGGAAATTCACCACATGTTATATTTTACAACAAATTTTACTAGAAAAGTGGGAATTTTTTGACTAAAATAGAAAACTAGACCACCTTTTACAAATAACTGTTATAGGATAATCGAGAAACCAAGAACTTCAAATCCTAAGACCAAAAACCATTGGACCACGCGGTAATGAGTTTTACAAAGGACCAAAATGAGAACATTTTTACGCTATTTACACCATCCTTTTAACAAATTCTGGTACCAAATACCCGGCGCCCATTACCAAATATGTCACACCCACATCTAAATCAAGGGACCTGCTTGGCTGTTGAGAGGTAAAACTAAAGACAAAATATACTTTTCTTGCATGTGGGTGGACATGGAGGGATGCACCCTCATCTGCAAAATCCAATATAACAGGGTAAAACCTAATTAATTAAATAAAAAGGACGAAGATGGGTAAACTAAGCTACTAATGTAAAAACAAACACTTCAAAATCAATAACAAATATATTGTTACCTTGTACTTGGCGAGGCCAAGCTTGGTGCCCCGGAGGAGCCGCTGCTCCGTCTCTACAAACAGACCATACAAAGTTCACATTCTTAAAGAGACAAATTGCCACGCTCACAGTAGTTTTAATGAGTGCTCAAGTTGGTAATGTCGCCAACATTATAATAATTATAAATTACAATGCTAGCACATCCTGTGCACACAGCCAGGATGTGACAATATCTGTGCCAAGTGATATAGAAGAATGCTTTAGCCACATGTATTTTGAGTTTGCTCATAAACAGGGTGCAGATGCTGATGACGTAGAGTCACTTAAAAGTGATCAATAAATGCTCATACTATTATGGAAAAATTACCTAACGGGTATAGAAAATTACATTAAGATATTGCATAATGGAGTGATATTTTATTTTGGCACCTTCATCTTATTTTTAAAAATATTATTATTCAAATTTTAAACGTGTACATCACAACATACATTCTAAAACAAAAAGTTTAGAAACAAAATATGAGTACGATGATTTAATATAATTTAATATAGAAAAGCACAATGTGTACATTGATTTATTGTTATTTTGCAGCAACTAATTGTATATCTTTAACACTTAACAAAAATCTTGCTGTAAATATCCAAGGACAGTAAAAGCATGTAGTTCTACCACCACCATCACCAATAATAATAATAATAATAATCACGGTGGCAGCTGCACATGTCATGCTTGTTTCACTTTTGCCATTTTACTGCACTGAACTAGAGTATTAGAAAGATTCTTTTTCATTCAAGCTAAACTTCTCGCAAATAAGATATAGCTGAGAATGTTAATTCCCAATCCATCTGTCGCTAGCAGTTTTTAAAATTTCCACATGGTATGTGTGGAATGGTCACTGAGTCTCTGCCCTTCCATGCCTCCCTTCTGCGAAGTTTGATCTTGTAACAACTGTATTGAAGAATAGGGTTGAATATTGGTTCTGCTTCCTGGAAATGTGACCATTAGACTATCTTTATATAACTACTGGTACCGCTGGTCAATTTGTTCAGCTATGAAAAATATTATAAGCCTTTATTATAGTTCACATTTAAAAGGATCACAAATTAAAAAATTGTAAAAATGTCATAAAAATGATGAATAACATGAAATAATTACCTTTCAAGTAAGATCAAAGAAAAATGCAACATAAAAATCCATGTTTCTGCTTCATTACAGCTTATAATGTATATTTATACCAGTAAGCATTGTTTTGCTGGAAAAAAAAGAAAAAGAAAGACATTTCATCAACATCTGCCTCCTACTCATACATAATCAGTCAAAAGGAGGGAAAGTGGAATTCCCATTACTAGATCTGAATTTTTTGTAAAAATTTGCCACTGGAAGAAATAGCTGGTTGGTACATGTTCTTGTTAGCATAATATAATGTTCTTCTATTTTGCCTTTTTCCATGTCTAAAGTGACTAACGATTTTTCCAACTATATCATTGGTTTTCCTTTTAGGATGTAATAAAAACATAGACTAGTCTGTTTTTTGGTGATAGTCTAATTAGTTTTCTAAAATGTCTAACGGTTTTCAAATTTCAAGAGGAGCTGGAAGCTGTTGAGTAGTCATTATGTAAGGTATTATGCTCGAGAAACTGTGTTGTTGATTAATTATGGGTTATATGCTTTTACCAGTTTGGCAGACTTTGGCCTTCCTTTTATACTGTGACTGTGCACTAAATAAACGCTCCTATACCTTGCTGCCCTGAATTGCTGAACATGCTCGAATGGCTTGCTTTCCTCATTCATAGCTAGTTGTTGCCATGGGCCAGTGGCTTCCTTCTCAGAGCAAATGCATTGTCATACCTCTGTGTGACTTTGATACCTGTGAGTGGTTTGCAGGGGCAATAATGACCCTAACTTCTGGAAATATCTTGTTATGTCATTAATAGGTATATAAAGGGAGCTGAAGCAGTCTAGCAAACATTGAAGTGATGAGAGATAAAATTGTGAGACAACATTGAAATAAAAATATTTGTTGTAAACAACAGAATTTTAAGTAATAAAGAGATTTTGTTACACTGGTGTCAGGATTGAGATCTAACTTCATGATGTAGGAGATGATGAAAACTCCACTGGGTAAAATCAAGAAGCTGGACAGGAAAGTTGGAATCCAGTTTGGGAGAAATGAAATTGGGAATGGAGAAGGTGGATACAAAGATGAAATCTGGAATGGAGATAATGAAAATTGAAATTAATCCCAGAATGGAGAAAATTGAAGAAACAGTGGAATCAGGATCGGAGAAAATGGAAAACATTGAATTGGGAATGGAGAAAATGGATAGGTTGGAATCTGATGTGGAAAGATGGAACAGGAATTGAAATCTGGAAAAGACGAGATGGAGAAAACACAAGCAGAAATGAAAATGGAAATGTCCATTGTCATTTCATAACTATCTATCAGAATTGACAAACAACTGGCCAGCATACAGATGGACATGGAAAACCATGGTGTAAAGGTAGAAGATGCTGGTTAATGTGTTAAACTCTGGAGCAAGTCAGGGAATGGCTTAACATCCTAAAGAAAAAAGTTGATAGCAGCGCTAAGATACTGAGTCCCATGATGGAGAAAATGCTCAATGAAAGACCGTAGGACTTGCAGATCGAGATACCAGGATGTAAAACAGCATCTACATGTGTAAAGCCACCCAAGTATGATGGGATCTCAAAATTTAAAGTCTTCTGTCGACAGTTTGCCGCTATTGTCACCCGTAACCAATGGCCAGCAGAGAAGGAAACTGCACACATGATAGCCAGCCTCCAGGTCATTACAGTAGAAGTACTAAAAGCAATTCAAACATTGGTGGTATCCAGAGACACCTGGGGGACCCTCCAGAATCAGTTTGGGAACCATTACTTGGCTGCAGCCTAGTGCACTCAACTCAAACAAGGCTGCAACAGCCAGAGGAGACGATGTGGTTCACCTTCGCAATTGAACATCTAGTAAACGAAGTTCTGGTGAAACTACTACCCAATTATGCACCTCAGGAAATTCACTCTTTATTGATGTGCACAATTCCTGATGCTCAGTAAGATGGTCCATGAGGCATTGATGGTAGCACTGAGGATGGATTTAGCCATGATGACAGCTTTGCCCACCATGAAGACCAGGATTATTCACTAAAACAGGGGGAGAGAAACAATTAAGAGGTGGTGATATCCTTCTCATGGTGTGTGCTGGGGGTCTGGCGAGCCAGGTTATCTAGTAAAGGACTGTTCACAATCAAGCCAACCAACAGGCAGGAAACAATGGAGAGGCACATTGAGGCCATCATTGGCAATTGTTTTGAATACTAGTAGAGAGAGGTCAGCCGTGATTAATCAGATCTGACATTGTGAAGGGCTTGTCGACATGAAAACCCAGTCAGCTATATCAACTGTATCAGGCTCCAGATTGTCTCTGGAGGAGGAGGCTATGCTGGAATTGATGCTTGGATGAAGCAGAGTGAGCCTGTGAGTGTTTGCACTGAGGGAAGCTGAAGAGGTGACACTGGGACTGTTGACCTCAGAAGCCACAAAGCAATGATCGACTTTGGCAAGAGGGTTATAACTCAGCCAATATGAAGTGTTACTCCAGAGCTCCAAGGACATCTGGGGTTTGCAGGTTGGTCCTGAGGAATAATATAGTTGAGAGAACAAGAAGAGAGGTGGTGATGAAGTAGCAACCAGAGGGCATATGGTCAAGGAACCTGGTTTTGGCCTGCAAGTCGCCACCAAATGCATTGTGCGTTGCCAGGACATTGTTACCATGTCAGGAGGAAGTGCCATTAAGACAGCTGAATCTAACAAGCACTGATCAGGATACCCAGACTGGGATGTATTTAGAGGAAAGCAAGCTAGTCATTAGCTGTATCACCTTGTGAATAACACAAAGATTTGTCACAGGATCTGGGGACCTGGCTGAAAAGCTGGCTGAAGAGGATCAACAGACCATTTGACTGCATCAAAACTGAGATAATACCAGTCAATCTCAAGCCAAGGGAGTGGCAATTTCAACCAGACTGTCTTAGTACTCCATCGCATTGACACCAAAAATGCCCAATTTATCCAATACTAACCAAAAGGTGTACCCCTGGTGAAACAAGCAGTGTGGGACATGCTGGAGGACATGAGATATAGGGGAAACATTGAAGAGTCCGACAGCCTTTGGTGCTCATCTGTAGTCTTATTGAGGAAAAAAGAAAGGGGGAAAAAAAAATGGCAAGCTACGTTTTTGCATGGACTATAGGACCCTGAATACTGTCACCAGAAAGGACTATTTCCCCTTGCTGTGGTATGAGTGCACCCTGGGCACTCCTGCCCAGTGGCTAGTGGCCCTGGATTCCAGGGACAAGGAGAAACCATGTTTTCGACAGGCAAGGGATTAGTCAGTATACTTTTACTGACAAATTCTTTGAGTAACTTCAAAGAATCATTTCATCAAGTTGACCAAGATACTGCAAAGGCTGCAGGCAGCTAACTTGAAGCTGAACACAAAGAAGCACATACTCTTCTGCAAGAAGGTGAACAACTTGGCCACATAGCCTCTCCATTTGGGGTTGTTATGGACCCATAGAGGGCTTTGGCAGTGAGAGATTGGCCTCAGCCAAAACATAAATGAGCGCTGCGAAGTGTCCTGGGCCTATGCACCTACCATCGCCAGTTGGTCAGAGGTTTCTCCAACATTGCAAACTCCTCTGATGGAGGAATACCTGCCTTACATATGGTCAGAAGAGAGCTGAGGGCATGTTCCAGGTGCAGAATTCAGTACTGTGCAGTGCTCCTGTTTAGGATTTGCACAAACTGGGCCAGCAACACCAGTATTGAAGGTATATCCCTTGTCCAGGAAGACCAGGAGTGGATAATACCCTACTACAGCAAGACACTCTCCAAGATGGAGAAGAATTACTGTGTTACCCAGGGAGAGTTCTGGTAGTAGCAAAAATGCTGGATCATTTTAACAAGTAGCTGTATGGTAATGTGTGCAGCAAATCACAGACCGCAGACTCGGAGCTGAGGTCATGTGCAGCAGTATGGCATGGGAGCATCCTTCGAACACATAGCCATTTATGTAGTTGAGCCATTTCCTGTGTCAGACAGGGGCAGCAGTATCTATTGGTGATAATGGATTACTTCACTAAGTGGTCAGAGGTGTTCACCATTTCTAACCGGGAGGCCAAGACCAGCATGAACCACCTCGTAGGTGCTGCCACTTTGGGGTACCATTGGAGCTACACACTAATCAGGGCACTTACTTTGAGTGTGATCTGATGAAGAAAATATTGTAGTGACTTGGACAAGACATGCACAATATCTCTCCATCTACAGTCAGATGGCATTGTTGAGTGATATATTAAGACTCTTAGAACAGCATTTGAGGAAGGTTTTGCCCAATCACCAGAGAGAATGGGATGTCAGGATGCCACCTTTCTTGCTGGCATACTACTCTTCAAACCATGACACCAGCCAGTTTGGACATTGGCAGATAGCTGCGTTTACCATCTGATCTAATGGTCAGAAGTCCCTGTGACTACAGCCAGCAGTTGACTCCATGGAGCATCTTGTAAACTGACTTCATGACATGCATGAAATGGCCCATCTAAACATCCAGGTAGGGGCAACCAGATGAAGACCTGTTAGGACCGGTAGAGCAACAGCCAGTTTCCAGCAGGGTGATCTGGTATTGCTCTTTCGCCCTATCCAGATCAAGGAATGCTGGTCCAGGCTTCAATAACCATGGTGGTAGTGAAAAGGTTGTGATAGGGTGAAGAGGATAAATGATGTCATCTACCAGATCCAGAGGCTATGTCAAGGGTACACTTGATGGTCTAGCCTGCTACTATGATGCTGGTTGGGATGACCAGCACTGAGGAGGGAGCAGAGTGACAGTGCCATGTGCAGCAGTTCTCATGTTCACCTTGGTATGTGCAATGGTATATATGGGGGCTTTGGAAAACAGTAAACACAGATAACGATGCGCCAGTAACCAGAAGCTTTGGAATGCAAGACATTGATGCAAGTGGTGCATGCCAGAATCTTCAGCTTCCAAATGCTTTTGTGAATCATTCGCTGCTATATAAGGAAGAATTACAAGCCAAGTCAATCAGTGTTTGACTGGAGTGTTAGTGTACAGTGGCATGAGAAGGCCGCAACTGTCAAAGTGTCAGGTAAATTGTTGTGCAGCACTGAATTGAAGACTTTCTTTGTAAGCAATTTTGAAGCAAATAAAGATATTTGTTACAATACTAAAATAAAAGATAAAAGAAACCGCTTTCTCTTCCCCCTTTCAATAAAACCTTGTGGTTCCAATTCCAGTTCTCCATGCAATATTCAATAACTTAATGCACAAATTGGTCAGCAGTGCTCTAAATGAAAAAGGCTACAGCAAATAATATAGACATATAAGAACAGTGGCAACCTTCTTTGATAAAGACCTAATACAATATTCTTTTGCAAAATCCAATGGGGTACAAGTTAAGAAAAATGAGAACCATAAAATGGTTTTATTACTAAGTCAAGTGTAATCAGAGTTACTTTCCACTTACTCAACTGGAAGATTAAGACATTAGTCACACTGATGGATGAGCTTTCTGATGACCTTCTTCATAGAAATTGCCACCAGCATATTTTGGTTCTTTTTCACATCTCGAAGCTCTTCATTGGTGGAATTGTTGTCCAACCAGAGTCTTCTTCAGCTGCTGAAATATGGTGAAAGGGAGGGTACCCATAGCTCTCACTGACTTTTGAATGAAACCAGTTTGTTTCAGAACATACTACAAGATATTTGGAGCAATTTGACATGCTATGCACCATTGGATAAAGGAGAGGAGGGGCGCAGTAGTGCGGAACCAGTCTGCTAGTTATGTAATAGAGGTGAATGTGATGTGTTGTGCGCATTGGCTATTACAAAATAAAACCAGCTGTGGTTGTGAAGTTGTTAGTGGATGTCTTCGATATTTCAGAGGAAAAGCCAACTAGGGTAGATCGCAAAATTTTTGAACAGATCAGAAAACAGCTGTGTGATGACGTTTTGATGAGTTTAGAATTCCTATGATAGATGAAGCAGTCACCAATGAAGATTATATTGAAAGTTATTTTGGGGATGATCCAGCGATACAGTTATAAAGTGACAATGAGCAGACTTCACAAGAAAGTGATCCAGCATTACATGCAGCGGTTCCTCTTATTATCCATCACTACCAAATAAGAGTGTTACAAGAACAAAGTTTCTTGAAGGTTACTTGGCTGATGCTTACAAAATCTGGACGAAGCAGCAAAAGGAAATAATCCTCCACAATAGTGCTCTCTTGGCCAAGTCCTAGACATGCCCCCTAGAGTCAAATTCACTATGCTAATGTTACAAAAAATATGAATAAAAAATAAGACAGTTTTGCAAAACTTCGAAAAGACACTCAAACAACCTAGCAGAAACAGGAAGGTACTACAAGAAAGGATCAATAACAAGGTATGTGATTGGTTCATTGAAATGGGAAAACAATATACATGACTGAACGCTACAAATTTGGGGAGATCTTTTAAAGTACAAATTGATCCGAACAACACATTAACATTCAAAGCTTCCAAAACATGGCTGCAGCAGTTAGAGAAAAAATAAGGTTATTTCTCGCATGATCACACATAAAGTTGGCAGCAAATTTGTTGCTGATGGTGCTGACATAAAAGAAAGCTGGTGCATTTGTTATGGAACTAAGGCATTTTATTGAAGAGAATAATTTTACATCAGATCAGATAATTAATGCAGATCAGTCAAGATTTGCTAGATACATTCTGGGAGAACTCTTGCCATCCAGGGAGCAAAGATGATTTATGATGCCATGGCTTTAGTTGCAGCAACCACCCAGTCATACATGATAATGCCTGTTATTGTAATGGATGATACCCTTCTTCCACACATGTATGTTCTTGCCTCGTAACCCAGTGGGAAATTTCCAGCAAGCATGACACTTGAATTGCCCAATGTGAAAGCATATGGTAGCAAATCACCAAACATGACAAAAATGGATTTGAAGGTGTTCCTGGAGCAGGTGTTATGGCTGGATTTGCACAATTCGTGGTTGATTGGTTGATTCGTGGACAGCAAATAAAGATGGTCCTCTATATAATGAGACAGTTCCAGAAGATGTTGAATTTCACAAGAAGCTGATCCCTGCAAAATGTACTGGATTGGTACAACCAGTGAACGTTTTCTTTTTCCGCCCATTTAAAAGTATGGTAAGGTGCATCACAGATACGATTGTCCACAGTTAAGTGTGGCAAAGAAAACAATTTCTTTGCATTCGTTTGTGCAATTCCAATTCATGGCATATAATCACTTATAGAAAACAAAACCGGGCTTGTAGGCCGTGGTCCACTGGGCTTCTCCCTTCGTTCCCCAGACGTTTCGCCTGCGTCTGCGGCAGGCATCATCAGTGGCGTGTACATCTCCGTGGTCTCTCAGTAGCGACTACTGAGAGACCACGGAGATGTACACGCCACTGATGATGCCTGCCGCAGACGCAGGCGAAACGTCTGGGGAACGAAGGGAGAAGCCCAGTGGACCACGGCCTACAAGCCCGGTTTTGTTTTCTATAAGTGATTCTAACACCGGCCGTGAAAGCCTTCGAACTTTCATGGCATATAGATTCAAATATTTGATCCGATTTGCTTTCTTCAAATCTGGTTACACCGATGAATGTCCAGGATTATTGCAGACACCTTCCAAATATTGTTTTGAAAGTAGTTCAGAATATTGTTTTGAAAGTAGTTTAGAAGAAAAATGTTTCAAAGATGACTGTACAGCTCGCCTTCATTTGATGTACTCACATGAATATTTATGTCTAGACCATGGATTACTCATTGACCTTCATGTTTACTGCACTTGAACTGCCGTGGTGCGTAATGTATTTTATTTCCATCATTTACCAGTTCTTGAATGCATTGGGTCGACCATCTACAGTATTCAGCTTCATGTGTACTAATCTTCTTGTCTTTATGTGTATCTTTGGATGCACGTCTTTTGCCCATAGCATCTGTAATTTGCATGGTATGCATATTTTGATATTGGCTGTTCAACATGCCATATAGATTCAAAATGTGCATGACCCTCCCTTGTAAGTAAGAAGCTGTTGGATTAACATAACAATATGAGATCTTATGCTGTCATGAATAAAAACAATTCCAGATAACAGTGTGCCCATTCTTATGTTCTGAATTGGTCTCTGCAGGTGACATGTCTGAGTATGAATCTGCAGTGATCATAGTACCTAGCCCTTAAACTCCATGAGCAATATACCTTTCTGACCCCCGAAAATGTTAGCCATAGTCTTTCTGTTGTGGAAAGATTGTTTGAACTTTTTGGGTTTATTTATGGAGTGTTTATGCACCCATTGAATTATCATGAAGATTCCATGTTTCATTCTTTGTCATGATGGATTTTGAAAACACTTCCCCTCATCAGCATATCATTAGAAAAAAAAAGATAAGGCTGATGCCATGCTTTGTTTTCATCAGATAGTTTTTTTGGGAACCTAAACAAGCAAAGTTTTCAGCAGCCTAGGTATTTCATTACAGTCATACACACCTTAAAATGTCTGGAAAAATCCACTCAAACTGCAAAATGTGGTCACAAATCTTGAATTCTTGCACATTTTGTTGTTACTTATTTTTGCTGTTAAAAAGGGCATTTGATGCATTTTTTTATATAATCAGTCTTAAGATGTCTGATATTGAATTAAATCTTGCCAGTAAAATTATGTAGCTTTAATGGTCAAATCTATAAATTTAAACTGATATATAGTATAGTAGGCAAGCAAGAGCTTGTTATCATCAAATGCTTCAGTGGTTCCCTCAATCACTGAAAAGTAGAATCATAATGCAGCTGTGTTTTAAATACAAATAACACATGTAAAATTGACACTATACTGGAATAAGACAAAGGTCATTTTTTATGAAACTAGTTTCTTTTCTACATTACTTCAATGCAAAATACCTTAGCATGTGCAAGTTATTATGTACATTTATATTTACATATAACACTGTAAAACAAATGAATAAAATTTGCCATCTTGTTTCACTTACACTTTTCTTCAGGATCTATATTTCATGTGCCATTTCCCCACATCCTTATCTGTGTACTGACACATTTTATTTTAGTAACCATGGCAGTCTCTTCTGAAAGTTATCTAGAGAAATTACCAAGTTTTGTAAAATATAGCTAATTTCTACTTTAGACTTTAATATAACACTTTTAAATACCTTTAGACCAACAGCATCTTGCCTGCTATGAAGCAATTTTGTTGTGTATTGTGAGATAATTAAGATTTTGGCCTAAAATTATAATGTTATGGATGTTTTATTCTTTTATCATAGTTAAACAGCCTAAAGAGTGTGATAATGGGCCCATTCTCAATTACATAATCATACCTGATTATATGTTACAGACAAAAATGCAAAACCAAAGGCCAATGCTGGTGGAGATCAAATGGTTGTCTTGCCAGTAAGTGTAATAACATTGAATGGATCTCAATCAAGTGATGATCTAGGCATTATTAAGTGGGAATGGATAAGAGAACCAAGCAGTTTGGCTCTAGGGAGAGTAATAGCTGATACAGACCATAAACCTGTGCTTATGGTAAGCAAAATTTAGAGTTCTCGAAAATAGTTTTACTATGCATCACGCTGTACACCTGTGAAACATCATAACCAGCATATGTCCTAATTTTTGACATAATCTTTAAGACAAATTAAGTAACATATATTTTTATATGTTGGGTGCGCAAAATTGTTTAGTAAATTATATATATTATTTGAAAAATATAAGTGCAGTAGGATTTGAAAATCCTCATTCCAAATATGTAATACATACATCAACTGTATTTGATATTTTAGAGCAGATAAAATGAGCTTCTCCATTTAATGTTTTGTTTTCAATCAACGTAAAAATAGACCTTAGAGGAAATCTGTATTTAAAGATGCATTAGTATACAGCATGAGGTTTTGTATAATGAAACAGAAAATAATTACTATATGCTTTGATACAACTATTTTGCTTTCAGATCTGGTTGATCTGAGGTTAGAAAACCTGGATTTTGTTGAATATGCATGTATGTTTTTTTATTTATTTCCATTTTAATACACTAGTACTGAAGTGAAATTCCACCAGAGATTTATTGCCTTTCAGTTATAATCAATCCATTTTTATCCTAAGGAAAAAGGTACAGTACTCACTACTCTATTAATGTAAGTTCTATATTTTGATCTTGGCGCACATCCTAAGCTTCTCTCGATCTCAGTTTGCTGTATATCACACAATGACACCCATGTAGCAACTAACACTTGATGTAGTCGCCCTCCGTGGTGTTGCCATGCAAACTTCATATACCCAAGGTTGCGGGTTCAAACCCAGCAGAGGACAATAGATTTTTTCAGGTGTAAAAGTCCTTAGCATGGCTTCCTTCAAAAGGTAAGTAAAGCCATTTGTCCCGTGTGGTACATTTACGGCACGTAAAAAGAACCTCAAGCTTGATAGAGAAGCCTCTGAGCAAAATTAAGCGATCTTTCACACCCAATTTAGAATGGGATGCTGAGAACAACAGTGGTTAAAGAGCATCTATAAGTAACAAGTTATTTATTTATTTATTTATTTATTTATTTGTTTATTTATTTATCTTGATCTACGTATATATGTGTGGGTCACACTTGAAGAGAAGATGCCCAACAGTTTTGATGAACCTCAATTCAGCAGTTGTAATAAGCATGCCTTGTACTATTTCCTTGTATATGATTTAATAATTAACCTTAACTTACAGCTGACTGATGTTGTCCCAGGGCGCTATATCTTCCGATTACGTGTAACAGATGATCAGGGTGCCAGTGATGAAGATACAGTATCTGTGATTGTAAAAAATGGTAAACATTTGACTCAGTATAAACATTTACCTTATTATTATTATTATTATTATTATTATTATTATTATTATTATTATTATTATTATTATTATTATTATTATTATTATTATTATTATTATTATTATTATTATTATTATTATTATTATTACCACCATCATCAGTAGTAGTAGTAGTAGTAGTATTGTCATAATCATTATCATTATTTATGTATGACTTATTCACATATTAAGGTAACATAAAGTTATGAAGTCAGTTTTCTGTGCTAACACATAGAGTACATATGCAGTTACAACAGGTTTCCAAAGTGGATGTGCAGCTACTTTTTCAGACTCTTAGCATTATTTTTGAACTAAAATGTATTGTTTGGGTCAAATACATTATGTACATATGATCATGAGATTACTAAATACAATTTTAAGCCCATTACCTTTTATACATTAGCCAGTCAGCATATCATTGATTATGGAGAAATAGATTAACATTCAACACTGGAAGAACAAGCACATTCTTTTTATGTTTATTTCTGAGATACCAGATGTGATTAAACGCTAATTCTGAAAGACAACTAACAGAGTATTATTCTATTAATGGGTGCATTGGGAATGGCATTCCAGCATCAAAACAGCAATGGAACTTCCTATGAACTTGGGTCTAAAAACATTTTCTATTAATGGGTGCATTGGGGATGGCATTCCAGCATCAAAACAGCAATGAAACTTCCTATGAACTTGGGTCTAAAAACATTTCTTTTGAGAGAGTTATTGTAGGATTCCCTCCTTTATTGCCACTAATACTAATTACTTGAATTTAAATGTTGTTTGCTAATTAATTGTATTTCTTAGGTGGTTTATTATAGAGCAAAAAATTAATTAAACTAAATATTTGCCCATTGAATACTTGGTTGCTTTTTCTTTGGTGTGTTGTAGATCATGAAAGGCAAAAGAAAATGTATTATGTGAATGAACAAACCAACATACATTACATGTATGGACTTCCAAATGCATCACAAGTAGATAGGTACCCCCAATGCAGAAAGGTGTACTATCAGGAACTTACTTGTTCACAAGCATTTACATGTATTTGCTAAAACTAGAGAGAGAAAGGCTCATTTGAGAGGAGTGTTTCAGATTTGACAGTGAAGAACAGGTTTTCATGATATTAACACAAATGCATTAGATAAATAAAACACATTGCAGAAAGGGAAGGCATTAGTCACAAGACTATCTGGAAAACTTCACATCAAAAATTTCTGATTCCATATCACCTTCAGAGATACAAGGATTAAATGAGATGGACTTTTTGCCATTTCATGTTACAGAATTATGCTATGTTCATGAATTTCTTAGTATGGTCTTGTTCACTGGGACTATTTGTGATGATATAATACTCATAACTAGGCCTATAAAATTCTGCAATGAAATATGAAAGGAGAGACAGCAGCAGAGGTTTTGCCTAAACATTTGGATTGGACTCATTCACAATCACCATTTTTTTTTCCTCCATGCCTGACCAGAGACATATCTATGTTTCTCATAGATGAGTTACATCATTTAATTGATGTGCCTCGTGACCTCCTCCAAAAAATGTGATTTTTACACGATGGTACAGCAGCTCATTTCAGTTGGATATTGCATAATTTCTTTTCTGCATAGATGCATTGGTCAAGGTGAATTCATTGCAGGCCTTGCTTGATCTCCCAATTTGAATCCAATGGAGTTTTTTGTCAGGGGACATTTAAATTCCCTTGTTTACACAACTCCTATATGGGATGTTGACACTGAGAGTGCGTACCCACCTGGATATGACCCAATATGAAACACTCCAGGAAATTATAGGGTATGTGACGTACTCCTTCCAAAATGAAAACCACACCACAGTAGACAAAGGGTAGGGGATTACTGAATTACATGATACTGTGAATGCTCAAATTCGTTCCTAACCAAAATGCTCATCATGAGCCTGGATAATAGTCTGCCTTTTCTTGCTATTTTTGTGTAGAATGATTTAATGAAACAGAGTAATACAAAGGTGCAGTTTTTAAAGAAAATTCAGTATAATGTGGAATGCATGCTTAGGGTGTATATCGTGTGCTAATTTAGGTAATTTGTAACTTTTAATTTTGTCTTTTTGCTCAGCAATAATTGATTTTCATATCCATGGTCATATGAAATTTTTTACTGTTTTGATGTTGGGAAGGTGTCCCCAAAATATGTAGTGATGTACATTAGCAAATCATCGCCTTCATTAGCTTATTGCATGAGAAAAATCAGTGCATTGGCAGATTACTTGTCCTTGTGCTCATCAGCAAGATCTTTGAGTAACATCTTGAGCACAATTTCTGAAATCCTAAGCATTCTGTCATAATCCTGATGAGGACTGGACTGACTTTAGACATGCATGATGAAATGGTGAGCTGGTGAAAAAGTGGATTAGTTTAATGAAGGTCATGAAAATGTGTATGATGAGCCATAGAGCAGCTGACCATTTGTGATCATGAATAATTTGTTGTAAGCTGTGGAAGAAAACATTATAACATGTGCCACACAGTCAACTCCTGCCATACTGGTCAAAACATCCAGATAGCGAGCAGGTAGTGAAGACCTGTTATGACTGGCAGGCCAACAGCTGAGGTTTCCAGGAGGGTGATTTGATGTGGCTGTATCACCATATACAACCTTGGCAAGAGCTGCACTTTGTGGTGAAAAGGATAAATGATATCTACTGCATGCAGAATCTACCCTATAGGAAGAAGCTGGTAATACATTTGGATTGTCTAGCCCGCTACCAGTGGTACCAGTTAGGATGACCAGTCCTTAGGAGGGAGCGAGTGGTGTGACAGTGCCATGTGCAGCTGTTTACATGTTTGCCTTAGTATGTAAGTCAGCAGATCTGAAGGCCTTGGAATGTGGTAAACACAGGAAGCAACATGCCAGAATCTTCCACTAGCTTCGACTAGCATCTAGAAACTTTTGTGATGTCATTCAGAGCTATATAAGGATGAGTTGTGAGTCACTCTTCAACTGATTTAAATTAATTGTCAGTGCACAGTGTGAGAGCCATCAACTGTCTGTGCGAGTAAATTGTTGTGCAGTAGTGAATAAAAGAATTATTTGAATTATTTCAAAGTCAATAAAGACCTTTGTTACAAAATACGTATAATATTTAGACTACTTGCCCCTCAAGATGGCCTGGATTCAATCACAGGGGACTGCATATGAGATTTGTTGTGGACAAAGGGTCACCCAGTGGGTTTTCTCTGGGTTCTCCAGTTTCTCGTCCCATTTATTCCACCACCAGCTCCATAATCACCTTTTCTTTCATCCATTTCACTGTCATTTTACATCATCTTCTTCCTCGCTTACATCAGGCTGATCACCCATTCTGGCTACTCTCTCTGATCTAGAGACTGTCTGGCATCTAGCCCCAGGTGCAGGCTTGTAAGTCATGGGGGGGGTGGTAAGTACTCCATATGAGGAGCATAAATAGCAAAAGAAGAAGAAATGTAATATTTGCTTAGTTATAGGACCCCATTGCCTAGGCAAATTCCTTAACATTGTACGTCTAAATCTGATGTTACCTAATTGTCTTCACATGCAAGCAACAGAATGATAATGGGAAAACCCAGTGACTATATTGTCTTTCAGGCTATGGACAACTACAAAAGAATAGTAAAACCAACCCTTTCCTTGTTTGCATCCACTTGCACAGCTTCTTGGTTTGCATTTCATTCATGTGTCTAGTGCTTATCTTTGATGTATACTGTGAGTGTAAAAGCTTAAAAATCTGATGTGTACCATTCACATGACTTCCTCCATATCCTTGCAACAAATAACTCTTAAAAAGCTTATACTTCTATTTACTTTATGCTAATCAGAAAAAATTAGCAGAAATAGTCTTATTACTCGCTTCCTTGTAAGTAGAAGCGAAATAAGGGACAACCGTAGGAAGTGATAGTCAAAAGCTGGTTGCTATGTCAATGAAGTTCTATTGTTTATATGGATAGGAAGTTGACAAGTTCCTGTATGAGAAAAGTATACGTTTTTCATAGCAGAAACCAAAAATAAGGAATGTCACAAAAACGACGAACTCCACGAAAAAAATGTATATAACATAAATTGTGTGTTTTAAAGTGCTCTACATTTTTTGTGTAGTAAGTTTTTGTCTATCTCTTACGGTTTAGCAGTCATTCAAAATTTAGTAAAATTCTTCCAGAATAAACTACTCTTCAGAGGCTATTCCCAGAAAATTCAAGATATGCATTTCATTTGTCAGGTAAGAAATTTTAATCAAAATCGTTAGAGCCATTTTTGAGAAAATCAAAATTTTCAAAAAAAGCTCCATGTAAAGGGTCGTTGGGGGTGGGGGATTTTTCTCAAAATCTTCGTGTCGCATCCCTGGAAGATACTAAACTTAAATACCAGTTTGGTATTTTACCGACTTTTCGTTTTTGAGTTATCGTGTTCACAGACACATGGACACACACACACACAGGACCTTTTTGTGAAAATGCTTTTTTTGGATATTGGGGACCCTAAAACATATATTTCCGATGAAATCTCAGTATCGAATTTTTGGTGGAGTGCAATACTTTCTCTATACACTATGTACATAGTGCGTATGGAGAAAGTAAAAATTGAGTACTGGGAATCAAAGGAATGGCTTTATAGCCTCGTTTAGATTAATTGCTATCAAGTTTGCAATGAAAAATAGTGTTAAGATCGGCATCTCATGAATTCAATATACAATCTAAAATGATTCAGTATTCGTATAGTCAGAAAGATCAGTTAATGCTAGTGAAAAGGACTGTAAATCTTTTGGTGTAGTCCAAAAAGAAGGTACAATGAAGAGGGGTAAAAAGGTTTTAGAATGGGTTACAGAAATAACAAACAATGGTCATACTGGGACACATGAAGTGCTGCAATCAAAGCACATGAGATTGCAAAAAGCCAAAGATCTTCAGTACAGAATTTAAGGTGGGCCAAGACTGGACAGTAATATTTTTGCATCAAAACACTTTAAATTTGAGCAGAAGTAGTTCACTATGTCAGCAGCTTCCAGCTGACCACATAGTAAAAGTGATAATATATTTTTTGTGATACGATTCAGACAAGAATATAACTTCCTTTTATTGCAAACTGGAAACTGACCAAACTCAGTTTTTTAACATGCCAATAAATACAAGAGAAAGTGTATCATTAATTGTTTTAATGATAGCCACTCAGCTGAGAAATTACACTGTTCCTTGATGCTATCTGTGACTGCAGATGGCAGGAAACTCCTGCTATACTGTGTTTGTAAACAAATAGCTCTGTTTACAGAGACACTCGAAAAGAAATTCATATTACTGTGTAGGAGAAAGGATAGATGGATACGGATCTATGAAACGGTGATTCTGAACTATGGGAATTATATCCATGAGTTCTCTTCAACAAAATATCATGCTTATACTCCACACCTTTCACAGTCACTTAATTGAGATTGTTATAAGTCAATTGGCACTAACCAAAATCTATACAGAGATCATCCCAGGAGGACCTACATACATGCAGCCAGTGTATTTCTCTGTAAACAAGCCTGTTAACGACCACAAGAAACATTTTTACTTAAATGAAGCAAAGTGCATGAGACAGTGATAACTTGGAAAATAAAGTGACCATCACTAAAATTGATTTGTGAGTGGATTTTCTATTCTTAGGAACTGATCACTCCCGAAATTGTTGAAAAGAGTTTTAAACTGTTTGGAAGTGCATGTAGTGGCTTTGAAAATCTGTGGAAAGAACAAGAAGAAACCCAGACTATACAACATATTTTCAGAGGAGGTGATATTATCTTCTATACATAAGGCAAAATAATTATTTACCATTCAAAGGGATCCTGATACAATGCAGCATATGTGGCCGTACCATGGCTGAGTGGTTAGACCATTTGCCTCTCACCTAGACGGCCTGGATTCGATCCCAAGCGACCGCATGTGAGATTTTTGGTAGACATAACAGAACAGGGGCAGGTTTTCTCCAGGTTCTCCGGCTTCCCCCGCCATTGCATTCCACCGGTGCTCCATCTTCATTCCATGCATCACCAGTGTCATCGCCTGCAGTGCCTTGGTAGTAAAAGTGGGCGTTAAACACTACCAAAAAAAGAAAAAAAAAAGTGCCATATATGTGGCTAAAGCATATCGCTATATTGGCTATATTGTGGAAACTGAACTACAGTAAACACTGCATTTTGGTATACTGGAGCATACTTTGACTCCCTTAAGCATGCATATGCTGACAGAATTATTGAATTTGTCCAGAATAATCATCCTGTCTACAGATGTCAAGTGGTTTCAAATTGTTTCTCAGGGAGACAAGATATCAGAGTGATAGAATGACTTCCTTGTTTACCAGATTTGAACCCTTATGATGTATGGGCTGAAGTGGGGAAAAAGAAAAAAAGTTGAGTTCAAATTTCTTTACAAATACATGAAGCATAAAAGATTGCTTTTAGCCACAAATTCAAGAAGCCTGGAATGTTGTAACCTCTCACCCACACTACTATAGAAAATTATATCATGTATGCCCTGAAGAAACGTTCATACACCCAATATTAATTTTTGTTTATTTCCATGTCTTTTTACTTTAGAAGATATGAATATTTCTTTTTAGAATTGCAAAGAATTCATTAGTTTATGATTGTTTTTGTGTTAACATGCATAATTCTATGAAACCCAAATGATATGTTTTAGAGTAATATATTAAGGCAACATGATGTTTAACATACAAAGCCAATAATAAAAAATAAAACAAAAATGCTCTAGGGCGTTTGAGCCTAAGTGCTTGTGAATAAGAGGAATTGCCTCATAAACCTTTGGCCACAGTAATACATATTGTCTTCTTTCTGATTCTTTTATATATGATAAACATGTTCATTGGCAAGTCATTTCAAATGTGTTGTGAACAAAGTATTTCCAAGCATCTACAAAGCTTTCTGGTTCCTTCATCTGGGAATATCTCATTTTTCATGATAAGTGCTGTGCAGCTGAGCTGACTTTCTTGCCACTACTGAAATAGTGAAGCTATAAAGATATCCTATGATAACATTAATAATTTACAGTATTTATATTTCTGTAGCAATAACATTTTATCCTTAAATTTCTCCTAATTTTCTAACAACTGTCCAGGGTATTCTTTAAAAAATAAAAGGATGATTAATTTCACATTATTGGTATGCTATTACTAAACACAAATGGTTACATTTCTACAGATATTTAAATGTTGTTTTATTACTAAACATATCAACAATACACCAGAACCATTCTATGTCAAACCAGACAAACTTCTGACCTCAGCTTTTTAAAGTTCATTATAACATTTTGTATGCTTTTTATATGTAAATTAAACATATCCCTGTACCTTTGTTTTGGCCAAGCTTCATTAATTTATAAGTTTTGTACAATTCTATCATATGAAATTGAAACAGGTTTTATTTTAAAGCTTAAAAATCATGTCTTCACTATATATTTGTATTTTGTTAATATATCTACTCATTATATATTACATTACAATTAATAATAAATAACACAGGCCTGCAGTGATTTTTCTGTTTTGGTGAAAATCCATATTTAGAGGTATATGGAAAATGGCAAGTGGATTTTGATATTACATCAGTTTTTTTTCAAAACATGTACTATTTACTGTAATTTGAGATTCTTTTGATTGTATTGCTATATTGCAGTATCATAATGATAAAATAGGAAAACACAAATCACTTAGCAAGACATGTTATAGATAAATAAAGAATACTAAATGTGTAATTTAAAGTAGATCATCCCTTTTCCACTTTCTTATCAGTTCCTCTGCCATGGGTTTAAATTTTAAAGCATGATTGTAGCTTAAACAGTTATCCAGGAAGTAAGTGGAAATGATTGCTCCTTAGTTTAAAGCAGGCACCACCAGCTTGCTTGATTTTGTACTGAAGCAAATAGCTTTGCCCTATGCATGCAATGGGTGAACACATGAATCAGGGATTGTTTCTCTTCCTTATTAAGTGCATTGTGTGTCAGATTATTATGTCAGAAACAGCAAGCAGTCAAACATGCAAGCCTACTCCTCAGTTTATGCTGCCAGGAGGAACCTTTCTTATTTATAGAAAGTGAGGGAATAAGTGTTGAGTTTTCTGCTCAGAAAATTCAATTTGCAGCATCATTATGTAACCCATGCAAGCGAGTATGACATTTACCAAGCAGAAGAGTGTTTCTTTCAAATTGTGTTCGATCCCAATTAATTACCAAGATGCATGTTCATATTCACTATAAATGTGAGATTTCATCACAAATTAATTCAGATATTTTTGGCAATACAATGTGATTACAATGTAACTTGTTGTTTTATTATGTTAATGCTGTAGCAAATGTCTTTATTGACTCAAAAAACTGGTTGCAAAAAAGTCTTTGATTTACTGCTGCAAATAATTCACTTGATGCTTTGACACATAGACAGTTGATGACTTGTGTGCCACTGCATGCAAACACTGCAGTCACTCATGACTTAGTGCAATTCATGACACACATCTTGCAATTCTTCCTCCTTTTATAGCTAGAAAATGTCATAGAACTTTGTGGAAAATTGTGGAAGCTTCTGGATGAATCTTGAGTATACCAGATATGTCACATTCCAAAGCCTCCATTTATATTTGCACCACACTTCCTGTGTTAATGCACATTCCAAGGTCTCCAACTGCACTGACTTACATACAAAGGCTAAACATGAGAGCATCTTCACACACGTGGATGGCACTGTAATACTGCTCCCTCCTTAGGGCTGGTTGTCCTGACCAGTGCCATCGTAGTGGGCTAGATGATCCAAATGTACTATTAGTTTCTTCCCTCAGGGTAGCCCCTACATGCAATAGATGACATCATTTATCCTCTTTACCACAAGGTACAGTCCTTGCCATGTTTGTTGAAGCTTTGGGCAGCAACCCTTGGTCCACATAGGATGATACAGGTACACCAGATCACCTTGCCTTAAACCTTGGCTGTTAGCCTGGTGGTCATAACAGGTCTTCATCTGATTATTTGCTATCTGGATGTTTTGATGGGCCATCTCATATATGTCTTGAAGTTGGTCTACCAGATGTTCTATGTGGTCAACTGTTAGCTGTTCTGCCACAGGAGAACTCCCAGATGTCGGGTCACATGGTAGATATAGCTCTCTGCCAAAGACCAAATAGGTTGGAGTCAAACCAGTATTATCGTGGGTTGAGCATTAGGCCGTCAAGAAAAGTAGCACCCTCACATCCCAATCCTCAAATGTTCCTCTAGAGCAACAGTTCCCAACCGGTGTGCCCCGACACCCTAGGGTGCCATATGATTGGCTAAGGGGTGCCGCGAGATATTGAGATAAACAAAAAAAATACCTTCTACTGAAGCCTTAAGTCTTGTAAGGTCTTGAAATAAAATAAATCAAATCAATTACTCTCATGCACGGCAGATGGTGATAGTGGTCGATTCATTTCAATAATTCAGTTATACTAGTATCCCACAGATGGCATTACAGCTATACCCTGCTGCCGAACATTCCCGAGACTACTCGCTTCCTCACGAACATTCCCGAGACTTCGACAGATGAATATATAAAAGTGTACTCCGCTTGGTGCTTTCAGTTGTCTTCCTCGCGTTGATTCACAATGTCTAGCTATGGATAAGTTCATTGTTAAACGTAAACGTCAGGACAGTGAAAGTGAACAGTCGGCTCCTACTGCTTGCTTTAAGAAGCCAAATCTTACAGTTTCTCCCGGACCGTCGAATTCACCACATAAAGAAGACAAACGAAAGAAAAGAACATACCAGGACAGTTACTTAGCGTATGGATTTAAGTGGAATAACGAGGAAAACCCTATCCCTGTGTGTTTAGTTTGTGGCGAAACACTTAGCAACGAGGCCATGGTACCTAGCAAACTGAAGCGGCATCTTACAACAAAGCATCCTAGTGTGTCACAGAAAAGTGTAATGTATTTTTCACATATATTAGAAGGGGAGAAGAAAACAGCTGTGCGAATGGTAAAGAGAATGACCATAGGTGATACTGCTCTTGAAGCCTCATTTAAAGTAGCAGAACTGATAGCTAAAAAAAAGAAACCTCATACTCTTGGAGAGGAAATCATTGGCCCTGCATGTCAAGTTATAATTTCAACAATACTTGGCGAAGGAGCAGCTAATCAAATTTCGAAAGTTCCTCTGTCCAACAACACAATCAGCCGCAGGATATCTGAAATGTCATGCAATATCAACAAACAAGTCACGGAGAAAATAAAAACTTATAGAACATTTGCTTTGCAAGTAGATGAGAGTCTCGATATTGGTGACAAACCGCAACTCCTTGGTTTTATCAGATATATTGATGAAAAAGATATTAGTGAACAGTATCTGTTCTGTAGACCGCTGGAGACTATAACCACAGGCCATGATATTTTTGTTTCTATTAATTCCTATCTCAATGACCATGATCTTTCATGGAAAGACTGTTGTGGTATGTGTACAGATGGTGCACCATCTATGTCTGGGAAAATTAAAGGTTTTACTGCCAGAGCTCTCAATGAAAATCCATCCATCATTATAACTCACTGTTTTCTGCATAGAGAGGCATTAGTCGTGAAAGCGTGTAATGAAGATTTTGCTGAAGTGTTTAACCAAGTTGTGAAAATGGTGAACTATATGAAGTCTCGACCTTTAAAGTGCAGAATTTTGGAACAGTTATGTCGCGCAATGGATGCAGCTCATACCTCTTTGCTACTTCACACAGAAGTAAGGTGGTTGTCGCGGAGTCGTGTATTGAACCGGTTTCTCGAACTTAAAGAACAGCTAAAAACTTTTTTTTTAAGGATGAAAATCAAGACACTTTTCATGAGCTCTTACTAAGTGATTCTTGGTGTTTTGAACTGTCGTATCTGGCAGATATTTTTCATAAGCTGAATGAACTGAATATTTCGATGCAGGGTCGACATGAAACAATAATCTCCTCAACCAATAAAATGAAAGGTTTTAAAAGAAAACTTAGTTCTTGGAAGTCTGCAGTTCAAAAAGGAGATTTGTCGAACTTTCCATCTCTTCTTAATGTGGCAGGAGATAAAGATCTGGGTAAACCGAAAGACCGCATTTGTGATCACTTATCAAGATTGCAAGATGCAATAGATGCGTATTTTCCAACTATTTCCACTACGAATCTCAACTGGGTTGTCTCACCATTTGATTTCGTAGATAGTGCAGAGGAAATAGATTTCACTGCTTGCGAACGAGATGAATTTATTGATCTTTGCGCTGATTCCACACTCAAAGGTAAGTTCACCAAGAGTGAGGCGTCGGTGTCTAGTTTTTGGCTTCAACGGAGAGAGGAGTACCCTAACCTAATGAAGAAAGCAATTAACGCACTTTTGCCCTTTTCAACATCCTATCTATGTGAGCAAGCTTTCTCTGCTATGGTGACAATAAAATGCAAAGCAAGAAATAGACTGAATAACCTTGAGGATAATTTGCGTGTTTCACTGTCAACTGTAAGACCCGACATCACATATCTGTGCTCTAAGCATCAATCACAAGTTTCACATTAATCATTATTCGAACAAAATTTATTGATGTATTTTTACTCAGTGATTGCAGTAAAGTTTACTGTATTATGTTATGGTGTACGTTATTATTATATAATATTTCAATAAATTAACACATTAAGCTTAATTTTCTTTTAATTCAAGGAAGGGTGCCCCTGGTGTTTAATGTTATTCCCAAGGGTGCCGTGAACTTCAAAAGGTTGGGAAACAGTGCTCTAGAGCCTTGATATACCATTCAGCCTCTGACTGTGGGTGAAGAGTGTTATCCACATCTTGTGTACTCCAAATCACTAAGGTGTTTCCCTTGTGAGGTTGTACTCAAAGTTAGTGCTCTGATCACTGTGTAACTCCTTTGGTACACCAAAGCGACAAAAGTTCTTCCATGAGGCAGTTTTCGATGGTGTCAGTCTTTTGGTTAGGGATAGCATACACCTCCGGCCATTTGGTGAAGTAGTCCAAGGCAACCAACAGGCAACCTATTGCCCCTGTCTGACAGAGGGAATGGCCAAGCTACATTGATAGCCATTTGTTCAAAGTGTGCTCCCACGTTATATTGCTGCATGCAACCCTTGCTGCTGGTCTGTGGGCCGTGACTTGCTGCACACACATGGCATTAGCGGCACCACCTCACACCTCTTAGCATCTGCCCATAATCCCAACCAGTAGTAACGTTCTTGGAGCTTATTGCTGATTCAGTTGGTCCCAATCTGCAGCCATATTCCAAGGGTGTATCAGCTGCACTCTTTGGGTCTTCCCATTAGTTGACTCTCACACTCTGAACAGTGCCCTGTCCTTGAACTTCAATGAGACCCATTGGGCCCATTAGGACTTGCACACAATACTCCTTGGAGTGATACCCTCCCGCCCCAAACTAGTCCCTGCCTCCATTTCACCCAGGAGTGGCCCAAGTCACATCTATCAGCCCTGCGCTACCCCATCCAACCTTCTATCGAGCATTTTTAGCATCTTGGCATTTATTTCTTTGGCGCTGCTATCAACTCTTTTTTCAAGGGCATTAAATCATTCCTTGAGGTCTTCCTGGGAGCCAATGCATTCTTCGATATGCTCTAGGGCATTAATGCATTGGTAAGGTTCCTTCATCCTTCTGCTGAGCTCTTCTATGCCCTTCTTGATGCCAGCCAGTTGTTGAATTTGGTAGCAAATTTTTGTCTTCATCATAGACATTTTCATTTTCATTTCTGTTTGCATCTTCTCAGCTGTCTTTATGCCAGATTCCATACTCTATTCCAGATTCCATCTTCATTCCAATTTATGTTTCCTTCATTTCAGCCGAAAAGCTTTTTATATCCTCCATCTTGGTGTAAAAATCCCACTCCTGACAACAGTGTAACAAATGTCTTTATTGACTCAAAAACTTGTTACAAATAAAATCCTTTGATTCTCTGCTGCAAATAATTCATTTGATGCTTTGATGTGTAGACAGCATGCAAACACTTCAGTTATTTACGTCTCAGTACAATTCACATCACACAGCTTGAAATGCTTCCTCTTATACGAGGGCTGTCCCAGAAGTACCCGACTTAACAAAGAAAGCACAACAATTTTGGAGAGGAGCATCTTTATTTCTCTACATAATCTCCTTTTAGCCTGATACACTTTTTTCAGCAATGTTCAATAGTTTTGATACCCTGTTTAATGTTAGAACTATTGAGGTCCGCAAAATAGCCATCAACTGAGACTCCACCTCGTGATTATTGGCAAATCTACCACCAAGCCATTTCCTCAAGTTTGGAAACAGAAATTTATCAGAGGGGGTTAAATCTGGCAAATAGGGTGCATGAGGAAGCAAATTGAACTTTAATTCATTGATTTTGGCCATGATAATAATGGACGTGCGAACAGATGCATTGTCTTGATGAATCAAAGCTTTCTTTTTTGCTAAATGTGACCGTTTATGCTCAATTTCATCACTCAAATGCTGTAACAAGTTTGCATAATATTTGCCTTTGATTACTTTCCCTTTTTTGAGATAATCAATGAAAATTATTCCACGTGCATACCAGAAAACTTGACTTCATGACCTTGCCTGCAGATAGACCTGTCTTCACCTTCTTTGGAGCCGATTGTCCCCTTCCATTCCAATGTTTTGTTCTTTGTTTGTTTCTTTGTCTCAGGTGTGAAGTCATCGATTGGCCCAGGTTTCATCCATTCTTATGAATCGACAAAAAAATCAGCCTTTTGCAGAAAATTGTTGCCAAACACTCGACTGAAACATCCTTACAAAGCTGTTTTTGTTCTATCATGAGCAAATGTGGCACCCACCATGTACACCACTTTTTCATATCCAAATTTTCAGTCTGTGTGCAATGTACAGGACTTTTTAAAATGCCTGCAATGCCTCAGTACATTGTTCAGTTGACTCATTTGACAGTCATCCAATACCATTTCATGGTTTTGCTTTACAATTTCTAGACTGGTAACCTCATTTGGTCAACCACTGCGATGTTTGCCTTGACAACTTGTAAGGCTGCACTTAAACTCTACCACCCAATATTTCACTGTTGCAAATGAAGGAGCAGACCCCCCCAAAGTAGAATCTAGCTCAGCTTTTAAATGAAAGTATTGTATCACATAACGATGACCAGTTTTATCCATGTTTACAAATTTGCTGAGAGCATTCATAATGATGGCTGCCAAACAAATGCGAAGCAATGTAAAATTGTCAAAGTTCAAATTTAAGCTTTCTAAGGTTGGTACTTTTTTACCATTGTTGTTGTTTAAAATGACAACTGCTATTTATACTTCTGTAACAGCCACTGTAGCTCGAAAAATGATGTCACAGAACTTTCTGGAATATTGTGGAAGCTCCTGGACGAATCTCGAGTATACCAAACATTTCACATTGCAATGCCTCCAGTTATCGTTGTGCCACACTTCTTGTGTTGTTACACATTCCAAGGTCTCCAACTGCACCAACTCGCATACCTAGGCAACATGAGAGCACCCCCCCCACACACACACACACACACACACACACACACACACACACACACACACATGCACTCTCACACTCGCACATGCACACACACACGCGCGCGCACACACACACACACACACACCACACACACACACACCACACACACACACACACACACCACAGTCATAATACTATCAAAACTGTCATTATTCTCTTGCAGTTATTTATGTTTCAACTATCAGTTACAATCAAACCAATGAAAATATGTATATGTTCATGTCCAAAGTATAAATACTAATGCAAGAGACATAATGGAGCAATTTTTCTACAAAATTTGAACCTACAATAGATCTACTAACCTAAGAAAGGTACAAAATATCGCATACTGTCACAGCAATGATGGAATTATCCATTCTTGTTTTCTGCATAGTTAGTCATGCAATATGCCGTAGATGATTCTTAGGAGCATTTAGCAAATTTACTCACTCTGCTTTGCTCAAAGGGCAACCAGTTGGTGACCCTTAGTTTAAAGCCATGAAGACAGTTGAAATTCATTAGTTAGGAGGGTATTTGTTTTTTGGTGCAGGATTTTAATTTTTCTTTGTCTTGTGCAGAAAATCCAAGGAACTAACCATAAGATGGCTTCAAGTAGTGGAATACCAGGGTTCAATGTGTGAGCAATTCAAGTGATTTCTGTTTCATATGTATTTTATGCATTAAAAATTCTAAAGAACAATATTGTCCCCCTTATTAAAGAAGTATATTTTGATTATATTAAAGTTAATGTTGCAGACAGGATCAGAGGTAAGCTTCACAAACTGCATATAAAATTTGTATCAAACACCCAAGCTACTGGTGTAATGGAAAGAGTACTTCCATGCCTTTCAGAATACCTATGGACTGGCATGCATTATTTAACCTCTTTTGTGCTTCATATTTACTTGCCAAAGCCATGAATTAATTAATTAGGGAGATAAATAAATCAAATGAACAAAAAATATCATGTCCCTTTTATTTGAGTGATGGATCAGAGTTAAGAAAATTAATACTTTGAAAATTAAATATCCAGGACATAGAATCAGCTATGATAAATGTTGCATTGACCTGATGTCTCAGTTCCTATCCCACCTACTAAACTAGGGGATCAGAGGAAGCTGATCATAATCACTCTTCCTCTGAGTACTACAAATATTGATGAAGATGAAGATTTCTCTTTAGTCATCAGTGAAGATAATGTTGAGCTCTTTACTCACATTGAGTTGAATAATTTAACACAAGAGTTAAAGTCTCACCAAAGAGATACGCAAAATATTTGGTCATGATTAAATACAAACTTGTTGCTAGCAAAAGATGCCACATGTTTCTGGTGTAGAAATCAAGAGAAATTTATAAAATACATTAAGATAGAAAAAAACGGTTCATTATTGTGATATACTTGACTTAATTCAACTTGGAGAGTGATCTTAGAACAGCAATGATTGGTTTTTAATTATTGATGTACTTATATCAAAAACAGGTTTCATAGCAGTTTTACTGTATAACAGAAGTGAATTTCCCTCATTTCCAGTTACATACTTGTGTATTGTGAAAAAAAGCTGTGACAGCCTTAAATAGATTTAGTAAAAATCAAATACATGGAACATCACAGGCAATTTATTGGAGATCTTAAAGTTTGTGTGATCTGATTTTTGACCAACAAGGTGGGTATACAAAATGTCCTCACTTTTTTATGGCATTTGGACATTTTTTTACTATACAAAGGCACTTAAACATACAATTCATTGGCCAAGAACAACAATAGAACATGCAGATAAAACAAACACGGACAGTAAAATAATGAAATACAACAAGTACAGTGTAATGTACTCATAATCTCTATTACACTCATAAAAAATGTAATACATGCCAATCTGGTTGCCTCAAAAGAGAGGTTTTTGTCTCTGCTTCATATTCAGCTTGATATAATGAAGCAGTTTATCAGAAGATAGGAATGTGCTTTATGAATTCTTTCTTGCTTTGGCTACAGGTGTGTTGTGGGCAGGCCTCGCCTTTGTGCTTTGTGATCACATGTCAGCACCTTTACCCAGCAACTTGGATTGTAAAATTTGACCACAAGCATGAAGTTGCCAGTCAGCTATGCCAGTGTGAGCACATGCTGGCCCCTTTGCCTAGTTTTAGAGCAATTGGTGCATACAATAATGACCCAGGCAAAAACTCTTTTTCACTCCTCACCACATTTCTGATAATTTCTGTGAGTATGAGTAGTTTTCCCTTTCAGAACATTTTGCTGTGTATGTGGCTACTGTATGAGAAGGTTGCTAGCACAGAGAAAAGGTCTTTTGAGTTGACAGTTGAGTGCAGTTAACAGCTGACAAGAGTTTGAGTGCAGCTGAGGATGGAAGCAGCAGATAAAGTCAGAGCTTGATGCCACAATGGAGAAAGCTGCTTAAAATTAAGACCATGAAATCCAGAATGGTGAAGATTCAAAGTAAAAATTGTGCAATGGAGAAGATGGACATGCAAATGGAATCTGGAATGGATAAGATAGGAAGTGAAATAATGACAGTGACTTCTGCTATGCAGAAAATGTAGGAGAGAATAGAATCTGCAATGGAAAAGATGGAGGAGAAAATGGAGCCTGAATGGAGAAGATTCACACAGAAATGTCCAAGATGAAGCTGGAGCTATCTCAAAATTGATGAACAATGGATCCATGAAGAGAGACCTAGAAGAGCTCGGTGGAAAGTTGAAAACATTGACCAACACATTAATACCCTGGAATATCTTGGGGAATGGATTGGCATACTGTAAGGTAGAGTCAACTACAGCACTAAAAAGCTGAATGCCATGATAGAAGAAATGCTTGACAGAGGACTAAGGACTTGTAAGTGGAGACAAGAATCTGATATTACATTCTTGTACATCAAGCCACCCCAGTGCAATGGACCATCAACTTTTGAAGTGTTCTGCCAACAATTGGGCACCATCACCACCCATAGTGAAAAGAAGCATAGGAGGAATTGGTGCATCTGATAACCAGCCTTCAGAAATGGGTAGCAGAGATTTTGAATGTAGTTCTGATTCTGGCAATGCCCAGAGCCATGGGAGGGCCTCGGAAATTGCTTTGGGAACCATTGCTTGACCACAGTCTATTGTAGTTGGTTCAAGACAAGGCTGCAACAGTCAGAGGAGATGCTGCAGGAGTTATCCTAGGCAGTTGAATAGTAAAAACTTCTTGGTAAACCTTCTGCCCGTTACATGTAGCAGGAAGCTGCCTACTTTGTTGACAGAGTGTGTGATGCTCTGTGACTACAAGACAATACATGATGCACTAATAGTTGCATTGGGATGGAGAGGTCAAGGTTACTCCTGCTCCCACCTTGAAGACAAGGACCAATCGTAGATGATGACAGCATTCAAGTGGTGTGCATTGGGATGTGGCCAGTCAGAACACACAGTGAAGAACTGCTCACACCAAACTGATGAATAGGCAAGGAAACAAATGAGGGCTGGCATGTCATCACCATCCCCACAAGTGCTGCTGTGTGCCTTGGCAAGAGAGTGGATGACAGTCTCATCACGGATAACTGGATAAAAGGAAAGCTTTGCCAAATACTAGTAAACAGGGTACAGCCATGACTGTAATCAGACCTGACATGGCAGAGAGCTTGCATTTAAGGAAACTGAATTGGCCCTACTAGCGAGTGACAGCATTGTGTGATATCTTGACTGTGAGGATGTGATACTAGCACTGGGTACCCTCAGAAGCTATGAGGTGATGGTCGACATTGGCAGGATCTTGCAACTCGACCTAGTTGTGACTGTTAGTGCGTCATGTGTTGTCTTGTAGTCGCAGAGCATTAGCCACTGTTATATCTTGACATCACATACCAGGTCATCAAAGAAGTATGCAGCTTCCTGCAACATGTAGCTGGCAGGAGGTTTACTAGAGTTCAGTATGTGTGCTGAGCAAATAATTAACCTGCAAATTCAGCATATTTTCAACAGACTCTAAAACCCCCTGAGAAGAAAATGTTTTGGGGCTGTTTCACCTATGAAGGAACAAGACCTTAATTCCAGTTGAAGGCATGATGAAAACTTATCAGTACATCATAGTACCTACTGGAGAGAGTTGTTCGTGAACTCCAGAAAAAGTTTCCTGAAGGTGGCAGAATTTTTCACCAAGATTTAGCTCCCAGCCTCACATCTAAAAAAAGTGAAGAAATTCTCGAAGTATAAATTTTTTCCTGTGCTTGAATTGCCAGGGAATTTGCCTGACATTAACCTCATAGAAAATTTGAGGACTATTTGCAAAAAGAGACTTGCAAAATTGACTGTTCCAAAAAGGACTTTTGATATTGGCTTTAATTGAAGTGACTTCATGGTGATGATCTCAAAACTATGTGTTCTTATCTTGTGGTGTCAATGCCTATTCATGTAAAGGAACTTATAAAAGAAAAAAGGAGGATATATTAAGTATTAAGAAAGGCAAATTGGAAGTAATTTATGATTAAATTCGTAAAAGCATAAAAAAATTTGTTAATTTTCTGTTTCAACTGATTTGCACAGGACTGTAATGCTGCCAATGTTATGTGGTTCGGTTAAGTCTCTGACCACTGACGATCTTAGGCAGCAGTATATTGGGGAAGTACTCTTTGAATGCATTGCTATTCACATTGCTGGACTGTTCCCGGGGCAGGAGTAACAAGTATCTGTTGGTGTTCATAGATTACTTCAAGTGACCAGAGGTGTACCCCATTCCTACCAGGAGGCCAATTATAAGAAACTCATAGAAGAACTGTGCTGCTGCCTGTAGTTCCATTTGAGGTACACAGCAATCAGATCATCAGCTTTGAGTTAAACCTGATGGGGGAAGCATTAGAGTAACTTGAAGTGCACAAAACATAAATGGCATATCAAGACTTGAGGAGCACTTTGAAGTTCATGACCAATCACCACAGGGTTTGGGATATCAGGGGTTACTTTTATTGCTGCTCTACTGCTCATCCACACGTGACACCACTGAGTTGATGGGTTGACACCAGTCAGCTTGGTCTTCAGCAGGGAGCTGCATCTATCATGTGAGCTGATGGAGACCCTCTGGGGCAAAACAGCCAGCAGTCAACTACGTGGAGAACCTCGTGGATCGTCTTCTTGCCACACTTAAGATGACTTTGAACACATCTAGATAGCAAGTGACCAGATGAAGACCTAAAGCAGCCAAGGTTTCTAGAAATTTAACTGGTGTTGTATCCATACCGCGGGATGACCCAAGGGGCGGTGACCCAAGCTCCAACTACATGGTAAGAGCCATACCTCAAGGTAAAGAGGATTAATGATGTCTTGCATTCAAAGGCTGTCCTGAGGGAAGAAGCTAGTGGTACCCTTAGGTTGTTTAACCCACTTCGACAGTACTGGTTGGGACAAGCCTTGAAGAGGGAAGTGTTAGACAATGGGCACAAAATTGCCTGCAAGCTATGCCTTTGTGAGCCCATGATGACCCCTTCCTCTAGCTGCCCAAATTTTAGCACCTTCAGCTGGCATTTTAGAACAAACTTCCTGCACAATAATTGCCCAAGTAGCAAATTCTTTGTGTGGACTTCCCCACAGTTCCAGTAATTTCTTTTTCAGCAGGTTTGAGTAGTTCCCCTCCCAGAAAATTCTGTTGTGTATTTTAGAACTGTATAAGAGGGGTGGCGCTGATGACCCTGGTTTTGTGCCACTCAAATGCTATTAAATTAATTATATAAGGGGGCTGCTTGTGTCAAGGAGAGATTAGTTGAGATAAAGACATCCAAAAAGTCAGTTCAGTCAGAGAGACAGTCAAGTACAGTCAACAGCTGAAAGAATTTGAGTGCAGCTGAGCAACAAAGTGAGGAATAAAGTTGTTTCTTAGCAATTGGAGTAGACTTTTGTAACAATGCCATAAATTTTTCCTGAGGCTAAAATAAAACCAGGTATGTATGTTGGACATCGGAATAGACAGCTAATGAATAATGATATTTACCTTTTGAGCAAAAGAAATAGTACAGAATTTCAGACATGGTGTCATGGAAAACCTGCACCTGGAAAATCTGGAAAACCTGCAATAATCAGGGAATTTGGAAAAGTCTTGAAAAAACCAAGAAATTCTGAAAATGTGAGACAATGTCAGGAATTTTTTTGGAAGGGAAAAAAATGCCCCAATTTTCCTTTTGGTATATTTTAATACCAGCTTGAGCTTCCAATTTTTAAGAAAGACCTAATATTTTGGTCGTTTGCAACTGTATGCTGCCATGTGTGTCAAGTTTGGTTGTTTTGCAAGTGATTGTCCTTCTTTCTGCTAGGATACTTGTTTTGCAGGTAGCAGCAGCAGTTGTTCTTTCTTCACTTGGGTACACTAGATTAAGTTTTTAAACTGTGCTTTTTGGTTTCCTGTTCTCATAAAGTAGATTGTAAGCATTCATGCTGAAAAACATGTAAGTGAAAGCATACATTGAACTGTATTCACTCTTAGGTTTATGTGCATCGTGGTGGACCCATGTGGCCAGTGCACTGTGGCACAATACAGTAGCAATGTGTGCAGGAAAGTAATCCCATGCTAATAATTTAAATTTCTTACTGAATTTATTCTTAAATGATATAATATTCTATACAAATGCCTAAGAGTATAAGTGCTGGTGCTGTGAAACAGAACTATAAGTCTCAACATGAAATGCTTTTGAGTCAGCTGTTAGCTGGAATATTGTTTAAACCATTGCAGTTTAAATTTGTGTTGCCGTGAATTACATCTTCATGGAGTTACATAAAGCATAAGGCTGGTAAACCATTGACTAGTGCCGAAAAAGTTATAGTTCTGATTGTTTATCATAAGTTTTGTGATAAAAATTGAACACTCCCATAATAGAAGAGGGAAATGAGCTGCTGAGTTCACCTGTGTTTAAGCTATAAAGAGACTTGTAAAGAAGCAGCAGGAAAAGTGGAGAATAGGCCTTTGTTTCTTTTTATTTAAGTATCCCCCCTCACAAGAAAAGTGCTTACACCCAGTGGAAAAAAGAAAGCATCTGAAATATGGGAAACAAGAATGTGACAATTTCATGAAGTATGCAATTTACATAACAGTGCACAGTTTCCTTTTTAAAAATGAGCCGCCAACAGTTGATAAAATGCTACAGAAAGTTGATGTTGATCCAGATTTTCCTAATTTCAGAAAAGCCACATTTTATAAAATGATGTGTGAATTTGATTTAAATTTGTCGAGGCTGAAAAAGTGCTTAATGTCTCTGTTCCTTTTGCATTTCTTGCCACATGTACCCATCACATGACAATTTCTATGGGTCAACATGTAAGGTTTCAATTTCTGGGCTGACAGAGACTATACACCGTCGGATGCAAAAATTTCTCACAAAACAGCAAACAACAAAAACAGAAATATTATGGTGCTTGCAGTCAATTTCTGTGCATTAATGACTTTCTGTAGCTGGCCAAATTGCTCACATTTTCCCATCATGTGTTTCAGCAGTGACATAGCTAGCAGATTGGAGTTAGCAAGGAAATATAGTATATTGTCTGGTTTATGATTTAGCACCTAATTTCATGAAACAGAAAGCACAGTACATCTTAAACTGAATGTTTCAGTATCTCATTTGATGAAAGGTTGAACAAAATAAGTCAAACTGAACAAATGGACTTTGTAATAAGGTTTTGAAGTAACAAGCAGCAGCAAGTTGTCAGTAAATACTCTGAGTCATTCTCAGGGCATTCTACAGCAGCAAATTTATTTTAAGCATTCAAAGAAAAACTTTAGTCCTTTTACCTGAGATGTCTTTTGCATGTTGGACCAAACATCAATGTTAAGTTTCTGTGGGAGCTTAAAGAAGAATTGCATCAGGATTCAGATGCTAGACCAGTTACCTTAGAATTTGGTACATGTGGGCTGCATAACATGAATAATTCTTTCAAAACAGCAATAAAAACAGCTGAGTCTAATATTGTAGAATCTTAAGAGCTATGTACAATGTATTTAAAAATGTACCAGTAAGAAGAGCAGATTATGCGTCATTGACTGATGCATCAAAGTTTCCCAAGAAATGTTGTGTCACACGGTGAAATGAAAATACTGAGGTGGCTGACAGAGCAATAGAAATCCTTAAGAAATGTATGCAGAAAAAGCTAAAGGAGAGAGAAAGAACCAAAAATCTTAAAGCTATGAACTATGAGAAAATCTTTAGGAGATAAAATGATTGGACCAAAGTTAGCATCCTTTAAATTGCTTAGTTATGAAGTTGAACCATTTTAAGAGCATTTCAGGTTGAACTTGTTCTCTGAACAATCAAACCTTATGGAATCTGTAATGAATAAATTTATTAAATATGATGTGATGGTTAAAACCACAGTTATCGCTAAGGTAATTGAATGGATCCTGAGATCTTGGTTGGTGCAAAAAAAATGTCAACTTTGGGTATGACATTCATGATGCTAGTAAATAGGTGCAGTATGCTTCCTCAAAAGACATACTTATTTTCCAACAGAGCTTTCAGAAATATTTGCAAACATTTTGCTGAAACTTTTTTGAAAATTCACCTCTAAAATTTCATTTCATCTCATAAGTCTTGCCATTTTGTGATCCTGTAGATATATAAAAACTCAAAAATTGCTAAGAAACACCTTTGTTCTTGTCTTGAGACATTTGTTGAAATCAAAAGGATTTCTGGAATGAGTGCTCTTTGAATAGAAAGATAATTTAAAATTCCATGTTCAGATACAACATTCCTTGAAAAGATGAAGCATTACTTATGAGCAACCTTAGTTGATAATTCTGGGAAAGTGTTGTTACAGTTTGTTAATCAGAATTCATCCCATCCCATGTACTTTCACATGGTAATTCATTTACAAAAAGAGAATTTCTAGTAAATAAAAAATGCTTACTTGAAAATCAATCTGGAATGTGGTGGCACAAAAATTGATGTGTGAAGTAATAAAACATACTAGTTGAGTTAAGTGAGAAATGCTTTAGTGAAATACCACAAAAGACTTGAACAGAAGGAAAAGGAGAAGTAGAAACATGAAAAATCTAGGAAGCAGAGAAATGAAAAAGGAGCAAAGGCAAGTTTTGGAAGAAAAGAAGAGGAAAGCACTTGCTGAAGCTAAACAAGAAGCACCAAGCTCTTGAAGATTAGATTCGCGTGTTACCAAGTTAAAATTTATATATTAGCACCCATTTTTGTTTTGAACAGTGTAGTTACATAATGGAATGTATATTAGGGATAAAAAGTTAAAGAAGCAGGAGCCCAGGGAAGAATGGAGGGAACATTGGATGAGCAGCGATGTATTGGAAAAAACAGAGAAGATTAGATACAGCAAAGGCAAGATAATTGATAAAGGGTTTGAGAACTTTATAGAATTCTTTGAGTTGAATCTCTTTGGTATTTTAATGGGAAATATGGAGATGTCAATAGGGAATATATGTTTGTTAGTAACAATGGGCAAAGTGTGATAAATTATGGCCAAATATGTCAGTGTGGAATAAGTTTTATGATAAAAGAACAAGATTATGAAAGTGCCATGAATATTTTAAATATCATTAGATCTGGGAAGGAAATGAAAATGAGAAAGAAGGTGTACAAAAGAGATGAAGGCTGGTTTGATGAAGAATGTAGAGTAACTAAAAGACAAGTCAAACAGTTGCTCATAAAGTGGAGGGAATTAGGATACCTAGAATTAAAAGAAGAGTATATGCAAGGGAGAGATTTATACAACTCATTATTAGAACAAAAGAAAATAAGCTGATGGAAGAAACATGAAAGTAATTTGATACAGGACCTAAGTGAAAATAATGTAAAGGAGGTATGGAAGGTTATGAAATCAATATACAATAAATATGTAACAAAACCCAGTATACAACCAGGAGAATGGATGGAATATTTTAAAGAATCATATGGGGGGGAGAGTAAAAATCCGATAGAAAACTGGGAAAAAGGTAATAACTATGTATTACTTGATGATGTAATAAGAAGTGAAGAAATAATTCAGTAGGTGAAACAAATCAACTGGAATAGATGGAATCCCGACAGAGTTCCTTAAGGAATAGTGCACTGAAATAGAGTCAAGGTTCTAGTAGACTTATTTAACACAATTAAAGGGAAGGGTTATATACTGGAAAAGTGGAGGAAAGCAATCAATCATACATCCAACATACAAAGGTAAGGGTAGTGTTGACGAATCAAACAACTATAGAGACATTGCATTACTATCAAATGTAGGAAAAATTTTTACTGGTATTATGGCAAGTAGGATACAAACATGGGTTGAAAAATATAATATTCTCTCGGAAGTTCAGATGGGCTTTAGAAAAGGGAAAAGAACAGCTGATAATTTATATATTATAAAAACATTTGTCGATAAATACTTGAAAGACAAGAGAGGAAAGTTATACATGGCTTTTGTGGATTTAGAGAAAGCATAGAGCTACAATTGTTGTGGCATAAGTTGTTGAGCAAAGGAGTGAGTAAACAAATGGTGTACAGCCTTAGAGCATTATATAAGGAGAATACATTTTGTATAAGAGTGAAGGAGGGGGTTGTAACAAGAGAAATCCAACAAGAGAAAGGTTTTAGGCAAGGATGTAAGTTAAGTCCAGTCCTATTGAAATTATATATAGATAATGTATTAATAGAAATTGATGAAAAATTATAACTCTATGCCAATAATTAATAATATCCAGATTTCAGGAGAACTGTTTGCAGATGATCTAGTTTTAGGTGCAATTAAAGTGAATGGCTTAAAATAATCCTTGGAAGCATTAAATAATTACTGTAAAGAATGGAATTTAAAAGTGAACCAGAACAAGACACAGATTGTAGTGTTCCAAAAAAAAGGGGGGGGGGGAATTGAATAAGTATGAAAAATGGAAGAATGAAAACAAAAAAGAGTATCTACAGGGTAGTGAGAGAATGTATCTATCTAGGAGTTAAAATAGACAGTGGTGGCAATTGGGAAAAACAAAAGAAATTTTTATTGGCAAAATGAAAAGGTGCTTTATCAGTTATTAGAATTTGCGAATACAAAGTATGTAACATAAATATTAGATGATCAGCAAAAGTGTACAATATGGTGGTTGAGGCGAAAATGCTATATGGGATAGAAGTATGAGGATTAGAATGAGGATGGAAAGCTATAGATGACGTGCATAGGAAATTTGGCAAAGAAATGCTTGGTTTACCAAATGCAACTGTAGCATGTAGCACAAATAGAGCTGGGTAGAGTGGCAAGTAAGGGAAAGATTATGGAAAGGGCATTGAAATGTTGGTATTGAATATTGAATTTGGAAGAAAGGAATTGTTAAAACAGTATTTAGTATATCAAGAGGAAAGCTTAAAGAACAAGGGATGGGTAGACTGTCTCAGAAATAACTTGGAAGTAGTGAGTGGGTCAGAGGAAATGTGGAAAAGAAGAGAAAATATGTGAATTATTTCTGGAAGTTGGCAAGAAAAAGATTTGAGGATAGAGAAATACAAAAAATATTTAGTGAAATAGCTGAAGAGATTTTTGGTTTTTTGTATACCAATGAAAGAATCATGGGGAAGGGAAAAGTATATAGATGTAAAAAATAAAGAGGAGCAAGAAGGTATTGCATGGGTTAAAGCAGGAGTATGGAGGTTAAAAGGTGTAAGGAAGGGTATTCCTCAAAGTCAATGTCCTATATGTGGCGGAAATAAAGATATGGAACATATATTATTTAAATGTAAAGGGACTGAAATTTGGAGAAAAGAGTATATTAATAAGAAATGGTTTAAGATAGAAATGTAGCAGTAGTTGAAATGTTTCAAAGAGTCAATAAGAATAAAGTGAAAAATAAATGGGTATGGACAGTAAATAGAGACAAAAATGGTGTAATAAACTAGAATCAAAAAACTGTTGTAAAACATGAGTATGACCAGTAAAGAGCAAGGGCTGAACACTGGTCATATTCACCTATATACAGCTTAGCATAAATAAATAAAAATATTAGAGATAAGTTTCTGTGGATACATGAATGACTTACATAGTGCAGTACAAAATAAGTGTCCAAGTGTGACAGTAAAATTATAAGACTAACTTTTACAGCAGATGTTCTGTGTGTTAAAAATACTTAAAAATGTAATTACATGGGCTGTTAAGAAAGCTGTTGGAAGGAAGGAAAATGTAAACATTGATTAAACATTTTCACTTAAATTATGTTCACTTGAAATGAGATTTCAAGCATAGTTTGTAAAATTATGCCCTTTCTATATTGTTAAAATGTATATCTAAGTACTGCAGGCCCATAAATGGCATGCTTCTTGTAAAATAGAGAACCTGGAAAAATTTTGAATTTGACCTGGAAAACCTGGAAGTCAGGAAATTTCATTTTCTAACCATGGGTGTGCTTTCAAAAGTCCTTGGAAATGTAAAAGATGTACAATACTGAATCCTAGGAAAGCTGTAAGTTCTCAGTTGCAGCATGAGTTTGAAACCTCATTTCATGCAATTTCACCTTGACTACTTTCCAAACAATTTGGGATTAATGAGTGATGAACAAGGTGAACATTTAATCAGGAAATTAAAGAGATGGAAGGGAAAAGTATCAGATATGAAGCAATGCTGACAAACTGCTGCAGGTGTTTAATGAAAGAAGATATGAAACTAAATGTGTTGCAGCCAAAGAAAGCATGCTCATCTTAAAATACCAAAACTTTAATAGTATGTCAAATCCATATGTATGTATTGTATCAAATGGGAATATGGTATTAATTGTGATTTTATATTACTCTTATTTCCCAGAAATTCACCTTTTTTAATATTCTTTTTGCAGCATGTTTACAGTCCTTAAATGGAAGTGAAAGAAAATTTCAACATTCAGTTTAGCAAAATTATTTAAATCCCCATTGTTTTTAAAGCAGGCCAGTATAATTGTTATAATGTAGTTCACACTAATTTATTTACAGTTTTGAAATACCAGCAAGATCTTTATTTGGTCTTCATGAGTGCTGAATTTCATGTTTGGACAGTACTAAATGACAGCATAAGACTTAAATAAATGCATGCATACTAACTCCACACAGCATGCCTCTATGTACAACTATTAATCAAGGCTTGCTGACACAACACCTCCATGATATTGATATCTCTCGAGAAGACGCATTGTATGCTATGCCTCCCATTCTACTGTGCCTTATTTCTGAAAGTTGGTCAGCTGCTTTGCAACCCACTGCTGCCAGCTAGGTTTAGTATTTACAGACCCACAAGTGCATAGCATGCCGGCAATTCAAGCACATAGATTTACATGCATACAACGATAATATACCTTTATCAATAAGGTGTTTGAAATGATGTCCTTGTGCTGCAAAGAATCTCTCACACCTTTTAAGAAAATTTCCATTAACATGCATTAATTCTTCTTCTGAAATTAAAGTAATTTCTCTTCTGATATTCTCCTTCTTCCAATGTTTGCAGATTGTTTTAATACACTTTATTTTTTAAGTTCTCTCATAAATAAGAGTCCCATACCATAAGGTTGGGGATCGTAATGGCCATAATCCTTTACTGATGACCCTATCTTAAAAAATTTCCTCAATTAATTTCAATGAGAGATCAACTGCACATGCTGTAGCAGAATCTGATTCAAAATATGCCTGCAAATATTCAATGTGATACAAATATTCTAGGAATGATTTGATTTTTGTATCCCTGTACCTCTGTCCATTAATTGTATCCTCAAAAAATAGGCCCTATAATTTGGTAAACATTCACAGCATACCAAACATCAGTTTTCTGGTTATGCAATGACATTTTGTGTACAACATCAGGTTTTCTTCACTCCAGTATCTGTTGTTTTGTGTTGATACATGACTATTTATAGAAAACCATGCCTTGTCTGTGAAAAACAATTAACTTTGGATCTGAATATCACACTTTAACCACAAAGAACAAAGCAGGAACTCGTGCTAGCAATGGCCACACATGCATTGATGCACAAAGTGGAGGGAGAACAGCAGGTGCCAGGACTGGTTAGAAGCACTGTGCGCATTGAGCTACATCCCACTAAGTGGCCAGCCAGGAGTCAAAAATAAGGCACAGTGTTATTTATAAAATGCTTATCATGCTTCTTTATTTACACTGCCTTCAAAGAAGGTATAATATTTATGGTTGACGGTTTGCTATCATTTTGTCAATCATTCAGACAACAGCAATAGGTCACCCATTAGCAGAAAATGATAGGATTGTCATAGCTCTGTATCAGAAGTATTTGGATTTGGGTTTTTAGAGTTGGTATTTAAACTATTTAAAATGAACGAGGCAACAAATTATCAGTGCTTTAGCTCTTTTAATGTAACTAACCAGGATGGGAGGTCAAGAGGGAACAGTTAGGGCATTACATGATAAACTGAATATGAAATACATGCAGGTATCATACAGTGTTTGAGTTTGTGGCAAGTGTTGTAAGAAAATTGCCATTATCACCAGATGTTTAATCCTTCCATCCAGAAAACAGTAGTAATATAATTATGAAAGTAAATGCATCTCTCAGTGAGTAGCTCACAAGCTTTAGTTTTCCTATGTTATAACTGTATTTAAGTAATTTTTTGTAAAATAAGTGCATGCATAGTTTAGTAAGAGTATGTTACTTAATGCATGAACAAATGCCGAATACTACTAAACTAATATGTGACACATCTATGGATCTATACAGCATGAGAAATTCCTACAGTGATGCTTCAGCCTATAGTATCACACAAAATCCAGCATCCACCTAGATATGTTAATTTGCTTTCAATTACCTATTTTTGTGTATCCCAATCTGAAATTTAAGGCATCTGTAGTTTAAAAATCAAGGAATAATGTGAGGTCTTTTAAATTGAAAAAAATGAGTATGAAATGCATAAAAATTTAATTTTAGAATGCTTCCTCTAAAAAACTGCTTTTAGTATCTGTGTCATCTTAAAACAAAAGCATGTAATCCTGTAATTAAGCTGAAGTTTAATTACAAACCATTATTAGGAACATATATAATTCCACTTTTGCAGTTTGGTGTGTGTGTGTGTGTGTGTGGGTGGGTGGGTGGGTGGGTGGGTGTGTGGGTGTGTGTGTGTGTGTGTGTGGGTGTGTGTGTGTGAGCGTGCGAGCGTGCGTGCGTGCGTGCGTGCGTGAGAGAGAGCAAATAGTAAATGTTTATTTTCAATAACTCCAAAAGTAATTGAATGTTTTAAAAAAATAAAACATACAGATACAATATTTTCAAACATTCTGTGGGTTAAATAAAAATTGCACATGCTATGACCATATTTTCTTTGGATTTGTCTGGTTTGACCTGGAATGATTCACCAGAGGCACAATTGTTCCTTACACTACAACTTTGGTTCATACTTCACTACACTGACAGTTGGAAACTTAATGCTTGTGTACTGGAGTATTAATGAACAGTATCTTGCAGATCCACATCTGTATCACCTGGTGGAACTTACACTGAATATTGAAGGCAAAATGCTTACAAAGGCACAAGAATCATCCCTAGAGCTAAAACTCTCTCTGTTATTACGGGATGAAGCAGAAATTCATGTTCGTGAATTACACACAGAAGATCGCAGTGGAAGGGCTGTAATAGTATTTTATGTGGAGCACCGAGATGGAAAGGGAGTGATACCAGGACCTACAGTTGTTCAGAGGCTAAAAGAAAAGCTGAAGCAAGATTCTGGTTTACTTGAGCTTTCAGTAGCACGCATCCAGACAGCCATCTGTCAAAATAATTGCTCAGGTAACTAACTGTAAAATATTCTAATCTCTGGATTTGCTTTATTTCAAATTTATATCATTTAAAATTCTTGTTTTTATGTTAGTTTTATTATAGTTATTTTGGGCTTACTTTTATAAATTTATTTATTTATTTTAGTGTGAAGTACAAATGTGATGGTTTCATTGTTAGCACCAGCTGTTTACCTGAGACCACCATAATCACAAAACTGTAAAATTATATCACATTAAGTCATTAATGTTCCAGTAAAGTGCCTTCAACTGTTTCCTACCTAGCTGACAATCTCCATTTTTTCTTCACTTTCTATAAAAGCTCTCCAAGCCTGAATATCTGCATCTGATCATCAAGAGTCTTTTTCTTAATAACTTCTTATCCCTTTGTAGTCAGTTTTTACATTTCAAATTCTCTTTGCACTTCTTTTTTCCTCTATACTAAAACAAAGAATTAATGTGATCTTCGTCCCACAGATACCTGGTGTAACAACCCCTCTTATAACCTTTAATTTCCATGTACCTAATCAAAACCAGGTTGTTCCTTCCCGCCCCCCCCCCCCCTTTTTCTTAGATACATTTTTCCTTATCTGGATCAATTTTTAGTTACTTGTAACATGTCAGTGAAGTTTTCTCCATTATCTGAGATGATAGTATCTGCCTATCCATACACTCCAATCTTAATCTTACTTGCACCTAAACTCCTCTAGTAAAAGTACCAATTCTACCCCAAAAGTCTCCTAAACCATGTTTCTACAACTCCTTTTCAACACACTCCCAGTCAACTTGATGTGTAATTTCCAAGTTTTTCCTTCTTAATATCTTGGACAAAAATAAGTGAACCAATGAGTCTGTAGTTAAAATTACAGATTAGTTTCCAAAAATAAGATAATCCACTTATTTTATCAAATAAAAATGGGCTATTACATATACAACTAAATGTATTTGCACACTTTCAGAGCTTCTATGAAGCATAGTTTTCTTTATGAAGTTATGGAACCTTATCTTCATGTAAGGAATTCATCTTCAAAGTAATTTTGAACATCCATATACAGCATAAGTATCAGAAGTTTACGTGTGTGCTTATTTATATCTAATTCCTTTGTAAAGAAATATAAGATTGATTTGGTATGTGTACTTTTTAGGTGAAATCATAGCTAAGCTGCCTTATACAATTTTGCCAAACTCAGAATACAGGTAAAAATGTGCAGCTTAGTATTTAGGATGTGTAAAGTTATCTGAAAGTTATTTTCCTGCAGTAGAGTGGTATAGCCTGATGATCAGACTTGTAAAATTCATTAAAGTATTACCCAACCTAAACAGAATTGTCCATATCAGCACACTGAACCTAAGCTAGACAAAATGCTGTATAAACAAAATGTTCTTTTCTAATACAATAAGTACCTAGTAAATTCATTAATGAATATTTAGACCATGAAAGTTGATTTAATAGACATAATTTAAAACAAAGATTTTATCAAAAATGAAAGTTGTTCAGTAATGTTTAGTTTAGCCTAATATTGTAAGTTACATTTTCCTTTTCAGAGGAATTTAATGTCTAGAACCTTGAGTTGATTACATAACAGTTTATTTCCATTTTAATTGCAACAGCAGTAAAACAATGTTTTGTTTGCTATTGCAGCCAGTGGGGATTTACATATGTTGGGCCCCTAGGCATATGTAGTTTTTGGGCCCCATTTTCTGCTATTTATTACTAAGTATTATGTCACCACCACTGCCGCTGCCACCACCCCTACTACGTATGACCATGACCACCCCTACTACCCATACTAGGCCAGTGGTGCATTCCATCTTGAATTGCCTCCCCTTGAAGTAATGTACATGCATCCTAGACAAAGTAAAAGATATACTGGACAGATATACTAGATTCTAGGTGTCAGCCTTCATGACAGAATGAAGAACTGAGGAAGATGACAGGCATCAAAGACTCAGCATCCGCCACCTACATGAAATGAAAGTGGGCAGGCCACTGAGCGCACAAGATGATGGCCTGGGATCCAAGAACTGGCCAAAGGAGTGTAGGCTGGCAGAAAAATAATAGGGAAACGATCTGAAACTTCACTTTGGACACAACTAGATGACAGCGGCCAAGGATCGCAGAGAAGGGAGACTACTGATAGAGGTAGTATCAAAAGAGTGAGGATCATTCCTGAACTGGCTGAGCAGGATTGTCAGAACAGCCACCTTGCCAGCCAAGAGGCCATTGCCCTACAGGGATTCTATGGGCTAATTCTAATAATTCTAAGTGATATTCAATGAACAAAATCATATCTGCTAATGTTTATCTCAATTAGCATGAAGTACACACAAGAATAATCTTTGGTAAGGATAGTTTGATGCAGAATGGATAGAGAAAGGCTTGTGAATGTAACACAACAGATGTTTGTTGTGTGTATATATTATGTTAGATTATGTCAATACAATATATTAGGGCCGCGCCGTGGCCGAATAGTAAGACCACTCACCTCTCACCTAGATGGCCCAGGTTCGTTCCCAAGCGACCGCATGTGAGATTTGTGGTGGACAAAGTGGCACTGGGGTGGGTTTTCTCCAGGTTCTCCGGTTTCCCCCGCCATTGCATTCCACCAGTGCTCCATCTTCATTCATGTATCATCAGTGTCACCACCTGCGGTGCCATAAGTAGTGAGAGCAGGCATTAAACACTACCCAAAAACAACATATTAGGTTTTAGAGAATAACTAAGCATTCTGGAATTTTCAACATTTTACTCGGACCAAACTTTATGTTATCCATTCTGCTGTTAAAATATCCATTGTCACTTCTGAATCTTCAGAAGTTGTGACAGACAGCCCCCATGCTATTTTTTTTTCCCCTATTTATATGCCTATTTTAACTTCTAAGGCTATATTGACTACTTTGCCTTTGAAACAGTTGCTCATTGACAATATTTATTCGTTTTCTCTCTGTTAATCTTTATATTGTTTGCTTTGGTTTTTTATAAACATTAAATTCACGCACATATTTACTCTGTCATGCATACTTGCAGACTCTAGGAGAATGGGAAATAATCCAAGTTAAAGAAAAATTCCTATTCTCCAGCTGTAAATGGAACCTGTAACCTCTGGATTTGGCCTGTAAAGCCACAGTGTGAGTACTTGCTGTGTTGTGTTTTGGATTGGGCTGCACTTTTGTCAGCCCTTAGTCTGAAGATATCTCAATATATAAGAAAGAAAAAATAGAGGGCTCTGGCATATGTAGTCAATAAATTCTCCTGTATGAGGGCTGAGCTCGAGAAGGATGGGCAGCATAATTTAAGGCGCTAGTTAACAACTGCACATATTGACGGAAACCACAATATATTAGGAATATTCACTCTGTTTTACACATCTATGAAAAATTAGTTGACGGGCTACAGCTCCGTAGCTCTTAAAGTCCAGTGCACCTTGTCCTATGGAATTAATAAAAGTAAACAGAAACAGCAATTAATATTAGTAAACAAGTTTATCCCTATATCACTAGATAAAGTTATAAGTTTAAATGTGACTTAGCAGAAATCTGAAAAAATAAATGCCATCACTCAAACATTTCTTTTGTTTTGCTAGGAGACAAGAGTGGTTATCACCAAGTGCTAAACTCTTTTTACTGTGTGCTGCTCACGGGCCCTTTCAGAATTCTGACTGTTCCTGGCTGGCATATAGCATGTACATCTACTCTTGCCTTTACAACTACCTGAAATAGAGTGAATTTTGTTTATGAACATTTTGGCTGTACTAGAATCATTTGTATGCTTTTTCTTCTGTGTTTTACCAACAGTTCTTAAATCAAAGTTCAAGCAAAGTAATTTGTGGTAAACAGTGAAAAATAATAGTTACATCTGTATTGGACTAGAATCTAGTTCATGCAGATTTCGCCTTTAAAGCCAGCACTGATAGAATATTGTTTGATGACTTGACAGAACATTTTTTGAAATTAGCATTCAGGCCTTGTTTTATTTTTACCTTCTCTCTGAGCTGCTTTCTAGAGCTTTTTAATCTTAGTTTAATGTTGTTTTGTATTGTGTGCTATCTTGGCATGTTTTCCAAAGACTAATAAATATCATGTAATAAGGATAATTTGAAAAATACACATGACTATATAACAGAACTGTGGGGTTACGGGAACAGGTAATTCAAGATATTTAGGAGGGAGATGACCTTGTTTGTTTTTTTATATTGCTAACTATGTGTTCATTGCTAAAAGCAGAATAATTAACTTGTTGAAACACAAATATTTGCATACACAGCATGTGATAATGACTAGAATAACCAACCATTCATGTATTAAACTTGTAATTTAAAATTAAATTTTTATGCCAGGTAATAATTGCTTTATGATGTTAGTGTAGCTTCTGGCTTTGGCAACTTACAGATTTAAGTTAATGGTAGGATGCTCTTAATCCAGCATTTGTTGAGAAACATTGTTCTTTCTGCCTCTAATCCAGTCAAGGCTGTTCTAGGCTTCCATATCCTAGGAATGTTTGGATATGTAACATTGGTGCATAAAAGAGCACTCAGTCTGACGAACATGAATTTACTAAGGAAATCTCCATTTCATCTAGACTATAATTGAAGTGCTTACCCATTTCAGAGATCACAATCATATTTAACATTTTCAGGTCATGGAGTGTGTGACCAGACAACAAGACTATGCCTATGTGAAGCATTCTGGATGCAGGATCTACTCACTAAGCATTTAGGGAATGGAGATTCAAATTGCAGTGAGTAGTAAGAATATAATTAGGGTTTACAGAAAAAATTTAAGCAGCTTTGTGAGACAGAGACCTATTTCACTAAATGATGAAATAAAAAGAACTAACAGCATAGTTTTCATGTAGCTATATTCATTTGCTTGTGCTTCAGTAGTAGTAGTAGTAGTAGTAGTAGTAGTAGTAGTAGTAGTAGTAGTAGTAGTAGTAGTAGTCGTCGTAGTGGCAGCGGTGGTCAGCTTTATTCATCCATTACTCAATACAATGACATGGGATACGTCAGTACATAGATATATTACAATACTAGAAAAATACATTTCTTTAGCAGAACATTGCCATAATAAATAACAGGTCATAATTAATAACAAGTAACAATAACAACAATGGTAATAATAAGTACAGATGTAGTTATATACAGTTTTCTGGTTTACAGCTACAATGTATCTATAAATTCACTCACATTATAGAAGCTATCCCTTAGTAAAAGTTTATTTAACGTTAGCTTAAAGTGCTGCATGGAGTTTATATTTTTCCGGCTAGCTGGTAACAGGGTGACTGCTGAATATCTAACACCCTTAGAATAAAGTGTAGTTCTGTGCATCATTGTTCTTATGTTAGCTTTACTTCTGGTATTGTGATTAAGTATTTGGTCATTTGTAATGAAATTTCTAAGATTTTGTTTAGTTTGACATAGTAAGCAATAAATATACAGACTGGGTAGGGTTAAGATTTTTAATTCCTTGAAGTTTCTGCAAGAAATTGCAGAAATTATACATCTTATGATTCTTTTTTGAGTTTTGAAAACCAAGTGGCTATCTCTACTCTCTACCCAGAATATTATGCCGTACCTCAGTAGACTTTCTGCATAAGTAAAGTATAGGGTTCTTATACTGCTACTAGTTAGCTTGCCTTTATTATTTTTAGTGAGAAAAAGAATTTATTCAGTTTTACAAGTAAATTTTGTATATGAACACCCCAGTCTAAATGCTGGTCCAACCAAATTCCCAGGAATTTTGCTTCTGTCACACAGGGGACAGGAGTATTATGTAATTTAATATCAAGTTTCCCAGAATTTTTATTTCTTTTATGACGAAACAATATTGGTGATGACTTGTTTGCATTTATAAGCAGCTTATTTTCCTCAAATCAAGTTTCTATTTGAGCAGTTATGTGGGTTGCATTTTCATTTCCATTTATTATAACATTTGTATCATCAGTGAACATGGTGACGTGAGTTGGTTTTAAGTAATGTGGGAAGTCATTAATAAAAATTAGAAATAGGACAGGTTCCAGTATGGATCCCTGTGGAACTCTGTATTTGAATAATAATTATGTAAGAGATTCTGTTCATTGACTTTTGTGATTTTGATCATTTGTTGACGATTGTTTAAGTATGATTGGAAACATTCCCATGCTATACCTCTTAACTCATATGAATACAACTTTTGCAATAGAATTTCATGTTGTATCATATCAAGTTGGTTAGATCTATTAGTAGCCCTGTACAGTCAGCATCATTGTCAATAGTCTCTAGTATATGGTCGGTAAATTCAAATACTGCTGATGATGTGGATTTTCCTCTAACAAAGCCATGTTAAGCAGGATTGATTATATTATTTTTCTTTCAAAAAATGATACCATTTTCTCTAGCATAGCTTTTTCTGCAACTTTTGATAGTGATGGTAAGACTGATATTGGCCTATAGTTTTCTACTCTTTCCGTATCTCGCTTTTTAAAAATTGGCTTTACTTTGGCAATTTTTAGGCTGACAGGAAATTGACCCACTTCAAAGGATTTATTAATTAAATGGCATAATCGTTTGCTTAGGACACTACTACAAGATTTAAACACTGTTATTGGTGTATGGTCATACCCATCTGCTGTTTGTTTTTTCGTGATTTCAGTATGGTCTTTATATCTGTTTCGCTCACTGGTGTTAGAAAGATAGTTGCTCCAATAGTGTTTTCGAATGTTTTGCCTAAATTAGAGCTTTGGTTCCTAATTAAGTGTTCGACCATCTCACTATAGTAATTCTGAAATATTTTATGCCTTACTATCATTCTTAATTTCATTGACATTACAATGTCCACATGGTATCTCAATCTAGCTATGAAAGTTACATACATTGCATTGATATCATCTGTCCCATAAAGCATGCTCCAGTCTTCTGCTTCAAGTCTGACTTTTAGATCAGCTAATGTATGTCTGTTTACATTTCTACAATATTGTTTCAATAAAGGCTGTTTGGTGTTTCTATTGATGAACCTATAATCATTTAATGTAGCTAACATTGCATAGTGATCTGAGAACCCTGTGTCAACGGCCTTTATTTCTGAATTAGAGAAGGGTTTTGGTACCAAGATCTGATCTAAGATTGTTGCTGAATGTAATGTTACCCTCATTGGCTTAGTCACTAATGGATGAATACTACACAGTCAATAAATCTGCTAGTCGGCTATCTACTTTTTTACCAAAATCAAAAAAAGTCAAAATGTTCATGTTGGGATAAAAGCTTGCTCCATTTTATCAGGTAATCTATACCTGAAATTTTGACTGATGTACTTGTCAGATCTGACATTTATTTTTTACTTTAGATGTCTTGAAGTTATATTTTTTTTCTTTCCTCTAAAGCATGCATAATGTTCTTAAGCTCCAACTTAACCCCATTCATAGATACTGCTGGCAATTGCCTTTTGAAATGAACTCATCTGAGCATGCAGAAAGTGTAAATGCATTTCTCCACAAGGATCAAGTCTTGAAAGCATTTAGACACTTATCAAGAGATAGGAAGTATGATTTAAGAGCCTGAGACATGTTTATGAACCTTTCAATTGCAGGAAATCACAAATATTCTTTAGTGCTGCTACATAAACAATATAAACTGAAAAGTGGTTATATGCTTTAGTAATTATACTTTGAATATCTTGTGAAAGTGTGTGTGTTCCACTTTGGGGAGCATATCTTGTGAAAGTGTGTGTGTTCCACTTTGGGGAGCATTGTGTAATATATGAACCTGTTTAATTTGTTTTAAAGTTTTCTGAAAGATTTTTTTTTCCTTCCAACACCTCCAAAGTTAGTGTTACCCCCACCAAAAGCACAAACTTTGTCACTAAGGCTGAATTCGGAATTTTTTTTATTTACACAATCAGACACTGCCCTGGAGATTTCATTGTCACACTCATTTAACTGTAATAAACTACTTTGAACACCCTCAGTGATTCAAAATATTGGGCCAGAATAGGAGAAATTTTTAATTGCTTGTGAGTATCGGCATCTGTACTGATCTCAACATAATTCACTTTTGATAGACTATTTCTTGCACTATCTTTAATGAAAGGTAATATCACATTGTTAACAATTGCCTCAGTTTTGATTTTTGCACTTGAAAATTGAACATCTACATTTGAATCACTGAAAAGCTCACATAATTTTTGATATGCATGAAGAAAAATTGTAGGAATGATGATTTTGAACAGCATGAAATGCAAATGTGGCTTCTGCTGCAGCAAGCTTATTCAATTATGTTTGATTACCACTAAAGATACTGGTCAACTGTTTGGAAGTCAAAGCAGAATTCACAGCTCTTGTATGTTTCTTACTTGTAAAATGGTCATTCAGAGCTTGTTTCCCTCCATTGCGTTTGAGATATAACAACTGTAATGAAATAATTCAGGATTAGTTAGCATTTAACCTCAAGTATGCACATGTTTAAGTGAATGTTGAAGTTTCATGCCAAAAGTTTGCCTTTGTATACTTTTTGTGTTTAAGATTGCATTTGTCATGCCAAGATGCAAGCAGAGTCCAAAAAGCTTATCTTACTTAAGTATGCCCTTAATTTCAAGGAATATGAAAATAAAATATACATTTAGTGTATTTATTGTACTTACCCACACACTTTACAAGAAGCCTCATGTTCATTTCTTCCATGTTTAATGCTTGGAAATTAATCCTTGCATTCTTCTCGGAAGTGAACTTTTCATTTTGACATTTTATTTTAAAATTCCATGTAATGATGTCACCAGTAACTGTAGATTGGGTTCAGGTTCAAAATTACTCCCATATAAACCACAGAACGTACAAACACAAGGCAGGCACTAGAAATAAAGGAACCAGAAACAGCAAAATCACAGAGAATCAGTTCTAGTATTGCTTCCACTGTCTAGTATTGCTTAGCATGAGATGGGCAATATTTCGATGGTCTTCGTCAGCCAAGTTGTTGCTATCTGAAAACTTCTATTGTAAGGAATGGTGAAATACTTGAGCGATGCTTGGCGGTAAAGCTCAAGTTAATAATAAAAGCATTTTTCTTAGCACTCACTGCTTTCACATACTTTCATCTCTTCATCCAGGACATTCGTCTTCTAGCATAAAACTGTGCATTGTCAGTAACCCCCCAGGGGCCTACTACGGTAGGTACGGGTTAGGTGCATCCGGGGTCCCGAGCCACCTTGACTCCCTCTGTGGGCAACCTCAGAGTGGTGAGGGAGTCAGTAGGTCAAAATGCCCACCCACGTGTAGGCCGTGCGTGGAGACCCGTGTCGGAGAAAAGGAATATCCTGGTTGGTTGAGGGTTGCGTGCCTGAGCCTGGGCTTCTGTCTTTCAGTAACTGGGGAGGGTGCGCAGCCTAATACACCGCTTTGGTTTCTGATTTGCCTAAACAAGAGGCTAGGGACTAACCCACCCCTAGTCAATCAGCCAGGACTGGTATTACACCGAACTCCAGGGTGAGTGGGACAGCGAGCCTGCTATATCCCCTGTGTAGCCCTGTCACCCCAGTGGGGTGACCCCTCGTTGGGCTCCGTGGTGGGTGGGGAGCACTGGGGGATAAATTTATACAATTTTTTTTATGGCACCAAAACTTAAACCCCTGATTTCAAATAAAGACGTTGGAAAGGAAGTAGTCAAGTCATGTGGTCCTCACTACTTGGTTATTCATAGGACAGAGGAAGGTAAGAAGTTCCTTACGGTGAGCCCTTTTACTATCCAAAAGGGTCTCGATGCCATTGCTGGTCCGGTTAAATCCTGCGTTCGAGCTCGCAATGGTACACTTCTTGTCAAAGCCAACTCCGCCTCGCAAGCTGCAAGGATACTTAAAGCCACCATGTTAGCCAGCTATCCAGTGAAGGTCGAGGTGCACAAGTCGCTGAACTCCTCCCGCGGTGTAGTAACAACCCGCACGTTGGACGGTTTGTCCATTGAAGAGATCCAAGAAAATCTTGCGACTCAGGGTGTCTCATCTGTTTATCGGGTACAACATAAGATCAACGGTGAATTCCTGCCTACTCGTACCCTGTTTCTTACTTTTGATCGGGTTGACCTCCCTCAAAAGATTAGGGCAGGGTATGAAGCCATCGAAGTTAGGCCTTATATACCCAATCCGCTGAGGTGCTTTAAATGCCAAAGTTTTGGTCACACTAGTGAGTTGTGTACCGGCAAGTCCACCTGCGTCCACTGCGGTGACATCTCCCACGATGGGGCTTGTGCTTCAGCTCCATCGTGTGTGAACTGTAACGGGGAACACCCATCTAGTTCCCGAGACTGCCCCCGTTTTGCAGAGGAACGAGCGATCCAGGAGATACGGGTGAAAGAGAAGGTGTCCTTCTTGGAAGCCCGGAAGCTCCTGCGACTCCGCCAACCCTCTGCCCCGAGGTCCGGTACCTATATCTCAGTTGCAGCTAAACCGGTACCGCGTCGTGAAATCGCAACACAGACCGGCGATATGAACGGGGCTACTATTGCGGAAAAGGTTATTTTAGCCCAAGCGCTGCCAAAGCCTTCGACACCTACACCCAAGTCGGTATTAACATCTGCCAAATCCGCTAGCTTACAGAATAGTCCTGCACACTTGTCACCGAAAGCCTCGACCTCTGGAACTAAAGTTGGTAAATTCATGACGTCTTCTGCCCCGGAAAAACAGTTTAAGACCAAGTATGTACGACAAGACTTCTTGAAAGAGAATGTGCAATCTTCTACCAAGTCATCTAAGGGTAAGAAAAGTACACTCAACTCCCCCTCTGATGGGTCATCTGGGGAGGAGGGCGTGGATCGGCGACGGCCGTCTTCGCCAATCAGCACATCCAATCGGTTCGAACTTCTCGGACCGAAATTTGGTCTTGAAAAAGGGGCCTCTCTTGTGGAGGAGATGGACCAGGAGGATTCTGCCGCCACTGCCAGAGGGTCAGTGCGGAAACTGCAGGATCGTGCTCCTGAAAATAGTACTAGCCCAACGCCTAAGAAGAACAAATTGAACCGACCAGCTAATCCCAATCTGCAGAAGCGTCTTTCGATTTGAAACTTGTCCCATAATATACTCAATGGCTATCCTCCATTGGAACATACGCGGAATTCGACCACATCGACCTGAGCTTGACTTGCTGCGCCAGCATGAACCCTTGGCTGTATTGCTTACAAGAGACGAAGCTCCGTCCACAGGACACCGTTACCATCAGGCAGTACTCCTCCGTATGATGTGATTTATCCCCGGAGGTCGGTGTCCCGGCACATGGGGGCACTATGATTTTTATTCGAGATGGTATTTTTGCCAACTCCGTACCCATACAATCTGCAATCCAGTCCGTTGCTGTCAGCATTAAGCTACCCTCCGCTTTATTCACCATTTGCAGTATCTATTTGCCTCCATCTGCGGACCTCTCGCACAGCGACTTAGAACACCTAATTTCGCAGTTGCCACCACCCTTTTTATTGGTAGGCGACGTGAATACCCATCACCCTCTTTGGGGCTCTCCTCGGGCTTGTGCGAGAGGTACGCTACTTAAAGACTTCTTGGATAGTCAGAATCTTGCTCTCTTGAACACGGGAGAGCCCACCTTTCTTTCTGACGCCTTTCATAGCTTTTCACACATTGACATTCCAATCTGTTCCCCTCAGCTAGCAGTCACGTTATGCTGGAATATCATCTCGGATTTGCATTCTAGTGACCACTTTCCTTGTCGTATTAGTGTCTTGACACCCGTTGTATGTTTCACCCGTTTACCTAGTTGGCGCCTAGACCACGCCAACTGGGAACTGTACTCCCACTTGGCTGAATTTAGCTACGAAGAGCACGACTCTGTGAACCACTTGGTCGAATATCTCACAGGGACCATTCTTTCTGCTGCTGAACAATCCATTCCGCGTTCGACCGGCTACAGCCGTCGATTTCCGGTACCTTGGTGGACCGATGACTGTCGGGATGCTATTCGCGCTCGCAGACGAGCTCTACGGGTTTTCCAGCGTTTTCCTACTTTGGATAACCTGATACACTATAAGCAGATGCGTGCACATTCTAGGCGGGTTATTAAGGATAGCAAAAAGATGTCGTGGAATAAATTCGTGGGTTCCTTTAATCGACATACACCTTCCTCTGTCGTATGGGATAAGTTAGGACGTGTGGCTGGGAAACCGACCCATATGCCCATCGCCGGTCTCAAAACACCTACCGGAGCTGTTGTTGATACATTTGACGTGGCGAATACTTTAGGCAGTGCATTCGCTCAGGTGTCTAGCTCAGGCAATTATTCCCCTGAGTTTCTTACAGTTAAGACTCAGGTGGAATCTCAAGAATTCTCGTTTCTTTCTGGCAACCTTGAGGATTATAATCGCCTTTTCACCCTGGCAGAGCTAGACAGTGCACTCTCCTCTTCACGACACTCAGCACCAGGGCCAAATGGTATCCACGTCCAAATGTTGCAACATCTCTGTCCTGATGGCAAAGCTTTCCTACTCGAGGTCTATAATCGTGTCTGGGTTGATGGCATTTTTCCAGACAAGTGGCGGGAGGCCACCATCATACCCATTCTTAAACCTGGAAAGGACCGCCATCTTCCTTCCAGTTACCGTCCTATTTCCCTCACCAGTTGCGTGTGCCAGGTGATGGAACGCATGATCAATGGACGGTTGGTGTGGTGGCTGGAATCCCACAATCTTCTGACGAACATCCAGTGTGGCTTTCGACGACGACGTTCAACAACTGACCACCTTGTCTCTCTGTCAACTCAGATTATGGACGGGTTTCTTAAGAACAGCCCCACAGTTGGGATATTTTTTGACCTCGAGAAGGCCTACGACACGTGTTGGCGGGCGGGAATATTGCGTTCTCTCCACAACTGGAACATACGTGGACGCCTACCGTTGGTCATTCAGGAGTTTATGCGGGACCGCGTTTTTCGAGTGAGGGTCGGCTCGGTTTTTTCTTACCATTTTATTCAAGAGAACGGAGTGCCACAGGGCTCGGTACTCAGCGTGACTCTATTTCCTATTGCGATAAATTCCATATCACTATGTGTGCCTCCAGGTGTCTCTTCCTGTTTATTCGTGGACGACTTTGCCATCTTCTGTACTTCTCAGCGTACACCGTTTTTGGAACGCCGTCTCCAGCGGTGTTTGGACAATCTCTATGCTTGGAGCTCGAAACACGGTTTTCGTTTCTCCACTGAGAAGACAGTCTGCGTTAACTTCTGGCGCCGTAAGTGGCAAATGCCGCCGTCTCTTCGACTCGGGCCAGATTTACTTCCTTTCGCAGATGAGGCGAGATTCTTTGGTTTGATCTTGGAAACTTTGTTGGGCACCACATATAGCACAGCTTAGAGCACGATGTGACCGTTCTGTAAATCTTTTACGGATACTAAGTGGCAAATCTTGGGGTGCGGATCGGACGGCATTGCTCCGTCTTTATCGTGCTGTGATTCGTTCGAAGTTGGACTATGGCAGCATTGTGTATTCTTCAGCCCGACCTTCAGTGCTCAGAAGGTTAGACACAGTCCATAACCAGGGCATCCGTGTGGCCGTTGGAGCTTTTCCAACGAGCCCAGTTGTTAGCCTCTACGCCGAATTGGGAGAACCTCCTCTGCGTTGTCGGCGTGATGTCCTGCTTGCTAATTGTGGCTGTGGGCTGAAGTGTATGCCTGGGCATCCAACTTATCATGCATTTTTCTCCCCTGAGCTGCACGAGCGATACTGCCTCCGCTCTCTGAGCCCCAGGCCAGCAGGTTTTCGTTTCCGTGAGCTTCTACGCCAGCACCATGTTGACATTCCTCGGCTGTTATCCAAGGGAGAGAGTATATACCCTCCTTGGTTACGCGCTACCTCCCATGTCGACCTCGGGATGACGCTTTACGGGAAATCTGTTACGCCTCTTGATAGTATTCGTTGTTGTTTTTTAGAATTTTTATCCAAATACAGTGGCCGTATTTGTATTTACACTGATGGTAGTAAGAGCCCCGACGGTGTTGGATGTGCCTTTGTCACTGGCACCGCAACTTCTACTTACGGTTTGCCTAGTTGCACATCTATATATTCTGCCGAGCTATATGCTATTTATCAAGCCCTGCTGTATATTCGACGTCGAAAATTAGGTGACTGCCTTATTCTTAGTGATTCCCTTAGTGCCCTTCAGAGCATTCATGAGCTGTACAATTACCATCCTTTGGTGCAGCGCATCCAGGACGTTTTCCATATTTTGCACGCTTCTGGTTTTAATGTGGAGTGCGCATGGATTCCTGGACACGTTGGCTTGCCAGGGAATGACATGGCGCCCAGTGTTACAATTACCCATTCAACAGCACAAGATTTTAGAGTGGCTGTACGGAGAGCCGTTTTTTCAACTTGGCATGCGGAGTGGTCGGCTCTCCGTGGTAATAAGCTGCGAGAGGTGAAGGACCTCCCTGTCAACTGGGTAACCTCCTCTCGTTTATTCCGCCGGGAGGAGGTAGTACTAGCTCGGCTAAGAATTGGCCACTGTATTTTTACTCACAGTTACCTTTTTAAACGTGAACCTGCTCCTGTCTGTGCGCTCTGTGGGGAGGCACAGACAGTTCGTCATGTGTTGCTGGAGTGTGGTCACCTGGCACACATTCGGTCATCTATGGGCATGCCAGCCTCTCTTGCTGAGGTCCTGGCAGATGACACAAGAGCAGTGGACAGGGTTTTTAAATTTTTAGCAAAAGTTTCTTTTACCTTGAAGTTTTAGTGTGATAGTGGTTTTAATGTATTGGTTTTAGATGGAGTTATATATCCAGCTCTGGTTAGAGGCCTGGACAGTTCTGTTACTTCCGTTTCAGCTCTGTTAGCTCTTTTACTTGTGTTTACTTTTTTTTTGCAATGGTATTTTCTTACTATTGCCAAGTTTTAATCATAAGGGCGCTAATGACCCCGGCAGTTGAGCGCCCTTAAACACCATTATCATCATCATTGTCAGTAAAATCCACAACGTATGGCCACCCAATGCAGGGAGAAACTTAAGCAGGAGAGATGCAAGAGGAGTATGAAAGAGACCAAACATCAAAATATATCAATGGCTTAGTCAGGATTTTTTTTTCAGAGGAACCAAAAACAATGTTTAATTAAAGAATTGGTATTTTGAACATATGAAAATGCTAAAAGAAATCGGTTGCAATGCTATTTGAAATTATCTAGATCTTATTTCAGCATTAGTTTATTAGAGTTCTGGCTAAATCTTGATAAAAGTTCTATCTGAAATTCATTTTAGCTTCCAGAACCCTCTTTTTATGGGCACTTATGAAAGACCAACAAGCCAATTTTTATTCATTTTTGACCATACTCAAGTTCCTTGCATAAGATGCTGATAGTGAACATTGTGTAGGGCTGTGTAAATGAGATTAGTACCCATTTTATGCATCAGTAGAACAACTGAGTTTCTTTAACTAAGTAGCTGGTTCTATCTCCTTGAGTTTGGCAATTGGCACAATTTTTCTTTTCCACTGTTCAGCTTCACTGAGAAAATATTTCAAACTGTATTAACTAGAAAAACTTGTAATTTTTAAAAAAAGGCCTCATACAACATCAGGCATTATGTAAGAGTGCAATATATGTAAAGAGAATGTGGGAAACTTCTCAGAAAAATGCTATTTCACAGATATTAATGAATTTATGAATGAAATAATTAGTGATCTCCAACATTCGGTAAGAGTCTGTGCTGATGGATTTGCACAATGGTTCTGATGATTAATGATTTGCAGTATATTGCAATCTATTTCAAGATGCTAGAAGATTGTTTCAGCCTCTGCTATAAGACTTTGACTTTCAACAACTGCATTTTCACAGTGTTTTCTCATAATTATAATTTGTTTTTTGTGATTATTTGCATATTGAAGTAAGTCTACACTTTTTTGACTGAAGAGCATTTACCACCACTATAGGAGCACCATAATTTTGCTATGAGACAAACACTAACAATGTATTCTGATTTTGTAATGGCACAATGCACTGGAAAAGGAGATTCGTCATTACATTCTTACTGTTTGTTGAGATAATATTTCTTGAATGTGGTAATATACTTATATTTTTTATATGAATGGGTTTTACATCATTGTACTGTTACTGTTTGTTAATAGTTTTTCAAGCACCAAAACGATTTGCAGATAATAGTTCTTGAATGTAACAATACTTTTATATTTTTGAGACCAATGGGTTTCACAGAGCATTGGTATATTCAGTATGCATTTTCAATAAAGGACCAATTCTTGCAAGAATCTTGTTATTTCTTTTAATGTGGAGAGATTACTTCATTTAAGTCATTTACAACTATCAGTTTGTAACTAGCACAGTGAAAATATAACACTTTTGTATATTTTTTTCAAAGAATTTTCTGGAAATCAGTATCCTTTCCTGCCAAAGTGGAATACTTGTATTTGCCTGATGCCCTTTTCTAAATCAAGACCTTCCTACTCTACAAAGTTGTTAATTTCAAATGCTACAGAAATTGCATTCATGTTAGATAACTCTGCAAAACCTGAAATTCCTCATAATCTATTATCTTTGCTTCCTCAAAAAAGTAACCCAATGGAAAATACCTCTTCTCCTGATGTCACTGCTCTCATGTGTCAGCATATGCTTTCTTTGCATCAATAGTGATGTCTTCTCTAATAATGTTGCCATGTAGGTCGATTATTTCATTTTGAATCTGTGGTGACATGTAAGCAGCACTTTTGTTCTCTTTTCTATTTGTTCTTTTAAAATGTCACCAGCATCAACTTTGAGTTTGATCAAGACTTTAAAACAACTTCATGATTTTCTTTACTCCTTGAATGTAGGTCTGTTTACCACAAAACATCACAGTCTATATTATTGATGCAACAATTTTCTTGTTTGCCGACAGAAACCAGCTATACATCAACAGATATGTTTTCAACAAAGTACTTTGCTTGCTGCTAAGTCCATCACATTATGTCATTGAGATCACTTGTGAGATTTTATGAATTTGTGCTGTCCTAGAGTGAGTAAATGGTCTCACTAAAAAGGACCCAAAACACTTTGCACATTAGATAATGCAAACAACATACAGTAAATGCGCAATGTGCCCTCTTAACATCTTGGAATTAGATGGCCAAGGAATATTAACTGCCAAAACTATGTATTGAAATTTTCCTTCTAATTACGCAGCATCCTTAGCAAAGTCACTTGGTGTTGGTAAATAAAGATGGTTTAAAACTTCCATTTTTTGAGAGGAGGTCATACTAAATAAGTGTCCAAGCCAGTGAACTATCACTATCAAAATAAGTTTGACTCGTACACCAGAACCAGATATAGCAAAGTTCCATCTGATGCACGTGAACCAACAATAGGTGCAGGTGTAGGTGCAGTTGTGAAAGTGTTCAACATTCTGTTTTGATTTCTCTTCACTTTAACTTTTACATATCTGGTTGCTTTCTCTATGAGAAAATAATTTACTACTACTGCACTTCCTCAAAAAGTTAAAGGACCTAAGAATCTGCACTTCTGAATAGACCCTCTACTAGAAACTTCAAGCTAAAAAATGTAATGGTGGTACTTTTTAAAAAAGCAATTAACAGTTTGTACACATTTGTTTTATTGCTTGCAAAAACAAAAAATAAATTAATAATAATAATAATAATAATAATAATAATAATAATAATAATAATAATAATAATAATAATAACTGGAGAGTGCAAAAGAAACAGGGAATCAGTCTTTGTACTACCTGAACATTTTCCACTTGCTTCAGATATGTCTCTTCAAGTACAGCAAGTGCAGTGTAGATGCACCTATATTTTCCATTGAATATTATGTATATTGTAATAAAATTAATAACTGTTGTCAAGCCTTTGTTTCATTCCTTCCCTTTCTTTTTCCCTAACATTAATGAATAAATAATTATTAGTATGAGATATGCTTGCCCAGTGAGATCACTGTATACTCCATATAGTATATGTATTATCTTTTTGCACTGCCTTCTGATTACATGGTAGATGCACGCAATGAAGTGATCTACCTTTTGGGCAGAATTTGTGACATATTTTTCTGTGGTTCATGTTTGAAGTGCAGCCTAAGACCCAAGGATGCTTGCTGGCTATACTTCTAGCAGAGATGAAAACACTTTTAGAGCATATGCTCTTAATTTCCTTTCTCTGCTCCTCAGCTCATGGTAGAGCACTATTAGATTCATGTTAGTCTCAATCCATTACCAATAGTGACAGTTATTTCATTGAAAAAATGCTCAAAGTCGCATACAGTTTACAGGTTGATTTTGGCTATTTTTCTCCTGCAAGGTTACTGGTTTCAATCGCCCTTAAAAATTCCCTGTCTTTTACAATTCAAATCTTTTCTGCATATCATGATTTTGTGCCTGTTGTGTAATGATAAATGCAGTATTTTGTTGTGTTCATAAATGGTCATGTATATTATTGTGAGACAGGCATTGGTTAAGTGGAGCCCTCTGTGTTTTGTATATACAGTGGAATCTCAGTGTAAAGTACTTCTGAAAATCATAAGATTTATACTTTATTTTGAAAAGTATACAGGTCTTGAAGAAGTCATTGATTTTGAATTGTTTGTCTTCAACTCATTCAAGGGACTGGCTCATTTTGGGACTTGGGCATGTTCTCTGGCACCTTTTCAGTCTTCTCAACATATAACCTCAACTTCTGCAGGTGCTTCATTACATCAAAAAAAGACACATGTACAGCTGCAGTCTCAACTTCATCTCCATTGTTGTCTTGAAGGGCTGTTACAGTTAATGATTTCACTATTTCTTTATCTGTAAGATGATGTGTTGCCTCTGCCTTGGCATCTGCAGAGGCATAATCCTCAAAAATAAGGGTAGTAAGATGATAGTAATTCCAGCTCTTTTGCTAGTTCTTTCCACAATTTGCAAGAGACTTTGGAGCCATCATTGGGTGTTGTATCTAACTGACAATTCAATATGCCAGCTTTTCCCCAAACATTCACTACTGTAGTTCCTTTAACGTTCCACCTGGCAGTAGTAAAGGTGCTGGAACACTTCCATAAGTGTGTGTATGGTCAACCATTCCAACTGAGGACTGGCCATTCGGCCCTCACTTGGCTATTGAGTTTTAAGAACCCTGAGGCTTAGACAGCCTATTCAGTCCAGAAGCTCCAAGAGTGCAACTTCACATCAGAAATCGGAAAGGAAGGAGCCATTCCAATGCAAACGCCATGCCCAGAGGACCTTTTTCAGAGGAGGGCAACCACTGTATTTTGGTTGAAGAGAAAGAGGTTGCTGCAGCATGTGATTTCAGGATTGCCTGTTGCTGGATGGAATAGCGCAGACCTGAGAAGGAAGCAGCTGGCAGATGCCGACTTTGGGCCACTTCTGAGCAGGAACCAGACCAACACCTGGGAAGACATCACACCCAGGAGTGGTGTGTATAAGTCCTACTGTGCCCAATGGGATTCATTGAAGACCAAGGGGGGTATATTACTTAGAGTATGGGAATCCCCTGATGGGAAGTCTCAGAGAGAGCAGCTGATCCTCAAGTAAGCTGACATAAGTCTTGGAGGAAGTATATGCATGGACTTCGGGAGGTTATCTGGGAACCAATTGAACCATTAACAAGCTCTGACAGTGGTACTACTGGCTGAGGCTATAGATAGATGCTGAGAGGAAGTGCACCCAATGTCATGTGTGTGGCCCACAGACCAGGAGCCGTGGTCAAGTTTAGCAATATAACATGGCAACACTCTTCAAATGCTTAGCCATTGATGTAGCTGGACCATTCCCTACATCCGATAGGGACAATAAAGATCTGTTGATCATAATGGATTATTTCACCAAGTGGTCAGAAGTGTACAACATCCCTAACTAGTTGGCCAAGACATTGCAAACTGCCTCATAGAAGAAAAGTTTTGTCGGTGGGGTACCATTGCAGCTACACAGTGATCAGGGCACCAACTTTCAATCCAACCTGAAGAGAGAAACACTGAAGAGACTTCAACTTTCAATCCAACCTGAAGAGGGAAACACTGAAGAGACTTGGATTACACAAGATGCACACAATACCTCTTCACCCACAGTCAGATGGCCTGGTTGATTGGTATATCAAGAATCTAAATGAAAAAAATTTAGCAAGGTTGTGGCCAATCACCAGAGAGACAGGCCTTTATATTTATATTCTTATAGTCAACATGGAATTTAATAATTTATCATATTAAATAAAATTATTATGATTGAAAAAAATTAAAATAATCAAAAATCAATTTGTGCCACTTTTTTTGCTGGCCTACTGCTCTTTAACACATAACACCACCAGGTTGACACTGCCAGTTTGAACTTTGGCAGGGAGCTGCAACTACCAAGCGACCTGATGTTTGGGACTCCTCTTGAGGCAGAACAGCCAGCGGTCAACTATGTGGAGGATCTCAAGAGACTGTCTCCATGATATGCATGAGATAGCCCATCAACACATCCAGGTAGCCAGCAAGAGATGAAGATCAATATGATCATCAGGCTAACATCCGAGGTTCCAGCAGGGTGATATAGAGTAGCTATCCCAAACTTCAACAGCCAATGCAAGGACCAGTTATGGTGAAGAGAATCAACAATTTTGTTTACCGCATTCTGAGGCTGCCCTGAGAAAGGAGGCTGGAAATACGTGTATCATCTAGCCCTCTATCATGGTGCTGGCTGGGACAACCAGCCCTCAGAGGGGAGCACTGTGATTATGTGCTAAATGCATGCTTCTGTGCCTTGCTGGCCTGTAATCACTGCACATGTGTGAGTGACTTGCTTTCAATCATATAGCAATTGTTGCATATGCTTGGTCGGCTTCTTTTCATAGTTCTACTGCCATTGTCACATGTGTTCATCAATTTAACAGGTCAAGATTGGTGGCAGTACCTCAAAACCTGGGTGTAGTGGAGATGTGCTAGAAAGATCTCTAGCTCTGGAAATTTTTAGCTATATCATTGATGGCTATAAAAAGGAAGCTGCAAGCCAGGAGAGTCAGTTTCAAATAGATTTTTGCATTAATAAAGAGACTTTAGCTACAGTATAAATATTGAGCATAATACACTCTGAATGCATTAATTATTATTTCTTTATGTACCTATATTAACAAATTGTAAAATGATTAAAAAACACAATAACTTTTATTAGGTTGGAATTGCAGATTGAAATTGAATGCTTTTACTCTTAGAAAGATAAAAAAAAAAAAAAAAAAATGAAGAAATTTTGCAGGTCTTAAATTAACAGTGGGATCATTGATGCTATAGAAACTTGTGTGGCAATAAAAGCTGCTTTTGATGTGAGTTTTGGGAAAAGTGGTATTAAGAACAAAGACTTATCTTGAAAATATAGTAGTATAGGAATATGTGTTACAGAAGACTTGCAAATTAAAATGAAAGTGTACAAAAACCTAATGAAAATTTAGTGTTATGTTATGTGTGTAAATATAGGCATGTGTTCAATTCAATTTTATAGTAATTTAATACAGTGTTACACATGATTGAACCCAGTTTTAGTAAGCAAATACATATAAATACACTAAGTATTATAGTAATGTGTGCAATGAACTGCTAATTATAAGTAAAGGCAGGCCCAAATTTAGGACCTCTGACACCCCTGGGCAAAAAAAACAAAACATTTGCTGCCCCCCCCCCCCCCAACGTGCAATACATATATTGCTTAAATTTTCACAACATAGCGAATGGTTTCACTAGTTTGGATACTTAGGTATGAGTGGCAAACACCATAAGTGAGTTTATTAAAATTTAAGTAGAAACATCTTAATAGAAAGAACTTATACTAAGAGGCATCACCCCATATTAGATGTCAAAACATATACTGCTTAAATAACAAGAGGCTTCCTCCTTGCCCTGTCATTTGCAAACAAGTTCATGAGTTCGTCATAGTCCATTTTCACTATTAAGTCAGATTCAATTGCAAGTACACACAGATAACTAAGACGATCCTTCACTTGTGATGTTCTTAAATAATTATTTATGCATCTTAGAGCAGAAAGTGATCTCTCAGTTGAGCAGTTGGAAGCAGGAGTGCTCAAGTATATTTGTAGAGCTATGTGTAAGTGTGGGTAAACACTATCTAGACAGTTAGCTTTTTTTTTTTTTTTTTTTTTCCTTTTCTTTTTTTTAATGATTTGTTGATCGATCAGCGCATGTGCGCTCTACAGATCATTGATTTTAGACATTATTTACATGCATGATACTGAATAACATTGAAATGAGGTAAGCCCCATTGGGCCCCTCATAAGTAGGTACATTTTTTTGTTTTTATTTTACAGAAGTCTTGCTGTGAGAGCTGGTCCAGTGGTAGGCGACTCTTGATGCGAGTTGGATAGCTAGATTTTCTGCCAAGAGAATAGTGAATGGCTCCTGAGACGTCTTTTAGCTTGCTGTAAAACTGTTCGACTTGTGAAGAAATTGACTGTTGAATGATGCTGATTCCAGTTTCTCTATGTAGTTGACTATTTCTGACAAACCATGGTGCATTCGTTGAGATTCGCAATATTTTGTTTTGAAATGTCTGGATACATTTGATTTCAGAAGGACTAGTTCCTCCCCAAACTGGACAAGCGTATAGTAGCAGTAGTCTTAATAGAGTCGTGTAAAGTAGTGTGCAGTTTTTTAGTTTGAGTGAAGATCTTTTGTTGAGGAGGGGGTAGAGTTTTGCCAGTCTTGCTCGGGCTAGTTTAAGTTTGTTGCTTATATGTGGTTTCCATGTGAGTCGTCGATCCAGGAGTACACCGAGATATTTCACTGTTTCTGTATTAGTTTTCCAGGGTATCTGTTTCGCTGGGAGCGTTACTGGTGGTGGATAGTTTTGTCTGCATAGTGTAAAGACCATTGCTTCACATTTTTGCTGGTTGAGCGAAATACGCCCGTTGTCTAGCCAGGGTATAATTAAATTTAAGGCCTCTTGAAGGTGATTTCTGGCGGTGTGGATATTGCGATGTGTTGAGAAGATTGCAGTATCGTCCGCATACATAGTGATTTGAGCTGTAGGCGTTGCAGGCATATCAGAGGTGTACAGGTTGAACAGAACTGGTCCCAGGATAGATCCTTGAGGAACTCCGGCTGTTATAGGTTTTGTAGAAGAGTGACTAATACCTATGCGGACTGAGAATGTTCGTTGTGACAGAAAGGAGGAAATTATTTTATAGAGGTAGTCTGGAATGCCGTTGATGAACATTTTGTATAGAAGACCCTGATGCCAAACCCTGTCGAATGCCTGAGTGAAGTCAAGGAAAGCTGCAGTTGTGTGTTCTTTCTTCTCGAAGCCTTGTGCCACTTGCTCTGTAATCCGGAGAATTTGATGGGTGGTTGAATGTTTACGACGAAAACCGAATTGAAAGGGAGGTAATACTGATGCTTCATTGGGAAATTTTGTTAAACGCTTCAGTATAATCTTTTCATACACTTTGGACAGAGTTGGTAGCAGACTTATAGGACGATAATTGTTTGGGTCTGAGGAGCTTTTCCCAGGTTTATGAATAACAATAATTATAGCGTGTTTCCAGATTCTGAGGAAGTAGCCCATATGTATCAAACTATTGAAGAGTGAGGCTAGAATAGCAAGTGCTTTGCGAGTCAGATGTTTTAATACAAAATTTGGAATTAGGTCATGACCAGGCGATTTTCTTGCTGGTAGTTGCTGGATTATGAACAAGATTTCTTTTGGCGAAGTGAAGTCAATGGGAAGTGGAGCAGTGGTATAAGAACCAGGAAAACGTTCAATTTCGTGGTTGAATTCTTCGTTTATCACTGGGTTTGGGCTGAAGATACATTGTAGAGTATTTGCAAATAGTTCCGACTTCTTGGAATCTGAAAATATACATAGCTGGATTACATGATTTTTTGTGTCACAGAATACATACACTTCTATTGCAGAATCACTAAATGCAGTAGACACTGTACCTAAAGCTCTGCTATTGTTTTCATGCTGAATCATGGAACTTAAGGATCAGTCTGATTGAGCATGCTACATGACATATTCATCTATCACTTTCACACAATGAACTCTATGATTGGCTGTAATAGGCAAAAGATGTTGAAACCTTTTCTCCAGATAGTTTTTCACTTCTTCATCATCTGGGTTATCTCCTGAATACCAATGTGTTTCATTTTATTATATACAGCACAAATGAACCCTTTGCATTTTGCTTTGTGACTCTAGATGTAACAGCCATTGATGCTTTTCAAGCATGTTGTCCCTGATTTTCTGTGTCTATTTGCACATTGTTATTTGTTTTAATCATCCTTTTTCTTCTTTAGTCTTGGTGACTTTTGACATTTTTGTTTCTCTCTTGACAGATTTTTTTTTTTTTTTTTTTTTTTTTTTTTTAATTTTTTTTTTTTATTACATTATCGATAGTGACCTTGTTCTCTTAGATGCTGCCTGTATTCATGTTATCTTTCTGCTGCTGTTTTAGCTATCTTCTCAAGATGCACTCACCAATGATTCTATCAACTGATAGCAATAGAAAAAGCATGGAATGCCAATGTGTACAGCACTATTGCTGAAATTTCACTGACTTTAGGGGAAAAAAAAAATGTTATATACCTCTTTTTTTTCTTCTTTGTGTTGCTTATGTTATGCCAATGCAGGATCTGGAAGGATATTTGAGTCTGTAATTAATTTTCCCCATTTATGATATTTTAATCATGTGCATAACAGACTGACACAATATACAGTATGTATAAAAATTCCAGAAAACCTGTTCAGAAATGTTTGTGTTTGGAAGTGCTTATTACTGGAAATCAACAAAAAAACCAAATGTGTGATGTAACAAACAGTTTGAAGAAAACTCCAGTACTTATGTTGTAAAATTTGTATGTAGAAAGTAGAAACTTGGATGCTTTTTTCATTGTTTTTGATTCACAAAATGTTTAGCATAAACTACCTCAGTCTTCGTGATTTGTGAGTATTTTATTATTGAATAAGGCACCTCAGAGTATGAGGAATCTTATACACTAAAAATATGAAATGTTGAATTAAAATTTTACCCATTGACATGGCATTTCTATGAAATTGCTCTTCAGCAATACTTTGTTTTAGAAATTTGGCTTAATCTTCCAAAATATTACAATGAGTTTTAGAAATTTGGCTTAATCTTCCAAAATATTACAATGAGCAGGAAGAATTTCTGAAAGCACCATTCACCATCTTATCATCAGCAGTTGGGCAAGGCTGTGATCGAGTGGTTAGATTAGTTGCCTCTCACCTAGGCGGCCCGGGTCCAATCCCAAGTGACCATATGTGGGATTTCTGGTGGACAAAGTGGCATAGAGGCAGGTTTTCTCTTGATATGCTGGTTGCCCTCACCATCATATTCCACTGGTGCTCCATCTTCATTCTATGTATCATCAGTGTCATTGCCTATGGTGCCATAGGTAGTAAAAGTGGGTGTTAAACACGATTTAAAAAATCATCAGCAGTTCCAACTTTCCATATAGTAATGTTTGACTTGCAACCATAATCTTGATGTTCGAATGTAGGAAATTGTGTAGGTGAGTTTGTTGATGGTGTGCACTTTGAATTCTGTCATTTTAATGATCTGGTGTGGGTTGAAGTTGCACAGTTAACTCATTGGTGAAAAGTGTATGAGTCCTTAAAATGTTGCTCAGCTGTGTAACCTTAAATAGTCTATCACAAAATTTAATCTAATCAGATATATTTCTAAAGCTTAGCATAGGTGAGGTACTTCTTGTGTTAGATCTCATCCCCCACTCCAGATTATGACAACTCTACTGATTGTCATATTAGAAATAGTTTTGTGTGCACAAACAATTGAGCTTCTTTACCAGAACTTATTGGCTTCACCATCCTTCATCCTTGTCTCATTTTCTTTTTCATATAAAGTTACACTTTGCTTGGTGTGCCAATTACACTGGGTTCTATTTTCATACCACTGTTACCCCTTTTGTAATTATACACCCTGATTTGCCACTTATTTTAGATTTAGGGCATTTGTAGATCACAAATTTGTGAGGAAATTAAGAAACATATACCTGTAAGAAAATCTAATGTTTCCAATACAATATTTTATGCAGGAGACTAACAAAAGTTTCTAGCCTAAAAAAAGCTTTTGTTGCATTTTTAGATTAAGAAGAACCATTTGAAATTATATTTTATTCTACCATATTATAGGAATTTATAATCCTTCTACTGTATAAAATGAAACTTACCTTGTTTATGACAGCAAAATCCTCTCCAATTAGATCATCTTAGCAGTGTGATGTGATGCGCTGTGTGTGTGCACGCGTGTGCGGGTGTGTGTGTGTGTGTGCGCGTGTGCTTGTGCGTGCAATTTTTTTTTTTTTTAACTACAATAAAAGTTCAGAAATACATAATCACAATACCAGAAAAAGGTTAGAATTGCATGTTGTCTTTCACAGGAAGAAAATATATGAGCTTAGTTTCAAATACAGTGGTGTAAACATCTATCATGGACCTCCTCCAGAAATAAAACTAATCACATTGTTTAAACATTTTTAAAATAATTAAAAACATATTTGATAAGTAAATGTTTATATTTTATAGATTAGATTAGAAAGCATTCTGTAGGTTTGTTTAGGCCAGGAAGCCATTGAAAATAGAACTTGTCATATGTTTATATAGAATGAAAAAAAAAAAAAAAAAAAATGTATAAAGCTTGGGTTACAAAAACAGCAGAATTGACATATAATCACACCATTTGTATTTGAGGCCTCTACTATACTTAATGTGCTCTATAAAAGCACATGAACTACCTTTTTTCTTCTTCTTCTTTTTTTTTGCAATCACATAAAAACAAAGAGTATCAAAAATTAGTGTTAAAATGTATAAATAGATGTAATGTCAGATGATAGCCTTCTAATTATTGACATAATAGTTACTACTAGTAATTATGTAAAACTAAAATATGATTATTGTATTATGCACTCTTCATAAATGTCAACAAATTACAATACATATTTACAAATATGTTATAGAATTTCCAATGCAAAAATTTACTATTATGCACTAGAGTGTAAAATATCAAAGCATCAGGCTTTACAGACCTTGTGTCATTGCTAAATACTAAAAATTCATTTGACACATTCGTGCAAGTCAAAGTATACATCAGTTTAATTTGAATATAAAACACACACACTAATATACACAAAATGCAATACATTATAATAATTATAAATACAATGATTGTTGACAGTATTGTCAGACAGATTTGTCACTTAAATATTCATCTACAGAGTAAAATGATTTATTGCAAAGGTACTCCTTAAGACATGCCTTAAAAGCCCTGAAATTTCCAACATTTTCTTTGAGATTACTGGGGAGAGCATTAAATATCTTGATTGTTTCATAATATACACCTTTCTGAAAGCAACAAAGATTGGCATTGGGACGATGAATATATCCCTTTTGTCTAGTATTAATGTTATGAATTTCCATGTTTGTTATGTCGATTAACTGCATAGAATTTTAAAATGGATAGTATATAAGCGCAAGGTAAGGTGAGTATGCCCAATTTTTTAAATAGTTCTTTGCATGACTGTCTGCTATAAGCATTACAGATTTTTTCGTATAGCTTTCTTCTGTATCCGGAATATGCATTTACTATCCACTGAATTACCCCAGAATATTATTCCATACTCAATGATGGAGTTAAAGTAGGCAAAATACACCGATTTAAGTGTATCGATTGAGTGAAATTTAACCAGTGCTTGGAGAGCATAACATGCTGAGCTAAGTTTAGGTGTGATGTAGCTAATATGTGACTTCCAGTCCAAATGCTTATCTACCTGAAGGCTAAGAAATTCAACTTCATTTAGCTGTTTTAACAATGTATCATTAATTCCTATTTCTGTGTGTGTTTGTGGTGAGCGAGTAGTTATAAATTTAATTGTTTTTGTTTCTTCAAGGTTTACTGAGAGTTTGCTTGCTTTGAACCAATTTGACATACAATTTAGAACATAGTTTAATTTTACTACACAGTCATTGAAATCTTTACTTGTTACTAGAGCACTTGTGTCATCTGCGAATAAATAAATACTTCTAATACTGTTAATGTATAATGGGAGGTCATTTATGTAAACCAAGAACAAGAGAGGCCCTAAGATTGATCCATGGGGAACACCATGTTTTACTGATTTTCGTTCTGAGGCACTATTTTGATACCCATTGGAATTATTAATGTCAACCCTTTGTTTTCTCTTCTCTAGGTATGAAGTGAACCAATCTAATATGTTATTCTTTATTCCATAGAAATGTAGTTTTGCTATCAGAATCTCATGATTCACACACTCAAAAGCTTTCGCTAGGTCACAAAAGATTCCACCGACATGTTCCTTTTCATTTAACGCTGTTAACACTTTATGCATGAGCTTGCTGGTTGCATTATCTGTCACTACCCTTTTCTAAAGCCAAACTGTTCTTTGGGAAGTAAGTTGTTCTTTTCTAAGAAATAATAAAGCCTATTGAACATTACTTTCTCAAACACTTTTGAGAAAACAGACAAGAGAGATATAGGTCTATAATTTGAGATATTATCCTGTTTACCTTTTTTAAAAAGTGGTTTGACAATAGAGTACTTCATTCTGTCAGGAAATGTTCCACTCTTTAGTGATTCATTACATAAATAGCTAAGGTGAATACTTATTAGGTCAGAACATGCTTTTAGGACTTTACTTGATATTTCATCATATCCAGAGGAATTTTTGGTCTTGGGCAAATTTATTATATTTTTTATTTCAAACGGTGTAGTCATTTTTACTTTGAATTCAGGGACTCTATTTACGAATGAAGTTTTCCAAAAAACTTAATGCTGATTCTTTACATCCATAATTTATATTTAATTTGTCTGTTACATAGAGGAATATTCAGTCAAAAAAATTTATGAAACTAGTTTAGGTATGCATGTGTGTGTATATGACCATGCTTGCCTGTGACTATGTAAAAAATGTATAATCCTACATATTGACTTGTCTAATATCATGTACATGATGTAAACAGACAAGAAATAAATTGAATTGATCAAAATGAGCAAAATTGATAGATGTGCCTCTAATTGGCCACAAAAATGATCTCTTCAATATGATGGTTTACTTAGTAAGAGTTTTCAGGATAGTGTACTAGCATATAATATGAAATAAAAATGGCTACAAAACTAGTGTATCTCGTAGTAAGGGGGTACCATATGTATATGTTGGATCAACTGGAATCTAAGTGTATCTTTATCACTTAAACTACTATTACACTATGTTTTTTGTAAATGGGACAATAGTAAATAATGATTTAGGAACACTGCCATGTCCCACATTATATAAATACAAAACTAGTTAGTGTATTAACCTCTATAGTCTGACTTATGTTAAAACATAGGAATTAGAGATAGAGCACACTACTGCTCATGCCATTGTAGGTACCCCTTTACTGCCTGATCCCAAGCCATACCATTTTCATGCAAATTTCCGTGTCACTCCCCAAGACAGTATATATATATATATATATATATATATATATATATATATATATATATATATATCTGTCAAATGCAGTGCTTTACACACTAATGGTACATGGTGCTTGTATAGATAGATATACCATCCATAAGGGATTTCTTGAAGCTTGAGGTGTGAGAAATACATTGGTAGTTGTGGCAGTTCTTTACATGACCTATGTATTTTTATTTTCCAGATTTGAATGCTTCCAGTTCATTAGGGAGAACTTAAGTACTAAACATGTCCTTACCGTTGCATCACATTGCAGAGTTTTCCCTCATCTTCCAACACTAGTATGGACAAAACCAACAAAATTAGCAGGATTAAACATGTTCATAAGCATTTCCATATTTCCTTGCCAGTAAAAGCAGTGTATTTAAATAAGCAGAACTAGAACTGGTCACAGCATGTTTCATTGTCTGACTGAGACTAGCAGTGTCATTGCTCCACATGACTTGCACCACCCCTTCCCTCTTACAGAACAGGGTAGCAACAAGTAGTTCATGTTTCAAGATCACCCAAACATACTGTGCATATACTATATAAAATGTGTATCACTGTTAATTTACATTTTATTTAAATGCGAAGACATTGTGTTTAAATCATATCTTAATTAAATGTAATAATGTACATACCCAATACTGTGTATATGAACTTTATCTTACCTGATTTCTATAGTTTGAAATATAAGATTAATGAAATTCTGTAGAATTTTTAGTAGATAATTAAAATTTTGCTGTTGCTACAATCAGTAAAAATTTAATAATCCAGTTAGAAACTGCCTGTAAATATCACTTGTGGTTTCAATTCTTTAATACTCCTTGTTTCAGATTGGAGTATTTTGTATGTAGTAATAGTACTGTTTACTGGTGTATTGCTACTTGTGGGAGGAGGCTGGGGAATAGCATGTTTTTGTCAACGTGCCTGTATACATCGTCCAAGAAAACGCCTCCGATACTCTCTTCTGGATGAAGGTGAAGATGATGCAATGATTCCAAGAGGTATGTAGACATTTGCTTTAAGCATTAATCTAACTAAAAACCTCCTACTAATCTGGCAGATAATCAACATACATTAATTAGTATACCAATCCACATTAAGTATTCAAATACCTGCAATAACCCATATCCTCCTAATTTATTATCAGTAGCACCAATTGCTGTAAACAATGTTTACATTAAGTTTCATGTAGTACTGCTGTTACCTAATTACCTTACATATACTTCATTAGTATTGCTTATAAGCACATTCTTGGTAACTTGCTACAGTCCTGCCACCAAAGTGAGGCTATATGAATCCTGCAAAGTATTCTGTAGTGCCATCCAGCTGAACTACTAGCACAATAGATGGTGCTGCCCTCTGGGCTGTCATGGAGTCCCTGTATTACAGAGAATAGCATGATATGAGTTTGGTTGTCATTTTGTAGCCAACTTTACAAGGTAATGCAGGAAAGTTAAAATTGTTTCTTTACAGTTTTAATCCACACTTGCCATGGAAATAGTTGTTTTATTGTTAGAGCTTGCAGCACAGAGCCATAGATAAACATATTTTGGGGCAGTGCTCAAAAAATTTAACATGAATTATGAATAGAAGTAAACATTTCAAATGCAAGGATAAGTATTTCCAAGTTTCCACTATAGTTGATTTCGGTGTCTCTAACATCCACTGTTGTGAGACAAGACTGATAGCCAACATTAATGATGACCTATAGCAAACAGTGAGTGACCAGAAATAGAACTGGTGTAGTTTCATAATGGTTGGGAGTATATTTGTAGGTTTCAGTTGCAGGCACCACAGAATTTTTTGAAGGCCTCTCATTAACTTGATTTGTTGATATTTCTTCTCTGTATGCAAAAGTGTGTTGTGTGTAAAAAGCCCTTTCATTTAGATATCACTCAGCAACACATATAAGATGGTCCTGGGTGAAACTTTGAAAACTACTCTAACAGTGGGGATGTTGTTTATGTGGTTCACTATAACACATGATAGATATTGGTCAGTGGGATTGATTAGCTCAATGTTTCCTTGCCTTACATTCCTACATAAAACTTAAGAATACATCCCTCAGTTCTGGTTTTGCTGCAACTGGCTTCCCAATATCCAAAACTGAGCCTACTATTTATAAAGGAGTCCCCTAGTTGGCTGACCTCACTGTATAAGGGCAACCTAACCTGCATCTGCCCATGTCATGTGCACAGAACTTCATTAAGCATTCTTAACCAAACCTCTCTCCATTGTTATGGATTGACACTTTCTGTTAAAAGTCAGAAGCATTCCACCTTGGGCCTGTGTAATAATGCAGCAGATCTGGCAAGTTAGGGAGGGTCAAACAAAAGATAGGAAGAGTTTCTTTCTACAAATATTTTTGTAGTACTTGTCTGCCAGAAAAACTGCTCAAGAAGTGAAATGACTTCTGAGAAGAAGCTTTATAATTGAAGAACATTTTTTTTAAATATGATAGAGGAAGGAATCAAGATTTTACAAGAACTAAATTTTTTATTTTTAACACACAAACATTTTATAACAAGATGTTTGCATGAAGCATTCTTTGTTCAGAGGAAATAAAAATATGTTTTAACACTTTATGAGCTTTCTTACTATTGGTCTGTTTTACGTGAGAGAAAAAAAAAGTATCCTGTTTAAGCTTGATAGCTGCAGCTTTCCTTCATATGAATCTCATTAGAGCACTAATAAAACTGCACAAAATTAATAATCCTAACACACACATACAATTTTCACAAAAGTCTAATGGGACACATCTGCTAAAATAGTTGTGCTAAGTCTGTTCACCTCATCTGTTACTTCAAAATATTGCAAAAGCTTCTTTAGATACCATGTTGACTTCCAGAAGGACAAAGGAATTTAATATAGTGTTACATGTTTTAACTCTTGCTTGTAGCATACACATTGCCACTGCACATGCTATATGTGTTCTACACTTCAACAGCAACTTAAAAGGCAATTTGATTATAACATTTTTTTTCCATGTATAGTATTTTCCAGTCCTTATTAAGGATCTTGACTGTGCTATATTTCTCTGTCATGTAGTAAGGTGCAGTTCAAAAGTAACACATACATTTTTGTTGTGTCTGTACAATTGTTGCTGCAGCAAACATGATGGTGGGGGAAGAAAGTGACGAGCTTGGGCTACGAGTAAACCATCAGTTTAGCTCCAAGAGTGAGTGCATGAAGGTTCAGTGGTAGTTTCCTTAAGAGGCTTTTTGTATATTGCTTATTATGGAATTTTCGTGATATGAATACAAAATATTTTGTGTAAAAGGTGGAAACTGTTTCAACATTCACTGTGAACTTGTCTCTCTTTATGGGTATGATGCACTGTTCTATAATAATGTGATATGAATACAAAATATTTTTGTGTAAAAGGTGGAAACTGTTTCAAAATTCACTGTGAACTTGTCTCTCTTTATGGGTATGATGCACTGTTCTATAATAATGTGAATAGGTGGATGAACCAGTTCAAAACTGGAAGAGTGTCCAGCACTGATTTGTCATGCTAAGGACAACGTTGTTCATCTCACATGGTTGCAAATACAGAACGTGTTAACAACATTAGGTGAGACATTCTAATAAAATTAATCATTAAATACTTACACAAAAACTTATGTAGCACCTATTTAATAAAAACTGTAGTGTATCTCAAACAGAACAATCCCACTGTAAACATGTGGGAGGGAAGAAAAATAGAGATGGCTATAGTGAGACAGAACACTGTAAGGCCACTGATGGCAGAGTGAAATTCATAGATGTTTCTTTTATTTGTTAACATTCAGTAAATGCTACTAAGTAGTGCAACACTTTAAACAGTTTTCTAATCACTGCCCGGCATGAATTGATTTTGGGGAGAGAAAAGTGTACAAATGTATAGATTCATTTCTCTGTATCCTGTATATGCCACAAATGTATTCTAGGCTCATGAATAAAATTCTGAAAGAAATGTTTACAACATACATATACATAAGCATAGAGATATAGATTAAACTGAAGACAGGCACAGTTGTATACTACTAACTTATTATTGTTAAATATGTTTTAGACATAAAGAAATGGTTACAAAATAAGTTGTATTCCTATACCATATAGTCATTCTTGAAACAAACTTGTCTCAACCTGAGTGGTGATTCAAATGCTATTTTTTAGTGTTCTGATGTTTAAGACACTTCATTTTGCATACCTCACAAGCCCAGAACAAATACTTGTATGCAATTTAAAAGCAGTCACCTTATCATTGTGGAGTAGGCCTGTCCATCTGGCAAAATAAAACACAGCTGAGGCAAATCTTTTGAAGTGGCAAAGGTGAATAATTATGAATTAGTAATGTACTATGAGTCATTTTTCACAAGGCTTCATTAAAATGTTACTTACACAGCAGAACCGGTATCATAGGATCTGCTGTGTAAGTAACAATTTTGATGAAGTCTTTTGAAAAAGAACTCCTAGTGCATTACTACTAACTGAGGTTCACAGTGTATTATTTCCAATTCATTATTATGGTCATGTATTTTTCTAAATGCTTAAGAAAGAAATACAAGGGTACTTTTGACTCAAGATGGCGGCATGTGGTGGTGTAATGAGAAATCAGCTCCAGAAAAGTAATGGAAATAAATACAATGATGTGCTTTCTAATTGCAGTAAAGTAGTTAGAAACAGAGAAGATGACAGGAATAAAGGTAGGGTGTTGGGAGAATCAGAAGATTGAAAAGGATTAGAACAAATATTCATGACTACATCGGCAAGGAAAAAAGGTGTGAAATGCATGACAGTGAGGTGGTAGCGTCACTGCATGTTATAGTTGATATTTTAAATAAAGATCTAAACTATGTATAGGAAAACGTGATAGCTCTGAGAAGAGAAAACAAAGAATTGAAAATATGGCTATCAACAAAATCTAAATTAGAACCAACTCCAACATCATTACAGAAATGTAACAATGTTTTTACAGTTTTAAACAGGGAAGGTATAAAGCTGCAAAGGCATTTTAAACCAGATATAGACTCTTATCTAATAGATATGAAATACTACAAGAGCAAGAAGACATTGTGGAAATACCCACTTCCAGAAGTCCTAAGCATGAAAGCCCTGTATAATTAAAACAGTAAGAAGTGAAAAAATCAGATAAAATGCAGAATATTATGATAATGGGTGATTCTCTATTGAAATTCTTGGGTTAAGTATGGAGGAATAAAGGTTATGATGTTTGATGATTCCCAGGAATTTGAGCTACAGAACTCAAACACAAAATGGAGCAGATAAATCTGAAAGAACTCAAACCAGACGTTGTGGTCCTACACATGGGTACCAATAGTATTAACTAGGGAACTGTTTCTGAAGAGATCATGAGTGACACCATGGATTTAGTTAAGCATATCCAGGAACAAGTGCCAGAAACACAAGTGGCCATCAGCAGCAGTCTTCGAAGATGCAATGTTAGTGATCAGCGCATATCAGTGATAAATAGTGAACTTGACTGGATGTGTAAGGTGAAAAATTGTGCGATGGTTGATGGCAATTGTTGGCAGAGCACAAAAGACTATGGCCAAGATGGAGTGCATTTGAACAGAAAGGGCTCATTAGTATTGGGTAATCTGTTGTGTAATGTGGTATCCTGTATACTGTGCAAGGGAAACTCAAACTGGGCAGTGTGGATGCTAATTTTAAGATGTGAGGTTTGGATAACACTGCTAAGGTAACACACATTTACAAGTGGTACAAATAGTGATACTTGTAATAAGCTCAGGGTAATTCATTTAAACATTCAGTATATAAAAATTAAGCTTTTGGCATTAACCCAAATACTAAATGATGCAAATGTTGTTATTTGTGTCATAACTGAACACGGTACAAGGGATGATGAAATAAGTAAAGTTGATAATTATCTAGTTGATTCCAAGTATTCTAGATCAACCTCTTGGGAGGGGGAGTTGTTATACATACCATGGATGGAATAAAAGTCATGAAAATTGATATAAATAGCTATTGTACAGAAAAGGTCTTGGAGGCAGCAGCAATTAAAGTGGCTATGAAGATGGGCAATATACTTACATGTGGGATTTATCAATCACCCTTTACTCTGTTAATGAATTTCTTTTACAACTGGAAACTATTTTACATAATCATCTTAAGTATTTATTCAAAATTGATTATTGCCGGAGATTTTAACATTAATGCTGATCTCTGTGACAGATCCTATAAAAATCTAAAGGAAATTTCAGTTCTTATAATATTGCAGATATAATTCAGGAACCAACTAGATTGACGAACCAAACTTTCTCCATTATAGATCATGCTGCATCTAATATTAAAAAAATGTTGTATACTATATTTAAAGCATATATTTCTGATCATTATGCACAATTGGTTGACGCTGTTGTTCTGTGTAAGAATGAAAGTAGGGAAATTAGAATCATAAGGGACTTAATCAGTGAAAATATAAGCAATTAAATAACTTGGCTGAATGTGAATTGGGAAACTGTTTTCTGTAATAGCAATAATGTAGATGATAAATTTTATAAGATATTCAAAACAAATTTTAATGCGTCATGTCCACAGAAATGTATAGTTGTAAGTAATATTAATAAAACAAAATTACCAATAGAGACAACCAAACTAAAATAGCAAATGCAAGACATATATGCTTTGTATAAAAGCATTCTTTGGAATATTAAAAAAACATGTATAAGAATGTAAAAAGAGATTACTTAAATAGTTTACATAATACAAAAATTAATGCATGCAGTTCCAAAAATATTTGTAAAATTGATTGGAGCATCATAACAAAATATTACACTGAAAATAAATGGGGTGATTACCGATGATCCTGTTATTGTCAGTCAAAAATTTAATGATCTCATTCTGGGTGTTCCCTCTCAAATACTAAACTTGAGTTCCTCAGCAATTTCTTCATTTTTATTAAACCAAAAACAGAAAATGAAATAAGTAAAAAAATTGAAAATCTACCAAATAAAACAGGCAGTGGGTGGGATGAAATTTGTCTTAGGTTGTTAAAAAGTTGTAAAAATGCTTTTCTAAAACCAATAACATATTTAATTATTTAGTGGAACAGGGTTGATTTTCAGAAATTCTAAAACTGGGAATGATGAGACCAATATTAAAAGGGGGGGGGGGATGATGAACAACATACTGATAACTATAGACCTATTGCTCTAACATCTGAAATTACCAACTTATTTGAAAGAGTTCTATTGTTAAGACTAAATAGCTATCTAAATAAATACAACATGCTAAAAACCTTTCAGCATGATTTTAGAGAAGGATGATCCACTATTACTGTCATTAATCAATATATACATGAAGTAATTGGAAAACTAGAAAACAATAAGGACAGCACTCTATTCTTAGATTTATCTAAAGCTTTTGACTGTGTTGACCATAACATCTTGATTAGTAAGCTTGAAAATTATGGCACTAGGGGAGTACCATAAGAATTATTTGCTGAAACCTGATTGGAAAACAACAGTATACAGAAATATCTTATAAAAAGGGAAATCAAATGCAATGGATAAAATCAAAATTGAAATTTTGAAGTATGGTATATCACAGGATTCAGTATTAGGTCCACTATTATTAATTATGTACATCAAAGATGTAAAATGTTTGCAAAACACTTCTGTTGTGATGTTTGCAGATAACACTATTGCTGTGGGCTGCAATAAAACCAGGGGACCTAAATGCAACCCTTAATAAAACTATTTCTGTGCTGTTAGATGATTTTCAATCCATAAATCTACAGTGTAACATGCAGAAAACTACCATAATGCATTATGGCATGTTGAATAACAGTAGCAATTTAACTCTAAAAGTTAATAACAATATTGTACAAGAAGTTAAAATACAAACAAATTTTAGGTATTATTGTAGACAATCGGTTATTGTTGCCACATTGAGTACATGTGCAATAAAATCAGCAAGCTGGTTTATTCAATAAGGTACTTTACCAATTACAAAAATCCTAATATTTTAAAACTCATTCATTACACACATGTGATATACAAGGGTTGGGGCAAAAGTCATGGCAACCAGTTTTTTTTCTTGTAGATATGTAAACAGATCACAATCTATATGTGTCATGGAAGTTCTGCAAGCATAGTGTGTATGCAGAACAACAGATGGCTCTGTGATAGCTGGTAGTAGCACAGCGATGGCTGTGAAACCAGTCAGTTGGTGAGTGTCATGCAAGATGGAAGTAACTTGTGTTCAGCAGCATGCTTATATTAAAATAGCTGTTCTCTGAGGGAGAAATGTGATGGAATGTCACAGTGAATTGTGGCAGCCCTTTGGAATAATGCCCTCCATACCGTACAGTAGCATGGTGGGTAGGAAAGTTTCAGCAAGGACGTGTATCAACCAGTGATGAGCAACATTCGGGACGACCTGTCAATGTGCGGACCAACATGACACATGCCGTCATCGAACAGCTCCTGGATGAAGACAGACAACGAATGCTACTGGAGTTAGAGAGGGTAAGTGGCATCGAGAAACTTACCATCCACAGTATATTATGTAATGAGCTGCAACTAAGCAAAATTGCAATATGGTGGGTATCACATGCACTGACGGAAGTTCAAAGATGGGTGCGCTATGTAATATGCTCTGACCACCTTACGTGCTGGCAACAGGATGGCGACCAATTCGTGTCACGAATAATCGGTGTCGATGAATTTTGGGCCAGCACATACGAACCAGAACTGACTGAATCACCAAGGAGGCAGAAGTTCCGTCAGAATTGTGCCCCAGTCAAATAGATGGTGATCATCATGTATGATGTCAGGGGTATTTATTGTTTGCCACTTTGTTCCACATGGCAGAACAAGGACCACACAGTACTACAGGGACTTCCTGGTGAGACAGGTATGATGTGGCATTCAGGAGAAACGTCCGGATCTTGTGGACAGTGCAATAATCCTGCACCACAATGCAAAACCACATAAAGCACAGTGTGTAGGGTAGCTACTGCGACATTGGGGATGAGAAGAATTGGAGCAACCACCATACTCTCCTGACATTTCGCCCTGTGACTTTGATCTCATTTAAAGATTAAGGAACCACTATGTGGTAAGCGGTTTGCAATATGAGAGGACATTGCTAATGCTGTGATGAACAGATGACCCGATTCACACATGGTGTGATAAATGCTGCAGCAGATGGTATTCAGCACCTCCCACATCGTCAGCATGTGGTGACAGTAGCAGGGGACTACTTTGAGGGTCTTTAGGCCCAGGTTTGTCATATCAACTGAATGTGTACTGTGTTGTCATTCTTTTGCACTTTGAAGACCATATTGCCCTGTATACTACCGTAATAAATTAGTGTGTTACGATAGTGTTCAGTGCTATTCATTGTCCACACATGTAGTTAACACCTTGTCCTTTCATCTGTATATATCTCATTTTCCAGCCGGACTGGTATCTTAAAATAAATAGTTGCCAAGACTTTTGCCTCAACCCTCATATTTACACATTTAATCTATGGGATTGAATTATGGGGGGGCTGCTGCAAAACACATATGGACAGATTACTTGTATATCAAATGAAACATTTTAGAATCATGTTTAATTTAGAAGCCAGGGAATCATGCAGAGGGACATTTGTTAAAAGGATACTAACCATTTATTCTCTGTGTGCTTATTGAGCAATAATGATTGTAACCGACAAGTATGAACAAATAAAATATAAAAAAATGCATGAATACAATACAAGAGGCAACATGAACTATTACAGATGTAATGTAAACAAAAATGTACATGTGAAAGATGTACTATATCAAGGGATTAAGCTATTAAACAAATTATCTCCAGCAGTCGCAGAGGTGTCAAAATGACAGTTTAACTTAAAATGGAAGGTATTTCCATTAAATAGATGTTTATAGAATTTGGATGAACTATAAATTGTGATTTTGTATAAATGTATATATTTATATAATGGCATGTCCAAAAATCAATGTGTTGATACAGTGGATGAAATAATAATCATCATCATCATTATTACCATCATCATTATTATTACCATCATCATTATTATATAACATGAGGCAAGTAATTTTTCTAAGCTTGAAGATTTATCAATGTGCATGTGCAAGCAGACAGAAAAGACTGATGGCTATGAGCCATGAGCCATATTGCTTCTCGCACAGCACCCAACATGTATATCATTTATAACAATTGTAAATAACCTCTACAAAAATAATTATAATAATAATTTTTTTTGTGCCAAGATGGCGGCAGTAGGAGTACATTCAAGCAGACAGGTTTTTCAATCATTAATTAACGAAGATAGCAGTAAAATGTTCTCAGAAGTGAAGGAATCAAGTAACATGAAGATAGGTTCAAGTGGAAATAAAGGCAGCAAGATCAAAGACAGGGATATAATAATTTCAGATCTTGAAAATGTGCACCCGTCGGAGCAGCTTGCGAGGGATGCAGAAACCATAGCGTCACTACACATGCTGATAAACATGCTAAAAAAGGATCTAACACAAGCCAAAAGCAAGGCCAGCGAACTGCGAAAGGAAATGGAAAAGCTAAGGAAGACTGAAGTGTGTGATTGTGGAAATTCTACATTCACTAGGGTAACAAAAAGCGGATCGCGACATACAGAATCAAAGCAATACCGAGTTCAAAATGCACTGGTGAAGAATCGCTTTCAAGTCCTTGAGGATACAGAAACGGAGAATGGGAACGAACGAAAGAAGAATGCAAATTTCAAAAGTAAGGATCAGGAATCACTGAAGAGGAAAGTGCTTGTGGTGGGTGACTAGATTTTAAAATTTTCAGGTGAATTATACAAGGACAGAGGTTATGATATGCGTTGTTTTCCAGGAATAAGATTGCAGGAGCTGCAAGGTAAAATTGAAAGGATGGACCTAAAAGAAGAGAAGCTGGATTTAGTGTTACTTCATGCAGGTACAAATAACATAAGCCAGGGGTAATGGCGGAGGAGATAATGGGGGAAACTATGGAGGTAATAGATAGCATCAGGTCACAGGTTCCAGACATGAAGATCATGGTTAGTGGTGTCCTTCGCCGATGTGATGTGACTATTAGGAGAATTATGAGAATAAACAATGAACTAGACTGACTTTGTGAAAAAGAAACTGTTTAATGGTGGATGGGAATTTGTGGCTCTGTGAAAGGGACTTTGCTCGGAATGGGGTGCACTTAAATCGAAGGGAATCATTTGGTAATTTTTTAAATAATGTCATAGCTTCAATGCTTCAGGAAAACTAGTAGCTCAAGTGGTGGATGTAAATCCAGATGAAAGTGTTACAGCAGCCCAGCATAATAATGTTACCATTGGACTATCAAATGTATTAAATAGAATTGTGAATGAGGACAATGATATGCCTACAAGTAAGTTCAAATTTAATGTAGTAGATAAATGCAGTTATGAATATAGGACTAGAGGAGATTTTAGAATAGGTTATCTTAATATTCAAGGCATGGGGGATAAGAACTTAATTGTTAACGAATTTTCAAATAAAAACATGCTTGATGTCATATGAACATTGGTGTAAAAAGCAGGAACTTAGCTACAAAGTTTTAGACAATTATACTTTAATTAATAGCTTTAGTAGAGAACACCACATACATGATGGGGTGTCAATTTATGTAAAAAAATCTCTGGCATATAATTGTGGCAGGCTGGATCTAAATGGATTTTGCAGTGAACTGCACTTCGAAACAACTGGTCTAGTTATTGAAAGCCTTAAGCTAATAATAATAGTAACCTATAGAGCACCAAGTGGGGATCCCCTTATATTCCTTGATAAACTTGAGGACCTGTGTATATCTTTCTGTATCCCAAAGTGGAAAAATTCAATCTTGTCATTGGAGGAGATGTCAACTCCAGTTTTGATATACTGCAGGATAAGAAAACTGTTGTAGAGTTAAAAAACATGCTTAGGCAATGTAATCTTTTCTATATTAACTGTAAACCTACCAGGGGTTCAGCATGTCTTAATAATATATTTACAGATATTGACAAAACCCATTTGTCCACTGATGTTGTTCCTTTTCCATTTTTGGGCCATGATCTAGTATATATTGAGATCAGAAATTTTAAACCAGGTTATTCAGTCCCATGCTTTAAAACTGTGACCACTAGGCCAACAAGTAAAGATAAAATAATTAGATTTAAACATGCTCTTGCTGATTTCAGTTGGGATACTCTATTTAGTAGTTTACTTCACTGCTCCTCTAACATTGCTTTTAACAAATTTTTCTCTACATTCATAGATACTTTTGAAAGGAACTTCCCTGTGAAAATATGTAAAGTGAACATAAATAATGGTAGTTTTAAGAAAAAGATAAATAATGAATGGCATACGCCACAACTAGGGCAGATGAAAAGTATTGTATTCTTCGTTGTACAAGAATAACAAGTCTGAATTTTATAGGCAATTGTACTCTAGAGCTAAATACAACTACAGACAAGCCATTAATGAAGCTAAGAAAGTGTATATAACAACCAGTATTGAGAGGTCTAAAAATAAATGTAAGAAAGTGTGGAGGATAATAAATTCCATAGCACATACCAAAGAAAGAGATAATATTGCCATATCTCCAGATCAGTTCAACAAATTTTACATTCAGTCTGTTGAGGAAATATGTTGTTCAATAAACAAGCCTACTGAAAATGACATTACTTTAATAGAAAACTGTCTTGTAAATCCCTCTCAATGTAATTGTGGCTCTACAGAGGTAAGTCCTGATGCAATTCTGAAAATTGTAAAAAAAAATTGTTTCTGGTAGTGTTGATTATTATGATTTGTCCTGTAGCTTGTTAAGACAAGTTATCGATTGTATAATTGGCCCTCTTACCTATTGTGTTAACAAATGCCTGGCAGAGAATAAATTCCCTGATTTATTAAAAATTTCTAAAGTAGTACCCATTTTCAAGAAAGGTGATTAGGGACTGTCCTGCTAGCTATAGGCCACTTTCTATAACCCTTGTTTTTTTCTAAAATTTTCGAAACAATTATGTATAATCAAGTTAGCTTATATTTAGATAGTTGAAACTTAATTAGTAGCAAACAATTTGGATTTAAGAGAGGTAAATTGACCACAGATGCTATAGACTCCCTAGTTAGGTTTGTTTTACAAGTGTTTGAAAATAAGGGTTTTGCTTGAGCCACTTTCTGCGATCTAAGTAGAGCCTTTGACTGTGTAGAGCATGAAATACTTTTAAATAAACTATCTTGTAATGGTCTGAGTATTAACACTATAAACATAAGTCTTTCCTTGAAAATCACCAAAAGTTAGTGTGCATTGGCAAAGAGAGATCAAACTTAATTAATATTAGGTTTAGTATGCCACAAGGATCTGAGTTAGAGCCCCTTCTATTTATATTAATGGAAAATGATTTGACATCTTTTGTAAATTCTCCAACAATATTATATGCTGATGACACCACTTTTCTAAATGAAAGTCAGATTTAAACTCGCTTCAAATCTTAGTACAAAATACACTTTCTCAAGCTTCCTTATGATTCAGAGCTAATGTTTTTCTACTAAATAAAAATAAAACTCAGGAAATGTATTTTGGTTTAAAAAATATGCTGAATCATCATGAAATAGAGACTGTTAAATGTTTAGGTATTCTTGTTGATAGTAAATTGTCTTGGGAACCACATATAAAAAATATATCAGCAAGGCTTTTCTAGAGTTGTTTATTTGATCAGGAATCTAAAAAATCGTATTTCAGATAACTATGCAAGATCAGAACATTTTGCTTTTTTTCAAAGTATTATATCTTATGGAATTTTGTTATGGGGAAATAGTGGACATGTACATGGCATTTTATTGTTACAGAAAAAACTTGTTAGGATAATCACTGACTCAGGTAAATTAGACCATTGTAAACCATTATTTATTAGACTGCAGTGTTTGACAGTAGTTAACCTATATATTTATCATGTATTATTCTATGTTAGAAATAATGTTTCAACATTAGCAGTTGGGGAGATGTGCACAACTATAATACTCGGAGTCGCACTTGTATAGAAATACCTTATCAAATACATAACTCTCATTTAGTTCTGGGATTAAAGATGTACAATAAGCTGGGGTTGGGTCAGAAAGAATTACGTATAAAAATCTTTAAATCTAGATTATATAAGCTGCTAGTGAATAATCCTGTTTATACTGTTAATGACTTTCTTGAAACTGAATATACTATATTATAATTTGACATCTATACTGTATTATAATTTGACATTGTCAATTGCTGTACAAGTTGAACGATGATAAAATTTATTATTATTATCATCATCATCATCATCATCATCATCATCATCATACATCTACACAATATAGTGTGTAGCACTATCTGGAAGTGATTAACAAATGGTAATTTTTTAAAAGTCCTGACCATCCTTTCTCTCAGGTTTTATTGCTTTACAAACATGCAGATACAATCAAACAGAATTTATTATAGTCTGAGATGTGAAGGTAGTATGTTCTTGGCAATATTCTCACACATTATAACAGTTTTAGAAATAACTCATCCAATTAATAAAACAGATCTACTTAGTCGTTACCAGTCTGTCTTCAGTGAAGGGAACAGTGATTATAGCCCTACTGTCTGGGTTTGCCATAACTTTGATACTGGAAATGCCCAAGCTAACCGGCAAATGCTAAGATGTATTCCCCTGGTAAAACAGGCAAAGGTTCCAGACGTGCTGGAAGACATGAGATCTAGGGGAATCATTGAAGAGTCCAATGGTGCTCCCCTGTAGTCTTGGAGAAGAAGAATGATGAGCTATGCTTCTGCATGGACTACAGGAAGCTGAATGCCATCACCAGAAAGGACTGTTTCTCCTTACCCCAGATTGATGATACTCTAGACACACTTGCTGGTGCCTAGTGGTTCTTGACTTTGGACTTGAAATTGGGATACTGGCAAGTGGCCCTAGTTGTCAGAGATAAGGAGAAGACCACATTTTCGACTGGCCAAGGGCTTTGGCAATTTATTGGTATGCCCTTTGGCCTCTGCAGTGTGCTTGACTCCTTCCAGTGGCTCATGGAATCGGTGAAGAAAGGGTTGACATATGATCCTTCCAGATATATCTGGATGACATCATAATCATTGGCCACAACTTCAAAGACCATCTCGAGAATCTGACCAAGATAATGCAAAGGCTGCAGGCAGCTAACCTGAAGTTGAACGCAAAGAAGTGTCAATTCTTCTGCAAGGAGGTGAGCTATTTGGGTCGCATAGTCCCAACATCTGGGGTGACCACAGATCCAGAAAAGACTCAAGCAGTGATAGATTGGCCTCACTCAAAAGAACTGTTAGAGCTGTGAAGTTTCCTGGGCCTATGCAGCTACTATTGCTGATTTGCCAGAAATTTCTCCAACATCATGAAACCTCTCACACATCTGACAGAAAAGCACTGGTCTTATTTGTGCTCAGAAGAGTCGAAAACACTTTCCAGGCACTTAAGCCAGCAACTATTTTAAGATTTCCACAACCTGGTGATGATTTTATTTTGGACACTGATACCAGCGACACCATCAGTGGAAGCATTCGATCTCAGTTCTGGGTTGGCAAGGAGCAAGACACTCTTCAAGGCAGAGAGGAACTGCAGTGTTGCCTGATAAGAGCTCTTGACAGTAGTTAAAGGCACTGGATCACTTCCATAAATACCTGTATGGTCAGCCATTCCACCTGAGGACTGACCACTGTGGCCTGACCTGGCTGTTGAGCTTCAAACATCTGCAGGACCAGACAGCCCATTGTGTCCAAAGACCCCAAGAGTACAACTTCACATCAGAAAGGAAGGAGCCACAAAAGTGCAGATGCCATATTATGATGATCCTGTCAAGAGGGATGTAGCCACTGCACCAAAGTTGAGGAAAAGGTTCATCCTGCATCTGTCTGTGTCACTTTAGTGGTGCCTGCAACTGGATGGGATAGTGCCGGCCTGAGGAGGCAGCAATTGGTAGATGCTGATTTGGGGTTACTCCTGATAGAGAAGTGGAAGCAGGGACTAGACTGACCTGGGAAGACATTGCACCCAGGAGTAGTGTGTGCAAGTCCTACTGGGCCTAATGGGACTCATTGAAGACCAAAGAAGGAATACTGTTTGGGTATGGGAGTCACCTAATGGGAAGACCGAAAAAGAGTAGCTGATCCTCCCATGGAGTAAGGTCACTGAAGTCCTGGAGAAAGTACATGGAAATTTAGGACCCAATCAAACCATTGACAAGCTCCATCAATGGTATTATTGACTGATACTACAAGTAGATGCTGATAGGTGCCAGTGTCATCTTTCTGTGGCAAGTTACTGCCCACAGACCAGGAGCTAGGGTCACATGCAGCAGTGTAATGTGGGAGCACCTTTCAAATATAGCCATTGATGTTGCTTGGCCATCTCCTATAGGGGCAACAAGTATTTATTGGTCATCATGGATTTCTTCACCAAGTGGCCAGAGGTGTACTACATTACCTATCCAGGAGGCCAAAACCATCACAAACTGCCTCATAGAAGAACTGTTTTGTCCCTATGGGATACTATTAGAGCTGCACAGTGACCAGGGCACCAACTTTAAGTGTAACCTGATGAGAGAGACATGGAACAACTTGGAAGTTCACAAGACGTGCACAACACCTCACTACCCCCAGTCAGACTGCATGGTTGAGTGACACATCATGACTCTAGAAGAGCATTTGTAGAAGGTTGTGGTCGATCACCAGAGAGATTGGTATGTGAGAGTGCCACTTTACTTGCTGGCCTACCGCTCTTCAACTCATGACACCACTAAGTTGACACAAGCCAGTTTAGTATTTGGCAGGGAGCTGTGTCTACCATGCAACCTGATGTTTGGAAGTCCTCTCGCAGCAGAACAGACAGCAGTCGACTACATGGAGAATCTCATATACCAGATAGTTGTTTTTTTGAGTTTTCCATTATCCTGAAAGGTGAATGTCAGGTAAGTGCGAGCTATATGGACCCAAGGCTTATTTGGGCATTATTTCACCATTGCATATATCACACAGTATAACCCGCTATGTTAAAAAGTATTAAAATCCGCCCCCCCCCCCAAATTGATTTTTTTCCTACCCATTATTTGTTCTTTTAAGATAAATAATTATTTGTATGACACTCCCAACATGTCAGTTCCATTTCAAATCTTATTCTATAAATAACCCTAGAAGGCGTTTTTTTCTGTAACCATCTGAGTTTGTTTATTTGCTATTGTTACTTATTGCTGGTCTGTGTTCTGTCGCTGCATCCACTCTGTTTGTTTATATTTAATATTCTGCCTAAGTTTGCTAACTGACTGTTAGTTGCATCTAGTAGTGCATTTGCTCTTTTCTGCATCTCTGTTTTTACTTTTTCCATAAATACAACATAGTGCCATCTGCCACCCAATAACTATTCTTCTGAATCTTTTTTTGTTTTAAATAAGCTGGTAATATATGGTAGGAATAAGTATCCCAGTCCTAATCTTGAGCCTTGTGGTGCTCCATGTGTTATGTTTTTAAATGTTGGTCTGAGTTTACTTCAATTTCCACTGTACTGTATATTATTTCCACACATTGTTCTCTTATTGCAAATTTGAGCTTACTACATTAAGGTATGCCCATAGTTCCATAATTTTCAAATTATTCTAGTAGTGTTTCAATATCTAACTCCCACAGTTTGTATAATATTTGTATATATGGTATTCATTAAAGTAGTAAACTATGTGTATTGAAGTCTTTTTTATCTTTCTTTTTTTCAGTAACCATATTTTCCAGCCTTTTGGCTTGTTTTCTTTTTTGCTCTTTTTCCGATCTTGCACATTTCTTTTAGTTTAGGTATTATTTTTTATTAACAGTTCAAGGTAGCAATAGAAGGAAAGGATAGTAAAAATATGGGAAATTGTGAGAAGTGTAAGTAAGCAGAGAGGGGTTAGAAATGAGATTTCACTGGCAAAAATACTTCAGGGAATTATTATAGGAAAGAAATAAGATAAGTAGAGATAATGAAAACTTGGGACAGTTAGAAATATTCAACAATAAACTGAATGGCCATTTGTTAAAAGGGCAGATGTCACATTTTTTAGTTTTTAGTTTTTTTTTTTTTTTTTTTTTTCTTTTTTTCTTTTTCACTGATTATTAAATTACATGGGTAGATACACCATTCCATGTTGTAAGGCCAGTATTATCATACCTGTAAGTATCTTAAAAATGGAACTTTTTAACAATTATTTGTTAAAAGGGCAGATTTCTGGGACATCTGCCTTTTTAACAAGTTTCTAGTAGATGTGGTTGAGTTGGCAATACATGCCAACAATATTAAAATAGTCGTTGTGCTCAGAGGGAATTGCATTGTTGTGAATTGTAAGTCTTGGAAAACATCATTAAGAATCATGAGTTCTTCAGATGAAGGTGTATGTTCTCATAGAGGAAAAAGAAAAGCCAGTCCTCAAAACTTATAAGAGAAATGTCATAAAACAAGCTAGACTGAGAGGAGAAGCTTTCACAAACTATTCTGGAAAGAAAGTAGATGCTAAAACAATTGGGGATGGATGCAGGTAATAATTTTTATATATATATAATGTATTTAAAATAATATTTAGGTGATTTGAACTTAAGTAATAATTTTATTTTTTACTGTATTTAACTAGTTTAATTTCACTGTAAATATGAAATAGCTTTTTTATTTCATTGTTACCTAAAAGGTAAACAATTGCTCATCTAAGTTTTGCTTTCATTGTAGATGCGGAATGAAGTTACACAGATGTAGCATGTGCATGTTTACGACAAGAGGAAAGAAAATTAAGTAGAAGTCATAGTTTCAAGTATCACGTGTTACAGGGTACTAAAAGCATCCAGGTATATTTGACATCATTTCCTTCACTTTATGCTGTGAGTGTGAAGCACTTTAAGCGCATGAGAGATTTAAAGTTTCATGGGAAGATCCCAATTGATAAGAGAGGTAAAAATGTAAGTTTATCCTTGCCTGCAGAAACAAAAAGAAAAATCCATGAACAGATAAATTCCTTTCCATTGAAAGAAACACACTCTACTGGACAACTAGAACACTATCTAAGTGCAGATTTGAATGTCAAAATTATGTATAACTTGCTCAGTCAAAAGTACCCAGTCAGTTACAGTGGCTTCTGTAAACTTTTCAAGCATAATTTTAATTATAAATTTGGTCAGCCACAAGTAGATTGCTGTTGCACATGCGAAAAGTTAAAGCTTAAAATCAAGTCACTACTTGATGCTGCTAAATGTTGTGCTGTAGCAGAGCTTGATTTGCATAACAGAAGAAGTAAGAAGTTCTATGCTGCACTCAAAAAAGAATTGCTGGATGAATGAAGAGGGCTCAATAAGAACATACTTTCCTTGTCATTTAATTACATGATGAACATTTCACTTCCAAAAGTTCCTGTCCAAGAACTTTTTTATCTGAGGCAGCTAACTGTTATCATATTCTATATTTATAATATAAAGAAAAACAGAGCTGTGTGTCATTTATATCACAAGGGACAAGCTAGGAAAGGTCCCAACGAAGTGTGTTCTTTTTTGTGGGATTATTTACAAAATTATGTACCTGCTCATATTGAAGAAATCCATTTGTTCAGTGACAACTGTGCAGGACAAAGTAAAAATCAACCTCTTTCCAGGCTCCTTCTAGCATTAACTGACACAAAAAAAAAATTAAAAAGATCCAGCTCTTTTTTCCCATAAGGGGGCATGGTTTCCTCTCTTGTGATTGTGATTTTAGTATTATGCAGAGAAAGTTAAGGAGAACTGATAGAATTCATTCTGTACAACAATTAACAGAACTTATTTTTGGAAGTAGCACCTACAAATAAATTTATAGTGAAAGAAGTAGATAGTTCCACTGAAATTTTTAATTTCAAAGATTAGTGGTGCCAGTTCTATAAGAGATCAGCTATCTCCATCAAAAGTTCATCAAAACCAAGAAATGAAAGAATTCAGTTTGGCATCACATCACATCTCCGTATCACTTCGTATATGGCTCAAGTGCACCTGGTTATGTTGTGGCAATGCCATTCATCAACAGTCTAGTGAAACACACTAACACCTAATGTTGAACTACCAAAAAATATAAGCTATTCTGCTGGCAAGGTATCCTTAAAAAAGGAAAAAATGGAGGACCTTCACAAAATTATCCTGTATGTTGATGACAGTCACCAGGAATTTTATATGGACATTATTCAGATTCCTGTTTTCATCAACGAAGAGGCAGCTGCTACAGAACTTGTTGTAAATTATGGGAACTAAGGAAATTGTACATTTGTTATGGATCTCATTAACGCATAAGTTTAATATTCAAGTAATTAATATTGATTTATTGTTGTATAGATAATATAATTACAATAAATAAAATGAGAAATTTCTCTGATTTGTGATATTTTCCAACATTTGTTAAAGGGGCAGATGTCCGGATTTTTAAAATGACAATAAAATTTAAAATTGCTAAATTTAGGAGATTTTAAGTCACTGGCCAATATCAGAAAGATGAATACTTTATTTTGAATTAGAAAAGGTAAAATAAACTCGTAACATATTCACAAAAATAAATTTTTTTGTTAATACTGAAAAGTTTAGTCAATTGGACATCTGCCCTTTCAACAAATGGCCATTCAACTAGATTGGCAGATTACAGTCAGATAAAGGCTCTAAAAAAAGGCAAAGCAACATGGGTAGACAGGATACCAGGAAAATTCTGAAAAAGACATGGAGAAGAGCAAAATGGTTTTAAAATACTGACAAAAATATTTAACAAAATGCAAGAAAGCACAGAGCTACTAGAAGGTTGGAAATCAAGATTTTTATTCACCAAAAGAATTACAGAAACTCAAAGGCTCATAAGAAATTACATTCCTCTAGTAAACAATGTAATGTAATATGTAAAGTTTTATAGAAACTTAAAGAAAATTACAAAGTTTTATACCAGGGTTGGTATAAGTTTGAGAAAATGGAGTAGTAATGAATTCATTAATACTATAGAACATGTGAACTAAGAGATCTTAATATTCAAAATGTTTCTGATTTAAGAGTTGCCAGTTACCAGGTGGATTGTTATAAAGAGATAGTCCTTGATGTAGCATACTTCTAAACAGACTTTACTGCTTTGATGATTGAGATGGAATTTTTGCAATCCCCTGGTATTATAGGAATGGTAGTCATAATTCCTGCTAAAATGTGATAGATATGAATGAAAATAACTCTCTCCAAAATGTATACACAAGGTAATGATAATATAAGGAATTCTCTGAATACTGGTTTTCTTGATGAATTTATGGAGATACGTTTCATTTATTTTACAATGTGCTTTTGTAGTATGAATATGTCTTTCATTTTGGATGAGGTTCACCAGAAGATTATACCATAATAAAATACAGATTGTATGTATACATACAAAACAAATTGCTTTTAGGACTTAAGAAGAGGATAAATGACTAAGGATTCTCTTAGTTTACTGAGCTGTGTAATTATAAAATTTATGTGTATCTCCAGGTTAGGTCATACTCCTAGAAACTTTACAGAGTCTCTTTGCATAATTTTTGAGTTTCTGATTGTAATATTTACATTTGCTAGTTGGTTTACTTCAGGACTAAAGTGCATGCATATAGTTTTTTCAGCATTTAAAACCAAAGGGGCTTACCCAATAAATTAATCAGTAGTTATCTCATTGGGAGAAGACAGCTAACAGAAATTGACCATAAAAAAGGCAAATTTATCAACAAAATACAATTGGAAATTGAAACGGTTAAATATGAGGTATCCCAAGGCACAGCATTAGGCCCCTTATTATTCAGTATATACATTAATGACATCAACCAGCCATGCAATACATCCTTCGTTATTTATGCCAATGATACAACTGCTGTCTATTGGAGTGAAAACATAAAAAGACTGAATATTACTGTGAACAATTCTGCCTCCATGATATTAAACTATTTTGATGCTCTTAATCTTAAATGTAATATGGGAAAAACAAAAATGAGACAATTTAATACTATAAACAAAAATATTTCCAATATGAGCATGCGAATTTAGGGTAATGCTATAGAGGAAGTAAAAGCATATATTAAAACATTAATGGGAATGCACAGTGACTAACTAACCAATTAGAGTAAAAATATAGATTACACTCAAACTTCACTCTTGAAATAAAGGAACTTATTTCAGACATGTTTCGGCAGGTGTCGCAACAGGCTGCTACCACTATTAGTGAATCTCTGTTGAAAATAGTGGCAACAGCTGCCAAAACATGTCCTAAGTAAGTTACTTTATTATTTCAAGAGTGGAGTTTGAGTGTAATCTGTGTTTTTATTCTGTACTGAAAAACACTAAATTTCTGGGAATAGTTGTAGATAATCAGCTAAAATGGATGGAACATATTAATCATATTTGCAGTGCCATCAACAAATCAATTTTTATATTAAGGTATTTTCAGATGTATGGGGAAATGTACATTTTGAAACTTATTTATTTTGGTTGCATTTATTCACACTTAGTGTATGGGATAGAAATTGGGGCTGTTCTGCAAAAACAAAGCTTGATAAAATATTTATTCTTCAAAAAAGATGCATCCAACTGATATACAAATTAAAACCATGGGATCTATGCAGGGATGTATTCATCAATAATAAAATATTTACAGTCCGCACTCAGTATGTTTATAGGACTTTATTGTATATAATTGATAAACAGAATTTGTTAAGAAATGATCAATTACGTGATCATAACATAAGAAAAAAATTTGATTTCCACAGGCATAATTTAAACTGAGGTATTTCAGAGAAACATGTAGCAGAAGAGGAATAAAGCTTTTCAATAGATTATCATCAAATTAAAAACTATTACAAATACTTCAAAAATAGAATTTAAAAGTAAATTAAAAGCATATTTAATATATTTATAATGATATGTATAATTTAAATGAACTATAAATGTACAACAATTGAAGAAATCTGTAATTGTATATAATTTAGAAAATAAGGCTGACATGTCCAAAATTGATGTAAAATTGATGGCTGGAAGCAAATAAATTACATAACATTACATTTATTTTTTTTCAGCCATTTATTTAAGTTTTCATTTGCCCTGTTATTGCTGTCTTGAAAAGTATTAAAGGTCTTTACCACTGGATGTAAAATTGGTGTCATCAGCAAACAGAAGAGTGGTATTTCAGTTATATGTGGTAATTCAGTTGGGGTAATTGATATAAAGAATGAATAATATTGGCCCTAAAATTGAACCTTGTGGAACGCAATGATCAACAGATCTTTGATTTGATCTGTACGAGTCTGTTTTAACAAACTGCTTCCTATTCTTTAGATAGGGTTGAAACCATTAGTTGGCTGCTCCTTTGATGCCATATGAATTAAGTTTTTCAGGTGGCAACCTGTGGTTTACTGTGTTAAAAGCTTTTGAGAGAACTAAAATAAGCCAAGTGAATGGTTTTTAAGGTTTTTTGCTGTTAAGACACGAATAAGAAATGAAAATAAAGTACAATTAATATTTTTATTTTCCGGAAAACCATACTGAGAGTCGGAAATAAGGGAACATGATTCCAAGACAATCACTAATTTGGTATACATCAACTTCTCAGTGATCTTGGAGAAAACTGATAACATGGATATTGATCTATAATTTTCATTATTTTCTTTTTCCCCCTTTTTAAATAGTATCTTTAATTCAGCTACTTTTAGATTTCCAGGAAAATGGTCATTTGAAAATGGAGCATTGCAAATGTCAGCAAAAGGTTTAGCAAGTAGTTCTGCATTCACTTTTACTATTGCATCTGGTGTGTTACCAGGTCCACATGAGAATTTGTTTTTAGCCTCTCCCTGGTAATTTACCTTATTCTTTGTTATTCCAGGATTGGCATTGGAATTAGTTTTTCAAATGACTTCCCAGGTTGCTTTATTCTTATTTTGAGCATTTAATATATTTCTATTATTATTTGGTTTCTTAGCTACCAAAATTACTTTTCTAAGTATTTTACAGTATTGCTTATAATAATTATGAAACTGAGTAATATTGGAGGTTTTTTAAATGGAGTGTAATGTCTTTTACCTTTTACAAGAGGTTCTTATGCCTTTTGTGATCCAATCTAATTGCTTTCTTTTTTTTTTTTATTATTATTATTAGGATTCACAGTTTTTTACTGTTAAGGCTGTTTTAAAGTAGTAAGAAAAGGTCTGATAAAAATGTTTAACTTTTTTTCTGCATTTGCTTCGCATGAAGTTTCATACCAGTCTTCCTTTGCTAACAAGTACATGAAGTAATATGTGTTCTCAGAATTATAGAATCTTTTCTTATCAAACTGTTTCACTTGATCAGGCTATATAAGTATTTTATGGGTAAATTAAGATGTAAAAAGCATTATGATCAGAGAAGCCCAAATCAGCATTATTTGTGGAGATATTTTGAAGGGAAATTTGATCTAAACATGTCACTGTTTTTGTTGTTCATGTTGGAATATTTATTACTGAGAGTAGATTGAAAGAATGTAATAACGAAAGAAAACACTTTTATTTTACCACTATCTACTTAAAATCAATATTAAAATCGCCACATATAACTAAATGTTTATCTGGCAATATTTGCAAGATATGTTCAAAACTTAAAAAGAAGATTTCTAAGCATCCATCTGGAGATATATAAAAACAAACTACTATTAACTTTATGTCACAGATATCTACTTCTACTACTATATTGCCCTCCGTGGTGTAATGGTTGCCATGCTAGCTTCATACACCCAAGGTCGTGGGTTCAAACCCGGCGGAGGGCGATGGATTTTTTCGGGTGTAAACATCCTTAGCATGGCTTCCTTCGGAAGGGAAGTGAAGCCGTTGGTTCCGTGTCATAGATTTACGGCACGTAACAGAACCTCAAGCCTGATAAGAGAGGCCTCTGAGCAAAATTAAGCGGTCTTTCATGCCCAGTATAGAATGGGATGCTGAGAACCACAGCAGTTAAAGAGCGTCCATAAATAACAAGCCATTTCCATTTCAATCTACTTCTACTACAGTGTGTTCAAAAAACTTTTCTTAGTAGCTATATATTCCCTACAAAAAATGGCAGTGCCTCCATTTTTACGTTCTCTACACGTACTATGTACATAAAGTACAGATGAGGTATTGTATTGCACCCAGAAATGTCATACCAAGACTTCACCAGAAATACATGTTTTAGGTCCCCCTGAGTCCAAAAAAAGCATTTTTAGAAAAAGGTGTGTGCATGCATGCGTAGCTAAAAACAAAAAGACTGTTAAAACTGTTGGTGTTTAAGTTTGGTATCTTACAAGGATGTGACACAATTTTCAAGAAAATCCCTCCCACTCTAAACTATCCTTTACATAGAGCATTTTTTTAAAATTTTGATTTTCTCAAAAATGGTTTTAACGATTTTGATTAAAATACCTTATGTTTAAGATATGTTTATGACAAACAAAATGTATATAAGAACTGAAGCTTTCCTGGCGACGTGTTAATTCAAAATCTTCTCGGGCTTCTAGCCAGGTAAAAACTTGGCTTGACACCAACGTTTCGAAGAAGTGCATCTTCCTCGTCTTCAGTTCACCCTGAAGACGAGGAAGATGCACTTCATCGAAACGTTGGTGTCAAGCCAAGTTTTTACCTGGCTAGAAGCCCGAGAAGATTTTGAATTAAAATGTATATCTTGAATTTTCTGGGAATAGCCTCTGGATGGCTTTTATATAACTGGCAAACCATAAAAGATGTACAAAAACTCACTACACAAAAAATTTAATCTCATTGAAACACACAATTTATGTTATATACTTTTTTTTGTAGAGTTAACCATTTTTCAATTTTAGCCACTTCAACTTTTCTCAAACAGGAAGACATCTTTCTTCTCGTTTCTCATTTGTTTATTCCTGGCAAGCAAAGAGATTAGAATTTCAGTTTTTCACACATCGATAGGCTTTTATAGGACAAGACTGTTGCTTTAGCCCGCACATTTTCTTATTTCCCTTCTACTTACGAGGAAGCTAGTAATAAGACTAATTTCTGCTTATGTTCATCTTGATTAGCATGGTGTAGATAACAGATTAATGTTTTGAATAAAATGTTTGTTTACTGAATAGCTAGAGGATATCATGTGAATAGAACACATTAGATTTTTTCCCTTCTACTTACGAGGAACCAAGTAATAAGGATAATTTCTGCTAATTTTTATCTCGATTATCATGAAATAGATAGAATAATAAGTTTTTTTAACAATAATTTGTTACAGAGATGTAGAGAAAGTCATGTGATGGAACACATCAGATTTTTTAAAGAAGAATGACAGAACATACCAGCAATATAAATTTTTTTTAGAGTAGTTAAGGTTAATTCATGCTCACGAAGCCAGTGTTCAGTGATATAAACTACCTTGATATCTTTTAATTCACAGATTAAAAGAATTTCTAATTCATATGTGCTGTTTCCTAAGCACTGTATGTTTTGTAAATTATAGGTAATTTAAAAAAGTTACCATTCTTACTAATACAAGAACTATTCATGCTTGAAAGTGAGGAAACAATGGGTAGTCGGTAACTGATTATGGAAATCACCACAGCACTGAGTATTAGCACCAACAGAGTCTATAGAAGATTCCTATGTCCATTTTTCCAATTGTTGAAAAAGTTTTTCTTTTGCTCGGCATCCACCAACTGGCACTGTAGTTTTCCTTAAGAACTGAAAAAAATCACCTGAATAAAAAGTTTCGCAAATTTATATGATTCTGTCCGATTTAAATGAATGCCATACTTAGCAATTATGAAGCCAGAAATTTCCATCCACAAATAAACAGTCTTTAACTGAGCACAACCACTTGAGTGCACTATTTATCCTCATTGTTTTCTTAGTAATTATGCCACGGCATCAAAGCGCTCGATTTATGATTATTTTAGCATTTCTCAATTGTGATCTAATGCTGCATACTAGGTCCATTATTTCTCCCATAATGTCCTCCGCTATTAAGCCCAGTCTGGTATCATTTATTTCAGTATCATTTCTGGATGTTTTCTTTAAATCCATCACTTCCACTTTGGTTTATAGTTCATTTACTCGTATTCCAGGATAGCAACACACCTGGTATCCTTTCTCTTTGCATGCTTCGCCAGAGAATTTGACAGTGGAATCCCTGAGAACTAACACATGCCTTTTTCTGTTAGGCTGGAACTAGGGCATTGAGTCACATTTGAATATATTCTACATTTGCATTTCCAAATTCATGTAGAACTTCATATCGGTTATGGCTTGTGAAATTTCCAGCTGGTTTGCGCTCAGTTACTAATTCCTGTGCCAGTAACACCTTTCTTGTGGTGACTGAATACAGATCCTCTCCATTACTGGACTTCAACTTACTGTTTAGAGCTTAACTTTCTGCTTTTAATGCACTTATTTGCTTTTGGGCATTAGTAAGGTCCCTATACAGCAATTTTATAACCATGTGGAGTAATGCTATTGCTTCCAACTCTTGTGTTATCGCCATGGTTGCTGGTTCTTGTCTGTACCCTTTTTATAGTCTGGCAATTTTAAAAATAACTCTTTTCCAGCATCACAGCTGACATAGCGAACTTCTGGTCAATCATTTTGAACTTCTTCACTATTATTTAAACGCAAATTTGGGCATATAATGCATCACTACTGCTACAGTTGCCATCTTGCTAAGAGATCTGAATATATAAAGGTAAAGAAAGAATAAACAACCAAGATAATTACAGGGAATAAGCTTATTATCTTAATCGGAGAAAATGCATACAGGAATATTACCAGATGGGATAAGAGATTGGGTGGATGAGAAAAGAAATTATCAGATCTGCAAGTAGGTTTTAGAAAAGGCAGGCAAACCATAGGGAACATTCATAATAAAAACAATAATCAATAAATTTCTTAATAAGAAAAGAGGAAGGGTTTACATGTTTTTTGCAGATTTTCAAAAAGCATTTGATGCAGTAAACAGAGAGGCAATAGATGGAAATTAAAGGACAATTGAATTAATTTTTTATGACTTCTAATAAAATATAAGCAATTGTGAGTACATTGTTGAAACCACATTGCTCTATAACCTCTCGCTTTTGTTCTTGAAGCAGTATTATGTTTAATGCTCATCTAGGTGTGACATTATGTAGCTAATCAGTATTGTGTCCATGCCAAGTTGCTCAATTCCTTAGCATTGATTGCTGTTTTTATTTTGTGGTTGTAGTTCAGTTTCCCTTTCCAAGTGTTCTGTGTGATGTCAGATCAAGAATGACAGTGTGCAGTGCTTATGGTTGTGCAAATAATTTGGGTGTAAACAAAAATGTTGCTTATTACCCATTTCCTGAAAGAGCTAAGATTAGTAAATGGGTTGCAGTAATCAAACACAAAAATGTTGTACCAATCAAAAATGCTAGAGTATGCAGAAGTCATTTCAAATAAAGTGATTTTAATGAGTCGGATGTTATAAAAAATCAGAATAATAAAGAACAAAAAATTCAAAAGCCCTAGACTGAAAGATAATATGCCTGCCTACAAAGCTTTTAGAAGGCATAGAAGGAAAAGCTCCCAAAACAAGAAACTCAAATTTTCTTAAAAAGAAAGCAAGTGTTACAACTAGTCAAAAATGCAGTAAGCAATTCTTGGCAAGAAAGAGAAGCTACACAAGCTTCTGAGTCCTTACAGGTGGAGTTGAAGATTAATGCTGAAATAAAGTGCAAGTTGGGAAGCAAAATGTTTAGTGCTGTAAGTGGCACTAATCTGCACCAAACTTTTACTAATGAGGAAGACGAATCTGCAGCTATAAGTACTGAAGATTATAATCTAAATGAGGATTTGAATTTGAGAGAATGCAGTGAAGATGGAGAAAAATGTGAATCAGATGATGAACAAATGTGGAGAAAATATTCTTTTATATTTGCATATGTAGATGTCCTCCATGCAGTGTTCAATATTTGTCACACATGTGGTGGCCCTGTCACTGAAAGAAAATTTAACACACAAGGAACATTAATGCAAATTATAAATCATTGTTTGAATGGGCACACTTATGAAGGGTACTCTTTAGGCACAAGTGGAAGCCTGAAGAGCAATATGTGCATCGCTTCAGGCAAGTATCTTTGCAAAATGACATTTAACTGTTTCTTACCATTTTCAATAGCAGTGAGACTATTATCTGTCTTTGAATCATATTTTTACAGGCTTGTAAAATAAACTATTTTCTCTTCTGTACATAAAGCCTGGTTTCTTTTAACAACACCAAATAAATAAATTAGCCAACAAATAAAATAGAGAGTTATATTGAGAAAGCTGCTTGCCAAAACATATTGACTGCAATGTATGAAAACATGCCCATACAAATTGTTCCTCACATTAGACTAATGGGTCTAATAGCTTTGGTTTCTACATATACACTCTGAATTTGGTATATGGCACCTTGCTAAGCCCCTAATGAAACTGTGCAACAAGATTCCAAAATCATCATGAATGGAAGCATTCTATTCATAGTCATCTGTGGTGGGCATCTGCTACTTGTGAAGGGACAGCATACTCCTAAAGGAGAAGCTCATGTCAATTCTAAATCATATTACTATTGTCCATAATTGTGGAGATTTTGAGGAATTTCATTCCTGTGTTCATGAGTGAAGAAAAAGTTAAAAGTAAAAACTGGCTACATAAAATTTCCAAACACTACAATGATTTGTGTTGTATCATAAAGAATGTAAGATTTTTAAGTGACATTATGTATATCAATCACTTTCATCAAATGGGAAGTGTTAAAACCAATCTCAATGAATGCTTGAAGTGTGTCCCAAAATGAACACACCTTTTATTTCTAGGTATGTACAAACTCAGATCAATGATAACTGTTCAAGATCACAATTTTCATCAAGAGGGGTAGTGGACAGCCCTGTTGAATACACTTAAATTGGCTGGAGACCGGGTTTTTAAAAATAAGTATGAGAAAAAACTTATGAGTGAAGTAAATGAACTCAAGTTTCAATGCAAGTATATTCTACCAGCAGTTACTGACTGTAGTGATATACCTTGTAATATTGGCTCACTCATAAAATTAAACCAAATAAGCAAGAAATGGAAGATTGGTATCTCTCTTGGTTTGGATAACCTTTGTAAGGAAGCAGTGAAAAATAAAGCAAAATATGTAACTATAGAGGCGAGTTCAAATATGTGTTATTTTAAAGCAAGTAAAATTCACAGTATTACACATTCCACTTGAAACGTTTATGTTCTAATATAACTGAATCAAATGCTCTGGCAACAAAGATTCCTGCTTCTAGCCATATGACATCATCTCAGTATGCTGTTGATATAGAAAACATGCTGCAGAACGTGAACAGTAAGTCCTACACTGTTGAGGTTTTCACCATTATTATTTATAACCCAAGACTTGCAGAATATTACATAAAATAACCATGTGAATTATTAGTTCAGTTCTCCTTTAAGGAGAAATGAGTGACAGAAGATTATAAATGAAATTATAAAAATTTGTGAATGGGTAAATGCCAGCTTAAAATGTGAAGACAAAAAATGGAATAACAGAGCCAGGAGAACAAACTCCAAGAGTTAAGAAAGGCTCTAAACTCAGTCCCTTGTTTAACTAATTCATTGATGACATAATGAATGGGGTGAAAGATATTAATCAATATTGACCAGTCATTGTGAATAAAGGATACCAGGATTACTATATGTGAATGATCTAATGGTAGGAGCAATATCAGCAGTACATACATACTACATAACATTGCAATTTGTAGATCCTATTTTGAAATTAGACTCTATGCTCAAACTCTAGGATGTAGATCATGTCAAGAATTACATTTACTAATGCTTATTAATACATTTATTTACAAATAATAACTCTGACAATGAATTTTCACATGTCAGTTTTGCATACTTTTCAGTTACATGTCTCTTTCCAAAAATCTACTCGTACACATGCATTCTTAGAATATTCATGTTTATTATATTTACAATGTTACATTATAACGGTATTTTTTGATTGAATGAAATCCTCCTCTGTATAGAAGGTGTGAATAATAAGTTATCTTTTTAATTCTGATCTAAACTTGTTTTTGTTCATTTGCAATTCTTTTACAGAAGAGGGAAGCGAGTTAAACAAAACTATTGCTTTGTAGTAAACCCCTTTGTGGAATGACTGCAAATTATTTGTTGCTCTATGAAAGTCCTGCCTATGTCTGGTTCTTTGTTATGAATATCTGTATTTTTTGTAAACTTTTCTGGGTTATTTATTACAAAGGACAATATGGCTAGAATATATTCACAGGCTAGTGGTAAAATCCCAAACATTTTGAGAAGTGGTTTGCAATGAGCTGATCGTCTTTGTCCTGCCATTATTCTTCTTATCTTTTTTTGCATAATGAACATTTTTTTAGCATTTATTGAATTTCCCCAAAATATTATTCTAGAGGCCATCAATGAATGAAAATATGCATAATTAGTTGTTTTTAATATTCTCTTATTTATAAGCTGAATTAAAGATCAGATTGCAAAGCATGTAGAGCTCAATTTGGGTAAGGTATAATCAATATGGTGTTTCCAATTCATGTTACATGATCTAGGAATTTTGTATTACAGGCTTCTTCAATCTGATTATTTTCATATTCTATCCTTAGGTCTGCCATATTTTTATACTTTGTGTAAAAATTAATATAGTTGGTTTTTTCAAAGTTTATGTGAATTTTGTTACCTTCAAACCAATTATTTAGGGTGTTGAAGATTTTATTAGATGAATCTGGGAGCTGACTGACATTGTGTTCTTTAATTATAATACTTGTGTCTTCCACAAAAAGTACTGGATAGGCATTGTTGTTTATTACTGCAGGCAGATCATTTATAATCACAAAATATAATAAGGGATCCAGAATAGAACCTTGTGGTACACCATGCTTTATTTCAGACCATTCAGAATATACATTGCTGTTATTTGAAGCTTTGCTTTCTTTTCAATAAGTAAGATGTAATCCATTGATACCCTTTTCCCTTAATACCATAATGTAATAATTTTGATAGAACTATTTCATGAATAACACAGTCAAATGCCTTTCATAGATCACAGAATATTCCCAGTGTATTAAGTTTGCCATCCAATGACGGCTTCATTAGTTAACTTGAAAATAGCATCACTAGTTGGTATTGCTCCTCTTGAATTCAAAATAACTCTTTTGCTAAAATCTTATACTTATCTAGATGGTGATAAATCCTTTTAAACACAATTTTTTCAAAGCTTTTCAAAAAAGCTGTAAGTAAAGATACTGGTCTATAGTTTAACATTTCTGAGAGTTGCCCTTTCTTGTATAATGGCTTAACGACTGAATATTTTAATCTGTCTGGGAATGTCCCTGTTAAGACAGATGTTATATATATGACTTACAGGTTTGCAAATAATATCAGCACATACCTTGAATGATTTTGTGCTTATTTCATTGTATCCTGATGAGTTCTTGCCTTTGAGGGATTGTATTACTTTTTTTTATTTCAGTTGCACTTGTGGGTACTAAAGAGCTAATAGGTTTACCAAGGATGGAATCAAGAGCAGTAGTATTAGTAAAACTGGAAGAAATAAGGAGGAAAGGAATAGTCATAGAGACAACATTGAAATTTTGGTACAAATGATTAAGAATGAAAGAAAGAGAAACATAAGGCGGTATATAACACAGTTAAAACATTTAAGGAGACAAAATAGCTGTTGGGCCAGACTAGAAAAAGCAATGAAAAGAATAGGAGTGGTGGATGTATGGAAGTTAACACCAAAACATAGTAGTAGGTTTTGGAAAGAAGTGAAAAATAGAATGCAAGAAATATGAGGAAGCAAAAAAAAAAAAAAAAAAAATAGACATGTAGTAGAGAGGAAAGAGAAGGAATACCTTGGATGAAATCAGGTGTGGTCCATTTGAAAGGGTTAAGAACAAGAGAAAAAGAAGTTTACAAAGTGTGCAGAGAATAAGGAGAGGGTATAATGCATTACTCAGCAGGAGTGTATAGAAATAGCAAGTTGGAGGGATAAAATGGGATGAAATGAATGCTAAAATAGTGTAATAAAAATGTTGATAGGAAACAAGGAAAAAAGAAACGGGCATAGAAGAATTTCTGACATATGACATTTGCAGGTAAAATGGATTAGGAAGGTAAAGGAAACATGAAATAGAGAAGATTATAAGGAAGGAGAAGGAGGTAAGAATTATAGCTATTCAGTTGAGCCAATGGCCAGGGTCCCAGGCAAACTGAGATAGTAAACCTATTGAGCTCTGAAACAATATTGAAGTAGTTTAGAATAATTAAAGAAATTGTAATTATTACTTTGTAAAGAAATGTGTTACAGATAAAATCATTCATTCGTATAAAAAGTATATTATGCAATGTTCCTGGTTTATTTACAGTATTTAGAATTTGCTTGTATTTTTCTATGTAGTTACATGATTTCTTGTCAAGTTTAGGGTGTCTTAGACTGTTTAGAAATTGTGTGCAGTTTTTTTATACCTCATACCTTTGGAGAATCAAATATAGTTTTGTTTCCTACAATTAACTTTGTGTATTGGTAAAGTTGTATCTAGGGAATCTTTAGAATTTTTACAAAATAATTACATTTTTCAACATTATTTGAGATTGTTTTTCAAGGCTTTTAGTGCAATTTTGTTTACTATTCTTTTGATTGTTATTGATATTTTTATGCTTCAGTTTACCTAAGGTTTAGTTTCAATTAATTGATTCTAATGGTCAATGGCTCCCATTTTAATGATTGTAGAGTGAGCGAGTGGTGTTTAAGTGCCTATCGACAACTAGGTCATTTGGGCCCTAATGATTGTAGAATAAAATCCATATATATATATAGTCAATACAAGTCAATGAATATTTGATTACTTGTGTTGGTTTTGTTGTCAAAGTTACATTATTTCTCTGTAATATTTCTGGTAACAAATTTTTCTTTTTATATCTACAAGATCGTCTTTATTAAGGTACCCAATTACAATAATATGCTTGTTTAAATTACATTTTTTAGACACCCTTCTAATATTTTCAGGCAAGCTTTTCTGTCAGTCAATAGTGGACTGTACTCCACAAATAATCTGAGGTATTCTTTTCTAAGATGGTTTCAGTTGCAGAAAATGCACCATGCATTTCCTCACAATATTTTCACTTTCTCTGGCACATATGCGCAATGTGCATAGTAGGTAGGTAAAGAAGGTGCCTATTGTATTCCACCCAAAAACTTGTTACAGAGACTTCACCACAAATACATGGTTTGAGGTCCCTGGATCCATAAAAGCATTTTTAGAAAAAGGTCTGTGTGCATGTGTGTGATGACAAAATCCTGTCACCCCCAAACTACATTTTACATGGAAATATTTTCAAAAATGTTTATTTTCTCAAAAATGGCCCTTAATGATTTTTATTAAATACTCTATATTAAATATATTGTAGGATACCCAGTGTGGGGTAGGTTTCACCCTTACACTGTGCATACTAGGGTTAGGAACTTCAGAGGTAGAGTTGTTCACACATGCAAGAGGGAAGCAGGTGACCTCAGGGTTTAAGGTGCAGAAGGGTGTGTTTTTGGTTAGAAAGATCAGGGGCCATAAATAAATATGCAAACATGTGAGGAGGATTTTACTATTAAGGAGGTAATGTAAGGCTAGGGGATGAGGAAAGCCAAGCAAGGGTTACCCAAACTCCATTCAGCATTCACCTGTACATTATGGATCTTGCAGTTAACACTTTAAAATAAAACTATACTGTTGTTCAGTATAAGACTGTACATCTCACAATGTGAATAGCTCAGATGAACAAGGGTGAACATTGATCTTCTGACCTAGTTACTGAAGTTTTTATAATAAAACCCATGCTTATGCCAGTATTGCTTTAGGAGGGCAGAGCTATATCAGCGTTTTGACATCTTGCCACTAATATCAATTGCTGAAACTAGTGTAACATTTCCTCTTAGTAAATAAAATATAATTTACTCAAAATGACCATATCAGATACCCTAAAATCCCCTGTTGGTTAAAACAGGATGCCCCATCCAAAAATGCATAAAAAAAACAAACAGAAAAATTAAACGTCCTGTGTAGTTTTTGAAGGACAGCGGTATAACATTTGTTGCAGGTGAGTGGAACAGGGAAGACAAATTTTTAGCAAACAGGAAATCTGGATGTAGAATTGAGATGCAGAAAAGAACAAGTTCTGCACTGGGATATAAGGAAATTGTAAATGGTTCTAGACTCCTTTGGATGTGGCTTCTTAGCAGATGGGGCTTATGGCATGACACCCTTACTTTTCCTCCTTTGTTCCAATGCTTATTACATGGCTTCTCTTCCTTTCTTATTTTATTTCTTCTATCTCCTTTAGGTTTATTTTTGTCATTCAAGTTGAATTTCATTATTTCTTCTTATTTATGCCTTCCTTCTTCTTCTTGGTATTTTTTCTTGGTTTGCTTTAATTCTATTCCCTTTGTTTTTTTTTATTTTCTTCTTCATTGTTTCATGTATAGGTGTGCAAATCTTACTTTTTAGTCTCTCCTGCTGTCCGGCGATCTTTTTGAGTTCTTGGAGGGAGTGAAATGGGAGAGAGGGATGTCTGAAGGGGTGCAAAGTATTTTCTGGGAGAGGACAATCCCTGGAATTACAATAGGATTGCAAAACTAGGTTGTTCCACAAATTTTTTAAAAATACTGATGTAAAAACAGACTAAACAGCATGTTGACAAGTTGTGGAATTTGTGTGTACAATAGTTGGGAACCTAACCATACATATTACAACATTCATTTTCTTTGAATGAGAAGCGGCACAGTGTTCTTAGACCATCTTGGCAACTATAATGATGGTCACTCATTCCTTGGCCTGCTTTTGAACTGCAAATGGAATAGTGAGAGCAGGTATCGGGGAAGTATTTGTCTCTGAGGTTTAAATGCCTTATTTAAGATAAGGGGTCAAGGAAGGATGCTATTTTTACTTCTCTAAATTTTCTCCTAGGGATTGGTCAAGGGGTGGTGTTAAACCATTTCTGAAATTAATTCTTTTCTCAGCCTACTTTAATCTTGGGCTATTCTGACTGTTCTAGCAAGTTATCTGTTCGTAATAGATACAAAGAAATATGTTTGCTTAGCCTAACAAATCTTATTGATTGTGTATTATCATGTCCGGCTCATTGTTTGTCTAGCATTTCCTTCTGTTTGTAGTTTCTTCCTTGCGGGTCATCTGTAATATTGGTAGTCTGTGTACTGCTGTGTGCGTGTGTTTCATTTTCATCTGAAGCTCACTAAACTTCTTTTTGTGTGTTGATAAAATTTTTTGCACATACTGTGGAAACTTATTATTTATTAGTGTGTGATGTAAGTTATTCATCCATCACCTTGCCTGGATTTGGTCAGTTAAGACAATTTTACTAATTATAATTATCCCTATTACATCTTTGCCTGGCCTCTTTACTATTAAGTTTATTCTGAATCCTTAGTAACTATTATAGATTATCCTGTTAAATTTACCTATTGTTTATCTGGTATCTCCAATTGTATTTATACTTTTCTACTCTCATATCTCTTTAACCTTTTTAAAATTAAATTGCAATTTTTTTTTTTTTTGTATCTTTTTTTTTTTTTTTTTTTTTTTTTTTTTTTCTGAAGTCTGCACTATTTGCTTAATCACTCAACATAACCTATGAACCTGTGATATAGCTTTCAAACTTTCATCCTCACTCCTTCCATTAGTTTTGTTTAATTCTTTATTTCAGTTATTATTGGGGTACTAGTTCTTAATAAAATTATTATTATTACTATTATTATTATTATTATTATATTTATTTATTTATTTATTTTTGTTGATATATTTAAATGTCAAACCAGTAACATTATTCTAATCTATTTGTATTATTTGTTTATTTCATTATTCATTATTTATTTAGCACAAGGAGAATGTTGTAACTTTTATCTGTGTTCAGTCATTTGTACTGATTTAACATAATCATTTTTTTTTCCTTACAAACATTCCTTTAAGGTTGTAACCTTTTCATAATTAAATCTTGTGTGTGGCTTCTTAGATTTTCCTGTAATTCCTTTTATTACATTAAAACTGTTATCTCTGTGATTCTTATCAAAATGCAACAAATCATTGTAAACTGTACATTTTTTCTATGCTAATGCTTTAGTGCATAATTAAACTGTTACTTTCTCCTGTTTTTGACACAGCTTTCTCCTTGGAACCTTTTAAAGACACACTGTGACCCTTAATTATATTATAACTTTTCATTATTTAAGTATTTTTTCTTCTATATGCATCTTAAAATAAATTATCTTTTCACTTAAACTCTTTACTTCTCTATAAATTCTTACACTTTCTTTAGAACTTCGGTACTTCTGTAGATGTTAACTGTATTTTTTGCTTTCTTCCTTCATTGTGACACAAATGTTTCTACTCCATCTTAAATTCTATTTCTTACTGCTCAGGATGGGTAATTTCAAGCACGGCATATTGTGTACTATGATAATCACATGATTCATGTATTGGAGTAGCTTTTATCTGGGAGAAACACCATCTCAGAGTTGATTCGCAGAATTCTCAAGAATACCAGGGGTAGTTACTGTTCAAACCACATCATACATCTCACCATCCCACAACTTCTCTACCCAAGGAAAAATAAACTCTTCATAAACTTCTCATCTATGTACCCTTAAATCCTGTTCATAATTCCTCCAAAATAGAATGGTGGTAATTACTGAGTACCATCATTTTGACCTATATAGGGACTATTCTATAAATAATTCATTTCTAAACTATACATTATCGTCACAATGTGTGTGTGTGCGTGCGCGTGCGTGCGTGTGTGTTTGTGTGTGCGTGCATGTGCACGTGCTCGCACTGTAAGTTTCCAATGTGGTGCATCATCATCACTCCACCATTTTATTTTTCTGCTTGTGCCACTTAATTATGCTAAGTTTCATTTTCTTCTGTGATGACTAGAGCCCAGATTTCTATGTAATATTAAGGTGTAAAATATGTACATATTTATGTAACAAAAAACATCAAAATATTTAATGAAATATGCAATATCAACAAAATATGTAAAATTATGTATATTCTAAATGCTAAGATTACCACCTCAAATCTAAAAGCAGACAGCAAATTACCCAGAATATTGTAATTTGATGGGTCTGTAAGTACGTAAATTAATTACAATGAGTTAAAATTTTAAGACTAAATGTAGAATTAATTATAGGGAAAATGTTTTGTTTGATGCAGAATTTATCTAAAATTTATTTTCAAATAGGTAGTTATGAAATAAGAAATATGTGTTTGAATTATATTTATTAAAATTACTCATTTCACATAATTATTTTGCTTAAATTTTAGACCGTAAAGCAATGTTGAAATACTGAACCAATTTATCAATCAGTGAAACAATCAATTCAAAATAATTAAATTTTATAATGAGGATACATTTTCAGTTTTCTATCTCTTGACATACAATGAACAATCAGGCATTTTCATTTTGAGTCTTTTGCTTCTTTCAACATACATTGAATAACCATATACCTACTTTTCCATATTTACAGGGGTCATTGTTTGTCTCCTATCGGTAAAAAAGTTCTTATAAGTAGAGAAGCTTCTCTCCACGTCACATGAAGTAATAGGAGCATATTTTAGCATAGAAATCTGATTTGCAGAGAAATGTTTTGATAAATCGACACTGTCACCATTTAGCTCTTTAGACATGGACACAGGCCTAGAGTACCCTTGATCCCTGTTTAGCACAGCTTTGAATTTTTCACCTACCTTCCTTCCTACATCTCCTGCAATTACACTAAGCTTCTGTGATGCACGTTCCATTAAATCCATAGATTCATGAAGAAGGGAATCGGATGTTTCCAACTGCTTGATGGTGCTAGGCAACCAGCCGAAGTTACTTTTGATGTAAGCACAGGAGCTTGCCACTTTTAGATCTTTAAAGATGTCCTGAGATTCATATATGGAAAGAGCTACTTCTGAAGAGAACCTTTTCACCACTGACAGGATTCTTTCAAACTGCTCACAATAGAAGTTCACAGCTTCTAACCATGTACCTCCATCTTGTAAGTACTGCCTCAGGAGGCAAAGAGATATGCTGGAGATTATTTTTATTGTACTGAATTCTGTGCGGTGCTTTTACAAAGACCTTTTTTGTTGCCGCTATCAACTTTTTCACACAGGGAAAATTACTTATTACTTCTTCAGCAACACGTTGCAATGCATAGGCCAAGCAGGTGAAGTGAAGTACATTTGGATAGAAAACCTTAAGAGCAGTAGCAACTTTAGTCATGTGCACTGCAGCATCTGAATACATAATTAAAACCTTTTCCTCACACACACCCTCTGGCCACAGAATATTCATCCTTTCATTTACGAATCTTGCAGTTGTAGAATGATTTGTTTGTTCTGTATCTTGCAACAGATTAGAAATGGTTTTGCTGGACTTTGGGAATCTAGTTTTCCTACTACTAAATTTGCTATGTACTGACCCATGTCATCTGTAGTTTCATCGACAGAAAATCAAATACAGGAGTCTCCAATTTCATTCCATATATGAGCAACTGCATCTTCATAACACACATGAAGATAATTTGTCCTCAGAGTAGATTCATCAGGAATAACCTTCTTGTAATATTTTTCTAGAAAGGAACAAAATTGAGGAATATGCAGTTTATGCCACAGAATATTAGCTGCAACCATTGCACTGCACAGGTCTTTAAAAAAATAATTTCCGGATGGTTCCTGTTGTATTTGCTTCAACAGAACTTGCTTTCTAGAAGACTGTAGGTGTTTGTTGTGTATGTGAAGAGCACTCTTGATATGTTGTTCCAATTGAGATTTCATGGAACAGCCAATTCTTTTACTGCATGCTTGACAGACTATTATTTCTCCATCAGTTGTAAAGCACTATCTAATTTCACCCATGAATTCAACTTGCAGGATAGCAAGGACGCAATTGGTGCCATTTTACTAAGACATGCAAGAAAATAACTGCAGTATTATCGCCTCGCTATATATTGATAGTTGCCCAGCAGCTCACTTTGTTTCCTCACAGCTAATATATTACAAAATGCTGACTACTGCAACAATGGTAACAATCAATTTCTCCAGTCCTTGGAAATGCCCAAAGTGCTATGAGAAACATGACACTGAAGGTCAACATTGTCAAGCGGCACTTGCTTTGATATAAACGGACAACAATCAGAACAAGGCGAGGCGGTTATTATCACATTCTTAATTTAATCAGCATCCTATTTTGCCCATTGATTTTTGTTGCTTTCAGCAAAACTTGTGAAAACAGTAGCTTATAATGTGACTACATTATTTTTTAAAAAATAATAAAATTGTAATGAAACCCAGAAAATATGTACTTTTTATGTAACATCGCTAAAATATGTAATAAATGTGCAAAATATGTTAAAAAAAATGCCAACCTTTTTATTTCTCATTGAAATATTATGCAGGAGTTAAAATATGTAATTATATAAAAATCCGGGCTCTAATGATGATTCCTGAAATTTAAATTGATTTATCCTTTTATCTTTACAATAGGCTTTATAAATTTTCTGTTTCCAGATCTACCATTATATTTCCTTTTAAATATCTAATAGTGTATAGGAACTACACTTGGTTTTTGCTGCACCAATTTTACATTCCTAAATGTACTTAAATTAACATGTTTACTTTGTTCTTTTTACTGTACTTGTCATTAATAAGTTTAGGTCAGTGTTTTTGTATTGCGAGCAGTAACCAGCTAGCACTTGCAAAATCATATTTCACACTTGTTTCTGTGACCTAGACTTGTATATGTGCTGCATTGCGATTTTGGTTGTAGTGAAATATAACATTTGATTTGCACTCAAAAAAGTATTGAATTATCAATCTTCCTTATTAAATAAGAAGCAAATCAATAGTAATCAGTTTTGACCTGATAGTATTTTTACTTAAATCTACTTAATTTAAAAATAAATATACAAAATTCTAAACTTATTCAATGAATAAAATATTTCAACTTACTAAATGAGAACTACTTATGTGAATATTTGTGACTGATTGAGAAGCATCATCCTTCTTTCTGCTAGAATACATTTTGTAATTAACCCAAATATCAGTGGAATTTAGATTTTTGCTTCATCTCCTATTAAATGTGCATATTTATGTATAATAAAATATTTTTAAAAAAATGTGATACAAATATGAGTGGAACTAATTTCATCTTATCTGATAACAAATCGCATATTTGTAAATGATAGCAAAAAAATAGCCTAGTTGTTGAAGTCAGCCATTTTATTAAAATATGCACCACATACTTTGTAATTCCACAGGCTTCTGGAGCATGTCAGCTTTTTAAAGCTAATGAATATTAAAAGAAGTACTATTAAGAGCAAATATTTCATATTTCACTTTCTTGGTCGCCCATTATAGATACCTTCTTCGCTTGAATGTTGTAGGTGGTTGCCTGGACACATTTCAACAAGTAATTCTTGTCATTATCTGAAAGTCCATTTAAAGACTTTAAACTAGCATGCAGTTCTGAGATGTCCAGCCAGAAATTGCCAAGTTGTTGTCGGAAAAAACAGACATCACAGAGGTGGCATTCCAATCATGGTGTCACCTATAATAGAAACCAAGGAAGGATAGCACAGAACTGCTTCCTGATGACAAGGACTACTTGTCAAAATCTCCTAATTTTCTTGGATTTATCTCTGTAACAAGCCCTATTTCACATTAGGTTTCCTTGGGTAGAAGTGTTTTGTTTTGTGTAAGATGGTGCCAGTTTGTTCAATTTGTATTAACTGCCTATAAATGTTGGATTTGGAAGTTCTGTATAAGGACATGCTGACAGTCCACATGTGACTCCATTTAAGCAAAACTTAAACAAATATGTAAACAAAACAAAAATAAAAACAAAAAAAGACACACACACACATGCACGCACACACACACACCTTTATGTAACATTATTCCCTCTATACATCATATCAACATTAGATATGCATATGCAGTTATCCTGAGCTAGGCTATTGCATAGTGACTTTATTTAAAGTAATACATGCTTGGAGTCAGACCACATGACTGCCAGTTGCATCACTCAAGATAAATTTGCTAATAAATATATATTAGTGTTTGAAGCTAAGATGAGATTGATTTAGTGTGTGTATAGTTTGTAAATTATCTTTGTCATTTGTTCACAGGTTCTCATGGAAAAATGATGTCAGACTCAGATTCCGGCTCAGATGTTCTATTTGAAAGCCGAAAATGCAAGCTGAGTGGTGATATTAGAAATGGACATGGTAAAAATCGCAATGGCTTTGTAAAGTCTGGTCGACGAATTAAAACTTGAAGACTATTCAGGAGTAAAAAGAATAAAGTTGCCTTTACTGCATATAGTATAATTTGATCTGAGATACACAGACTTAACTATGTGCAAAACAAGCTTAAGAATTAAGGTGAAAAGGAATCATCTATAAGAAAGGTTACTTCAAAGGGAACAAAATGTTAAGTGTTCATGTATAGCAAATCCTGTCTAAACAGCATTTAAGTGTTTCATCATTATTTATGTGCTATGTTTTATTTACTTTGGTATGCTTGTAATGGAAAAGTGCAGTCTATCATCCTCTCTCCAGGTACTCTTGTTATAATATACTTCAATTGACACGGAATCATATGAAAAGAAAGAGGAATAGAAAAATATAGAATATATTATAAACAAGAAATAAACATATATTTTTAGATAAAATTAGCTGTCCATTAAAACTTGTACTTTACAGCCTGGGTATTGATTTCGTAATAGTAATAGTTTAGAATAAATGTTTCAATTTGTTTATTTTGTTTGATAATGTAGTTTTAATTGTTGAATCAACTAGTCATTTTGAAAGGTAGCAAGATAGTGTCGGCTTTTTATATGCCTAAAAGCATGGGTATTTAAATGAAAATAGACTTAATTCAAGTTTTCTTGTAATACCCTGCTCAGTTTTGAAGAAAATAATCAATATCAAATCTTTCTTCTAGGATGACTTTTTGAAGTGCAAGCATTGTGATCATTTGAACTGTTTATTAAATTTATGGGAAAATAAATGACAGATAAATTTTATTATTTTATATTGGGATAGCTTTTCTCCTTGTCTGTTAATTGGTAGTTGTGCTGGACACAAATGCATTTTATTTTTATTGCAGTTGAACAGCTGTCAAATATACAGCATCTATTTACATAGGCAAGCTGTTATGTAGTATTACAGAAAATAATTTTATAAGGCATAAATAGACAACTTGGAATATGTAGTTTTGTCATTTGCCCTCTTGTTTTATGGTTTGATTTAGTGTAACCATGTAATTAAAATGGCAGTAATAATATGTTATTTCTGAAGAAGCAGGGATATATCACAAGTACATAGTATTCCTTCTTTTTAATCCAAAATGTGTTTAAGGACAGACATGTACACATTTCTTGAAGCTGTGTTAACACACAAAGTGTAGTAATAATGTAAACTTGCAGCACATGTTTAAGCAAGCAAATCTTTAGAATTCACCATGATTTTGGTGGTAACAATAATACAACTTTGTTTTATTTGGGAAAATGTCCGTAAACATTTTGAAATCTTTCTAACTGTCTGTAATTTTGCAGGTAGCATAAGCAAGGTACATTAAAGGATGGGGGATTTTGTGGGTGTGGGGGTGCTGGTGGGTGGGTGCGTGTGCATACACACATGCTCTTTTTTATTTCACTCCACTGTGAGTTGAAGTTTTGAATTCCTGATCACCAGGAATAGGAACTTCTAAACACTAAAACCAGGAAAGGAGGAAACAACATTGAATTGTTGCTACACCATAGGTAGGGATATCCTGTGATATCCCCACCACTCCTCCATCCTTTGTACACATTCTGCCATTTGCAGACACCATTCACACTGATCTTCATCCGTTTATCAGTGACCTTTGGCTGCTGCGTTAGGTTCTTTCTGGTGCTAATTGTTGATAACTTGATAGCTTGTGGATAACTTGAAGTCAACTGCTTAAGAATTCTTATCTACTAATCATGCTTTCCATTTATAAAATATTGTAACACTACATTTTAAACAACATTAATCATTCACTGCCTGAGAGCTTTGCTTACACTTGAATTGCCCTTTCACATATTAGAAGTTCAAAAACATGTTGCAATATGCAGATTTTTTTTGTATATTACTTTACTATTTCATTTAGGAAAAATTGCATAGATAGATAGATTTATTGATTCCTTCAATAATAAATTGCCTTTAGTCGTGCAGTGATATGGAACATGTCAGAATCATTTAACAATTTAGTTTTAAAACATTAACATATAGTTAGGTATTAGATTAAAAATGAAATAAAAAAGCACGAAGTGTGAATATACAATTGAATGTATAATCCAAATCTGTTTAAATACGAATAATAAATATATGAACATGATTATAAAAAGTAAAACATTAAAATATTGTTAAGATATGGTTATATTATACAATCCAAATGTAATGTTATTCAGTTTATTATGCAAGTTAAGAATTAAGAATTCTTCAACTGAGTAAAAGCAGTGACTGAGCAAGTATGTCATCACGTTAGTTTTAAAATGTTCAATTTTCTTTATTGATTTTGTTATATGGTAACATCGTGATACATGTTTGTATTTGCTCTTACTAGTATATGTTTGATTTTTGTCTTATGTTGTGAGTATGAATACATACATTTTTGGGAGAATATTACTTCCCTGTGTTTCTTGGCATATAGAGCACATTCCAAAATATAGACAGATGGAAGAGATAGTAAAGTGTGGCACTTTGAATGTTAGAAGTGTATTAAATTCAGTGTTTTGGCATTTCTGCATTGTCAATTTCTGTGTTACAAATACCCAAGTTGGCACATACTGCTTGGTTTCTCCATTAAGTATTTTTAAAACTGCATAATAAGTGCTAAATATCAGTTCCAAAAGAAGTCATATTAACAGAAAATAAAAGGGATATATTTTTGAGACCTATTTTGCAGTAAAATACAAATTGCATACTATTTTTGGACAGTTTATTTTTATCCAGTTCTACATATTTCACATTTTATTAATTTTTGCTCATCAAACAGCTGTCTTAACTCATCGCATGGGATAAAGTTTTCAAGATCTTGATCATATACAGGATGTCCCAGAATTCAACCACACAAATTGGCAGGGTTATTAAGGGGTCTGAGATAAACAATTTGAGATAGGGAACCTATTATCCCATTTGCTAAATATCAAAGTTATGGCATGTTTTTTGAATCACACATCAGTGGCCATAACTCAAAAGTGTGAACATGTGTGTTCTACTTTCATTCAGAATGCCTCATTTGTATACCAGCAGTAGAAGGACTGCAGTATTGGTGCACAATCGACACAATATTTAAAATTATTGGACTTGCAATTTGGGCAATTGTTCTCTGAGGGTATGCATACCACTGATAACCATTCAGTTGATTTCAGATCAGATGTGGTTAGCTAGAGCATTCTGCTATAACATATGGTGGGTAAGTCAGTGTAGCGTTGGTCATCGAATCCCAGATTACTAAGATTACACCATTCTCTCTGAAGTTTCCATTATTCAGTTTCTTGGCTTTCTTTCCAATATATGACGCATGATTTTAACATGAGCTGAATATTTTTTCAAAGTACAGCTTAACATTTTCTTATCTAATATGGCTTTAAAATCACTTTTTACTATGATTTCTTGCTGGAAAATGTTTAAGCATAACTTAAGATTTATAATTCTTTATTTTCTTACTTACAGTGCTGGTAACCATTCTGAGGAATGCACTGGAGCCAAATCCATTTTGACTCGCATAACTCAAGGCAGCCAACAGTCTCTTATTGTCAGTAAATTACACTAGCTATATAGTTTGTCACCAAATTACGATGATTCGCTATTGCAATAACTATATATCAATGTTCTCTGTCTCTAAATTACTAGCTATTTCTACTAAACACTTAACTCACTCGTTAACTAAACCTAGCCTAAACCTAATCTCTACACCACTGGGTACCCCAGCCTAATACGTTCCACAAGTTCCTAAAAAGGAAAATGAGTTTGTGTGCACATTTATCAGTAAATCTACATAATGCACAAAATGATTTATTGCAGGTGGGCAGCAAATCCTCTAGCCGTCAACCCATAGTAGCCCCTCCAGGCATCTGTATGCATTATGTTGGTGAATTCTACATGCTCTGCAATTAAATTGTAGAGCATGTTTGCATTCCTATTATTATTATTATTATTTGGACATATTGTCACACCTCATATCTATCATTCCAAAGATCCAGTTGTTCTCTACGATGCCCCTCAAATGGAATTTTCATTGTCCTATTTTACATTCGTTGATTTGAATGACATGGCCGGGACATACAATTTTCCCTCTCAATGTGTATTTGGTATTATTAGAGATCATGTACACTTCGCGACAGTAACCGAACCAATCAGATACTGTCCATGAACTCATACATTGGTCTCCAAATGAACACTCCATTATTGTTACCTTTTACGACTGCTTGTACGCAAAGCAGTGTGTGAGGAAAAGAATTTGCCCAGGCAATAGCTTTTCCCACTCAAACGATGTTCCTTGGCACACAGACTGTGGGATTTTTTCATGTCCAGTTGTAAAATAAAAAAAAATAAATAAAATAAAAAAATATTATAATAATAATTAATAAAGTAACTTTAGATATTATGAATAACAAAAGTCACACAAATAGCGCTCTATTTTAACATTCTCCTTACCTGCAGCAAAACTCAGGATGTGTATGGTCCCGTATCTTAATGGGGTGCAAGACCACATTGCATTCAGAACACAACATTCTTGTTCTCAGCAAACCCTCGTCAAAGAATAATTGAAGACAGGCCTCTGAATCCTTGAGGTAGACCAACAGATCTGCCTTATTAATCAGATGAGCCATTTCTAAAACTATTAGAACAGTAACATACAACCTTCCCTTCTCGCACTACAATAAATTCTGCTCAATCGATTTCATGTGTTTGTAAAGCAATAAAATTGAGACAAAGTGTGTCAATATTTTTCAAAAATGACCATTGTTAATTGCTTCCAGATGCTGTTACACAGTTTGTTTAGCTTTTTTTTTTTTTTTTTTTTTTTTTGCATAAGTTGGCTACGATTCTTTGAAATGATGTGCAGGTTGGCTGCTCTGTGAGATGCTCACAGTCTTTGGTTCTCTCTGCTTGTAAATGCACTTTGCCAGACCTGCGAGCTTAGAGCATTTTCTCACTGTCTCGCATCACATGTTATAAAGAATCCCCTGTTTTTTAATTTGTTGCTTTTTTCACAAAGAGGTACACAATTTGACCACCACCAATATGCTTAGTTACTTTTCATTTTTAAAGGCAAGGTGATAAACCCTCCAGGACAAATTATTACAAAAGACTGAATGAAATCCATATATCAGTCGATATTAAATGCAGTAATTGTTTGTCAAGGAACCTGCATAGATTAATGTAGTAAAACAATTAGGTATGTTGAAAAAGTAAGCTAAACTCTGATTTTAGTGGTGGAATAAAAAAATCTTATGCTATTGCTAGGATTTGAATATCATTCTTTGGTTTTGTTTACATGGTATTATGTCCTCCTAACCACTTATGCCACTGAGATCCTATGCGGTTGTGCTTCTGAAGCTCTTGTCTAATGCTTACACGTGACTATAGTGGGAACCATGAATTCTTAAGCATTTTGTTTACATCATAAAGGTCACATTACGTGTAAGGGAATACATTATTTGAATGAGATGCGAAATGGAGATCACACAGGCTGAAATCCTAAGATAATCTAAGCTATGAACTTCTGAGCTCATGTATTCTTTGGTGTCATGTGGTACCATGTGACATGTCATGTGGTTCTATGTTACATGAACATGCGTAGGTACTAATAGTATCAACCCGAGCGATTGAGAGCCAATTTAACTGCTTTTTGTATCACTGCTCCGGATTGCTTACAGTTGCTCTGAATCATGACAAATGTATTTTGTTTGCTGAGCTCGCTAAGATGCATTTGATTTATGGGGAAGCAAGATGGATCTGTAGCTCAAATTGAGTAATACAGCAAAATATGAACACCTTATATAGAATGCAAACAAAGAATATAACATAAAATAAAGGTACCTATGGAGGCTTGAACCTCCAACTCCCTCAACATTTTAACACGATGCCAACGTGCTAACTATAGCGCTAAATAATGCCACTATATGGACTCTGAAATCCAGTTATTTAGGTCACAGTCTACTGTAGTTTAATCGGTGGTGTGCTAATCCTTAATACATGTTATGCTGTATCCAAGAATTTAGAACCCATAGCCCATAGGTTCCCTATCTCAAATTGATTATCTTGGACCCCTCTACAATCCTGCTAATTTGTGCAATTGAATTCTAGGACAACCTATATATCCACCTTGAGTCCATTTAGCAAATGTGAAGCTGTTTATATCAAATAACTGTGATGACAAGGTTGTAAAGCCTGTGCAAAAGCTTCATGAAGCTTATTGATGATAAATTCCTTGCTTTGGCAAATATCAGTATGTTCTCATGTTTTCTTCTTCTTCGCCTTTAGCTTTTCTTCACCATTATTGCTCATTTGGTTTTAGTTGGCAGACCAACTGTAGAAAGAAACAGGGAATCTTACCTCTTGATTGAATGAAGTAATGTCAAATCATTAATGGACTTAATCAAGGCAATAGGAGAAGGTGGTAATATTATTATTATTATTATTAATAATGATAATGCTAATAATAATAATAATAATAATAATAACTATTATTATTAATGAGGGTTGATGCATAAGTCCAGGCAACTATATTATTTTATGAGGAGCCATTATCGGAGCACAAAATGGTATCTGTTAAGGGGAAGAGAGTCAGTTGTAATGTGTGTTATCAATGTCAAATGGTGCTGGAATGTCCTGTAGGAGTACAGTGAGCAATGTGAAAACAGTTGTCTGACATCTGTGGTGCCAAATGGATGTAACTTGTAATGGACTCATACATCAAAACAGCCATTCTCTCTAAGAGAACTGCCAGAGAATATTACAGGAAATTGGTGGAAACTTTCAGAACAGCCACAAGGCCGGTAGGAGGCATCGAACGGATACTGCATCACTAGGGATGAGAAGAATTGGAACACCCACTATCCTGATGTTTCCATGTGATGTCCAGACCTCATAGACAGGGTAAAAGAACTATCATGTGCTAGTTGATTTGCAACACTGAGGATATTGGAAATGCTGTGCAGCTACAGATGACTGTATTTTCACATGGGAGGAAAACAGTGATGCAGATAGAATTCAGCACCTCCCACATAGTTGGCAGCCTGGTATGAATTGCAGGGAACAAATTTTAGGGCCTTTAGAATGGGTATGTAAGCTGTGCTGTAATCAGTATGAAAAATGAAACCACTAATGTCATATGTCAACTACCTTAATAAATATTACGTAAAGCATAATTTTGAGGTGGTGTTCACTGCCCATACTGTTCCTACCCTCTCCTATCATGTGTACAGGTCTCATTTTCCACATGCACTGCTATTCTTCCAAAACAATGCCCAAACCATCATAACATCTTATGTGTTCCATTCATATGACTTTCTCTACCTGTTCTGCAAACAAACTGTTCCTACAAAAGATTATTCCTTTATCTACACCATGCTAATCAAGATTAACATTAGCAGAAATTTTCTTATCACTTGCTTCCTTGAAAGTAGAACAGAAAAAAGGAAATATTCTAGGTTAAAGCAATAGTCAAATCTTTTAAAAGCTGGTCGCTATGTGAAACAATTGAAATTTGATACTCTTTGCATGACCAGGAGTAAAACAAAAGGGAGATGAAATGAAAGATGACTTCCTATTTGAGAAACAGGTTAAGTAATTTAAAATTGCAACCAATAACAAGGAATATCTGATAACTGTTTAGCTCTACAAAAAATGTATATGGCATAAAGTGGGTGTTATAATATCTCTATATTTTTGGTAGTAAGTTTTTATCAATCCCTTTATTATGAAATTCTCTTAAACATGTGGTATTTTAATAAAAATTGTTAGAGCCACTTTTAAGAAAATCAAAATTTTCAAAAAATGTGCTATGTAAATGGTATATGGGGACAGGGAGACGTTCTTGAAAATCTTTATGTTGCATCCTTGGAAGATACTGAACCTAAACCAAGTTTGGCATTTAACTGACTTCATTATTGAGTTACGCTGTCCACTATTACACCGATCAGCACAGCTGCATCTGCTGAAAAGGCTTTCAATTTAGCTCTTATCCCATAATCTAGACTATCCCATGGCTATTCTAATGTGGCACATCCCGGCATTAGACCACATCAACCAGAGCTTGAATTGTTACTACACTAGAATCAACCTTTTGTATGTCTGCTTACAAGAGACAAAACCCGTCCTCAGGACACCATTACCATCATGCAGCACTCCTCCTATGGTGTGACATATCACCGGAAGAGGATGTTCTGCCACATGGTGGCACAATGATGCTCATCGGAGATGATATATTTGCTGAATCCGTGCCCTTAACATCTGACATCCAGTCCATCACTGTATGGATTAAGGTGCCTTCCGCTACATTCACCATTTGTAGCATCTACCTGCATCCATCTGCTGACCTTCGCTCACTGACTTAGAAGACCTAGTTTCAGTTACCACTACCCTTTCTATTGGTAGGCGACGTGAATGCCCAGCACCCACTTTGGGGCTCACATCCGCCTTGTGCGAGAGATAACCCAGCCTGGGAAATAATTATCTAGCTCTACTGAGCACCGGAGAGACTCCATTTCTTTCTGATGCCTTTCATAAGTTTTCCCACCTTGACATAGCACTTTGTTCACCACAGTCAGCAGTCTCGTTCTATTTGAATACCATCTCTGATCCGTATTCTAGAGATCACTTTCCATGTCTTATTAGTCTCTTAACACATGATACATGTTCCGTTTACCTACGATGAGCACGACTCTGTGAACTCTTTAGTCTAACATCTCACAGGGAAAATTCTTTCTGCTGCTGAGCAATCCATTCCGCGTTCGACTGGCCAAACCCATCAATTTCCAGTACCTTAGTGGTTCAATGAATGTCGCAATGCTATTCCTAGTTGCAGGCGTGCTCTCAGAGTTTTCCAGCATCGCCCTGTGCTTGCAAGCGTAGTACACTATTAAAAGATGCGTGCCATATCTCGACAATTTAGACAGCAAAAACACGCCATTGATAAAGTTTGTAGCTTCCTTTAATCGACGTAACCCTCCATTCAAAGAAAAATAAAGTCCGCGCTTCAGACGCAGCGAAACCGTCTCGGAGGAAACTTCGACTGCGCCACTGAATATGTCCACTGCAAGTTGTGGTCGAAACATCTAGAACACCTTACATTCCTTTTTGTGTTAGAACAGTTGCCTGTGCTGGTAGTGTTGTCTTTATGTACCAGACGGTGTTACGGTTACATTTTGCTGAAGGAATGATTGGATTTTCCTTTTTCCTGGAAGAAGTTTCTGCCTAGTGGGGTTTCAGAGTCCCTTTCAGTAGTGGCTCAGGCTGAGCCTGTGGTAAATACTGGGGAGCTGGCAGGATCATTGTCTTTAGACCATTTGTCACCTGATCAGGCGAGTACGTTGAAAGAAATTCTTAGTGAATTTCCTAAGTTCACTGATAGCGTTGGCCTTACTAATTTGGTTGAATGTGAATTTAAGCTTACAGAACAGTCACCAGTAAAGTTATCTCCATATAGGCTAACCCCTCTAAGATGAATGTACTAAAATCCAAGATTAATGAAATGTTGGATCAGGGCATTCTTTGGGCAAACCAGTCTCGTTATAGTAGCCCTATATTTCTGATGCCTAAAGGGGAGGATGATTTTCGTCCGTTGTGGATTATAGGCAGCTTAATAAGAAAATAGAAGAAAATAGTAATTGAGTCCACTCCTTTGCCTGACCTTCATAAGGCTGCTCATCATTTTGCTGGGGCAAAATATTTCACCACTTTGGATCCTAAAAATATCGATCATCAAAAACCTTTAGCGGAACAAATAAGTATCTCTGATTTTGCTATGCCATGGGCACTATATGGGTTTAATCGAATTCCCTTTGATTTGGCGATGGGTGCTCAGTTTCTGTCAAGATTATTGGATAACATTTTTACAGATATTAAGTATCAGTATCTGTACCATTATTTGGATGACGTAGTTGTGTATTCTTCGGATTTCCAATCTCACGTTAAACATATTCATGAGGTTTTTGGTCATTTGCGAAGTGTTCGTCTTACTATTGAAATTTCAAAGGTGAGGTGTGCTGAGAGTGATCTTAGCTTTTTGAGTCAATTTGTCACTTGGGGAATAACAGTTGATTTGGAACAGACAGTGGCGTTACAGGCTATGCAACCTCCATCAAATAAGAAATTATTGTTTCGTTTCATTGGTATGGTAAACTTCTTTTCGAAGCTCATAGCAGATTTTGCTTCTGGAGCTGAGCCCCTATTTACATAGGAATGGATTTCCGTTTGTTTGGGGAAAGGCAAGCATGGTGCTTTTGAGGAATTGAAGAGTGCTGTCGCTCGGCCTCCAGTGTTAGCTTTCCCAGATTTCACCAAAGAGTTTATTGTGCAAACTGACGCCTCTGCTCATTCGGTTGCCACTGTCTTTTCTTGTTTTGGACCACCTCAGATCTTGGTCTCAGATAATGGTACTCAGTTTACTGCTGGGTCGGTTAGGAGTTTTTGTTTTGATTGGGGGGTTAAACATATTACGACCACACAATATTATCCTAACCCTTCCCAGGCTGAGAGAGTTAAATGCAATCTGAAGTTGACTCTTATTGAGTATCATTCCATCTGCCAGAACCATTAGGACTCAAATTTGGCACAATTGCAGTATGCCTTCGATTTAGCAAGGCATGAAGCTCTTAAGAGTGTACCCTTTTTTATACTTTTTATTTATGTCCCGAATTCCACCTTGTGTAACTTGTGGTCATTGTCGGACCTTCTTCCTGATAAGATCACCCAGCACCAACTATCCGAGAATTGGCGTAATGCCTTTAGTAATTTAAAATTGGCTTGGGAAAGAAGGAAACGCTGACCTCAGGAGAATTCTAAGCCATCTCCGTTTAGGATGAGTTTTAAAGTGATTGTCGCAACTATCCAATTAGCTCAAAAAGTGGCTGCGCCATGGCCAAATGGTTAGACCACTGACCTCTCACCTAGATGGCCCGGATTCGATCCCAACCGACCACAAGTAAGATTTGTTGTGGACTAAGCGGTGTAGGGGCGGGTTTTCTCCGGGTTTTTAGGTTACCCCCACCATCGCATTCCACTGGTGCTCCATCTTCATTCCATGTATCACCAATGCCATCGCCTGCGGTGCCACAAGTAGTAAAAGTGTGCATTAAACACTACTAGGAACCAAAAAAAAAAAAAATCAAGAACTAAAGGGTTTGCTGCCAAGTTGGCCTCCTGGTACCTGGATACGTATACAATAGTAAAAACTTTTAGGGGTGTCCCGTGTTTGCTCCAAGTCGATATTTCACAACAATTGCGCCACGCGCACATTTCACAATTGAAAATTGTGACATAAATAATGTAAGAACTTGTTAGGAAATGTGCGCTTGTGCCGAAATTTTTTTCTCCTTGTTTAGAGTTAATTTTTAAGCCCAGTTTGGGGCTGTGTTGTCTTTCTAATGTTAATCTTAACTTTAGGTTAGCCATCTAGGTCGGTTATTGAAATGTAAACTTTTACTTGCTCCGGTGGGATTTTTGTTTTAGGGCCTTTGTACTCCTGTACCACCCATCCTCAGCTTTTGCTGGGGATTTCGAGGTTGTTTTGATGTATACTACTAGTGTCTACGAGAACTTCGCATTTGTTTCGTTCCTCCCAGAGGATCAGTGAGCTACCGCCCTTCAACAAGTGGTTTTATACATCCTATGAGCCTAGACAGATTTTTATGCTGATCACAGAGGCATAGCTACTTTTATCTCCACCTAATGCAATGTGGCGGCTGAATTATGCTCCGCCCACTCTACTTCATATTTTTGTGTGGGGCTTCTTCAGATTAGTGCCATGTGTAGAGTGTTTCCTGTTGCTGGTGTTTGGATTTTGGGCTTGGTGTTTCCGTCTCTTGGAGGAAATGCAGTTTTTTTTTCTTCAGTGTTTGTGAGAAGTCTATTCAACTGAAGTGTTTGGATGAATGTGCCTTGATCTCCTTGACAGTGACCATGTATTCAGTTGATGTGCTTAATATTTCCTAATGTTTCTTTTCCCTAATTTTGGTGTAACTTTGGCCCATGGGGCGAGTTTTGGGGGGGGGGGTGAAAGTCTCAAACACTATATTTCTATTTCCATGCTCCATTTTTTTTTTTTCTTTTTTTTGGAGAGCTCTTGCGGGCATGTTACTGAACTTTCTTTCTTGCCGTCGGCTTCTTAGGCCACCTGTTTTGGTGCTTGCTTCATACTGGTCTTGGGTCATGCCTCTCTGCCTAGAAGGCTCTGCTGGCGAGAGAGAGAGAGAGAGAGAGGCTGGCAGTATGAGTTTCACCTTGGAGTAACGTGGCTTTATGACTGCTGTGTCGGTTTCCAGCATTGGTTGGAGGGGGCGGGCTGTATAACATTCTTGGCAGCTATTCATGACCAAAATTTAAATTAAATTACTGTGAGCTTTTGGCATACCAGGCTTTCCTTCCTTTCAATGAATCATATAATCTGCAGGGTTTAAATTTTGAACAGAATGCAGTGGTTTTGCTTGGGTGATCTTTTCGGGTGAAGTACATTTTCTGATAAGTACATGTTGCTTTGGAGCAGTGGCTTTCTTTTTTGCAGTTTTTGACATGTTGTTTTTTATGTCCATGTATATGAGGAATCAAATGGAGATGGTGTAATTGTCTGAACTAGATGGTCAATGGGTTTGTTTTTTTAAGATATTTTTGAAGCTATATATGGGGAAAATCTTAATATTGTATTGGGAGTATGTTTTAATAGTTCCATTTCAGTGGTTCTGTTTTAAGAATTAAATAGTTGGAATATTTTTAGAATTTTGTGAAACACAAGGGTTAATGAGTGTTTTTTTACATGTAATTGTTTCTTTTACCCTGTTGAGGGATTGGGTTAATTATGCTGTGTGATGTTAATGCCTGTTAAAAGCTAGTTTTCTGGTTGAACAAAATACTTAGATCATTGATATTTTTGTGTGTCATATATTTTGTATGTATAAGCTACTAAAGTAATAGCAAAACACTTTTCTACTACAGTTGTATTTGTGGTATCAGTTTTGGTATCTACTAATTGTGAGTAAAAGTAAATTCAAGATGAAAAGTATTTCTTGATTATAAGGTCACATCCTGCATTTTTGCTAAAATTCTTGCGAGTTTGTGGCTAATTTTTTTCTTACTCTTATATTATACATTGTGCATTTAACTCAGCAGTTTTGCTCCTGATGCTGTCGGTTAAAAAAAAATACTTTTTGTTGTACTCGCCATGCTGAAACTTATTCTACTGACTATGACATTTGACTAAGATTCTCTGCCCTCTCCATAAAATACTCTCAGAAGAGGTGCGCAGCAAGTGCATTAAAGCTGTCAAAATTGAGTGTTGCCTTAAGAACTACAAATTATTCCCTATCATATAGCATGAAACCTTCACTACAGCTGGATTCTATAGACTATAATATTTTGGTATGTAATATTTGGCATATGGAACATGATATTTTCAAATATTTTAATATTAATGAATGTGGCCAGAAAGATTAAGAAACTAATATTGAAAATATGTATCTATTTCATATGAAATGTGTAATGTATTTTCTGCAAGAATAAAGCCTGTATACCAAAGAATGGCTGCTAATGAGATACTAGAGCTTGAGAGTAAAAACTCATAAAATAATAATGAAAGTTTCCACATTGTTATGTTGAACAAATGCCCTAAAACTAAATTTGTGCCTAAAAAATAAACTAGTATCTACTATCTTGTCTGCAATTAGCAAGTTCAGCATGGGATTTAAAGAATATATAAAAATAAAGAAAACAGCAACTAAAGTGAGCCCATCATCACTGAAATTTAGCCAATCCGGATGCGAGTGTCGCTGAAGGACTCCGGTAGAAAGCAACAAAAAGGTGCAAAATAAGCAGAAAGATGCTGCAATTCAATAGAACTGTGAAGGAGCAAGCACTGAAATCAGTAGAGGGACCTACGTATTGAACAGGGTAGTTCTAAAGGTAAAAGCCATGTCTTGAATATTAAAATTGATTTTTCTCAAATGTAAATTTTTGTACACCTGTTCCAATGCTGCTTGTGGTATAATGTTTAACTAATATAGACTAAATTTTCACTAGTGCTCCTTAAGATAACAAAAAGTAAAAGTTATGCCAAGTAGTCCTAAACAAAGTATGTAATATTTATATTTTAGTCATAAATTTAAAGTTTATTTTCAAACAGTAAAAAATATATTTGTTTTTGAAATTTTTTTTATGTATTTATAATAAATTTGATCATAAGCCAACCCATAGCTTTGCTTTTCTGTACTAAAAGAAACAGGAATAACAACAAAAATAGTAAAAAAAAAAAAAAAAAATCAAACTGAACCGCAAGGAGCTTCTACAATCAAACCATAAAAAAGTATGAACATATTTTTTTTCTCAAAAAGTATTCACTTTAATCTAATGAATAGTAGCAACATGTGGTAAAGAATGAGTTGATATTCAAAAACAAGCAATTTCCAAATGTCACAGGTCGATAGTCTTAAGAAGGCAAATGGAAATTAGGCTATCACTGGAGGAAAATTGCTGTAATTTGTACAAGTTTCAGATAAAACTGTAACCAATATGCTAGAAATTTAAGATTAGTAGGATACTATTTAGGTTTTGTTTTATATTACCTTATCTCCTGTAGGGTTATGTTTATGTTCGTGCTCATAACCTACAACTCTGTAAATAGTTTCCCTTAGTGTTCACTTTACTTTCTTTGAGCACAAATGACATTTGAGATGCACATTCTAAGAGGAAGTCTAGATAATTTTTTTTTTTTTTTTAAAACAATGGAAGTGTTCAAGGATTGGTTGTACTCCCGACTCTTGAATGAACTATTTGGCACGCAGTTAAGCATAGCCAAATGTTGAGGGCCCTTAAACCGCAAGCATAGATGGGGGATGTTTTTTAGAAGGAGAAGACTATAGCATTTGTGGCCGAAGGCCGTAAATGCAGAATGATGACAAAGTGTAATCGAAGGGTCGGCACAGCTGAAACATGAATCATCCGCGAAAAACACCTCATTCTAAGAGTCGGGAGTGGAACCGAATATTTAGCATTCTAATACTGTATTTTTAGATATTTGATTTAAAACAGAACCCACACCTCCCAGCTAGTATAACATATTTTCTAATAGTGTAACAGTGATTACTTAATCATTGTACATAATATTATATTCGCATAACTTTTGTGATGAACATGCAAACATCCAGAGGGAATAAAGTGGGTAGGTACCATATTACTTCATCCCCAATTCTTCAAAACATTGCATTTTATATGTATTACAATAGAAATATTTAATAATCTTATCATTCGGGGCATTTTACAATGTAATTCAGTTTCTTTTGGAAGTTTTCTGGCACATTTCAGACACTTTCGAAGATCTGACACATTGAAAATTGTTGGAATAAAATTCCATTTCAGCAGTTTCTTCCCATCTGTTCACTTTTGTTCAAATTGAGATTCTTCAAAATGATGCTAAAAGAAAACAAAAACAGAATTTAAAATTGTATAAACATTAAAAGTTATACACTTAAAGGAAATATTGCTCAGCAATAATGCGTAAGTTTTAACATACAAACCTCATGTAGTATAGAATTATCTTAGGCTGCCACTTATCCCATCTATTTTAAACCCACTGTACTCTTCTCTGATTTCTTGGAAAACAAAATACTTTAAGTCCATCAGATGTTTCATTTTTACAATTTGGTGCAGCACAATATCCCAAGGTAAGGCCTGGTTACACTCACTTCTCAGCGCTGTTAAGACTCAATTTGACTGTCACCGCAAAGCATTGTGGTAGCATGTCCTCATATGCTTATATTCACCTTGGTGGGAAGTAGCTCCTGCATTTTCTTATTCCTGCTAAAGCTCCTCCCCCATTCTTCATGGGACCCATACATTCTGTCATGTTTGACTTGCTTACTCATGCTTTGTAACCTCTCATATTCAAGTGACTTTGTTTTTTAAGTGGTTTTAATATTAGCCATCCCCCCTAACCACATAGGTCTTCAACTAGGATGGCGTCAGTTGCACACTATGCACCCTCTGTTTTTTGTCTGTCTTTATTTTTGTTTTGTTGGTTTTTTCCTTCTCTACTTTCTTCTACTGCACATGGAATGCTCATCTCACTGTTACTTTATTTTAACAAGTCCACCAGCTCATGTTTTTCTTAGCCATCTCTGACTGTGGGTGGGTTGTCTCAAGCGCTCCCCCACTTTTACAGATACTATGGTATACCAGGCATACCTATACCTATTACTTTTGAGGTGGCATGGAAACCTCTTGATACACAGCACCTCATGGCAAAACAATCCATGCAGAGGCATCCAGCTGTCAATCTGCTTGCACTGCTGGAAGATGAACTTGACCTTGTCAGCAGTACTTTCAACGATTCTTTATTTAATTTCACCATTTTGTCTACCTCCTGTAGTAAGCAGTACTTTTTGGGCAATGCATTAAATTTCTGTTGCGATGTGGGCAACCAGCAGCCAAATTAATATACATAACTTTCTTTGATAGAGATCTTCTTGACTATTACCATTCTATTGAGTCAGTTGTTTCTCAGGACCATGCTTGGTTTGCTTCTACCCAGGATACCCTCAATTCCTATAGCACAAAGGTCAATAACTCTTTTGACAAAACTGAGTCACGCCTTAATAAGATAAGTGTCCTCAGCAGACTCACTTCATTAATCTCTTGGGGATAAGGTTCAGGATGTATCAGCTCATAAGTTCCTGATTCTGTGGGAGGTGATGTGTAACACATAGTGGTCTGTCCATACCTCTCTTTTGTTAAAACACCTTGATGTCATAATTCTTCGCAAAAACCATTTGTTTCCATTTTTATCGTACCCTTTCATCTTTTCTCAGCTGAACTTTCTTCGATAGCGACTGCTTAACCCTTTCATAGGGCTGGTTATAGGCATTCCTTACATACATAAGTATTTCCATTTGTAAATTACTTCCTGTTCTTTCAGCCAGCAATATATTCTGGATACTGTCAAAATTCGTGTGAAACAACAGGGATGTCCTGGACAATATACAATTTTATTGGCACCCCCTTTGCATGGGACAGTTTCACCTGTACTGTCTCACATGACAGTACCCTGGTGGTGTTTAGTGGGATGTTAACTGCCCCATTGCTGGTAGAAATTTCCATGAATGTGACCCGATTAATAGTCTGTTGTGTTTTGCCCCCCCCCCCATTTAACAATGTTGTGTTAAGTGCCTCCAAAATGTTACAAGGCATTACTGCCCAAGAGTTAAATGACTTCTGTCCCTTTCAGCACCATAGTTCCAATAAAATGATTATCACCCTAGTTGCCCCTGATGAATTTGTTCTCAATTGTCGTATTGAACCCTTAGAACTTGTGTGTAATACTATCTGTACCTCTCTTTTTCTGTCTCCTAGGGGCACTCCTGGTGCTATAAAGGTCATGTTGCTGCGCTTCCTGCTTATAGTTTGCAGGTTCTTTTGCATTCTCCCTGTTTCCAGGACCTAACTCCGAAACCTTGTTTGATCCATCTTATTTCTGCTGGCTGGTCTGCCCTGACCTCCTTTAAAGTTTACCCTGTTACTCCATCCAATCAGCTTGAGTTTATTAGTTTGACCCAATCCTTAAATGCCAGTTGGTCACTAGACATCACCTCTCGCCTTTCTTGCCGCCGATTGCACGCCCTCACGACCACTCACAAGAGCCTCTCTTCAGTCATCCTTTTATGCTGCTTCTCTGTATCCAGGCTGCCACGACATCACCTGACACTGGCACGACAGATTTCTGCACCTCCATAGGACACTGTGTCTACTTCATCTCCTGTTCCTACCATTGTTTGGCACTGTCTTGGACACCCTTTAAGGGAGTTGCCATGCTTTTTTACTTTCTCCATACGCACTATGTACATAGTGTATAGAGAAAGTATTGCACTCCACCAAAAAATTCGATACCGAGATTTCATCGGAAATATATGTTTTAGGGTCCCCAATATCCAAAAAAAAGCATTTTCACAAAAAGGTCCATGTGTGTGTGTGTGTCCGTGTATACCCAAGATCGCGGGTTCAAACCCGGCGGAGGACGATGGATTTTTTCGGGCGTAAAAATCCTCAGCATGGCTTCCTTCGGAAGGGAAGTAAAGCTGTGGGTCCCGTGTCGTAGATTTACGGCACGTAAAAGAACCTCAGGCCTGATAAGAGAGGCCTCTGAGCAAAAGTAAGTGATCTTTCACTTCCAATATAGAATGGGACGCTGAGAACCAAAGCAGTTAAAGAGCGTCCATAAATAACAGGCCATTTTTTTTTCGTGTGTCTGTGAACACGATAACTCAAAAACGAAAAGTCAGTAAAATACCAAACTTGGTATTCAAGTTTAGTATCTTCCAGGGATGTGACACGAAGATTTTGAGAAAAATCCCCCCACCCCCAACTACCCTTTACATGGAACTTTTTTCGAAAATTTTGATTTTCTCAAAAATGTCTCTAACGATTTTGATTAAAATTTCGGATATTAAACATATTTACCTGACAAATAAAATGTATATCTTGAATTTTCTGGGAATAGCCTCTGAAGAGTAGTTTATTCTGAATGAATTTTACTAAATTTTGAATAACTGCTAAACTGTAAGAGATGGACAAAAACTTATTACACAAAAAATGTAGAGCACATTAAAACACACAATTTATGTTATATACATTTTTTTCGTGGAGTTCGTCGTTTTTGTGACATTCCTTATTTTTGGTTTCTGCTATGAAAAACGTATACTTTTCTCATACAGGAACTTGTCAACTCCTATCCATATAGACAAAGGAACTTCATTGACATAGCAACCAGCTTTTGACTATCACTTTTGCCTATGGAAGCCCCTTATTTCGCTTCTACATTTAAGGAAGCAAGTAATAAGAATATTCCTGCTATTTTTTTCTGATTAGCATAAAGTAAATAAAAGTATAAGCTTTTTAAGAATAATTTGTTGCAGGGATATGGAGAAAGTCATGTGAATGGTACACATCAGATTTTTTCTCTCTTTCTCTGTCTTTGTTCTCATAATTGTTTCAGTGCTTTTAAATTCTGGAATGCTTTTGACAGCCTTACTCACTTGAGTATTGTTTTGTGTAAGCATGCTGTTCTGAGCCCTTGCTTGCTCTAGATGCCAATTAAATATAAGAAGCTATCAAGGCACATTGTTACAAGCCATAACAAATTATGCACCACCTTTTTTTGTCTCTCTTCTTAGAGTTTTTTATGTGTTTTTTATTGGATTAAGCTGTGATCTATTAGAGATGCCAATACTTTTTACATGAGATTGTGTAAGGACAGTTTCTAGCGCACATTGTTGGGGATTGTTAATTAGCATTCCATTCTAACATAAGCTGCAGGACCCTTAGGTGTGAGAGTGCATGTGTTACATTCTTTTTTAGCTTCAGAGAGTAAGCTTTTGTATGTGAGTGTGTGTGTTTTTCTTTTTTTTTTTGTTTTTTGTTTTTTGTTTTTTTTTTTCTTTTTATGTTTTACCCCAGTTTAATGTCACTTAGTGTGAAGACTATAGTGGATTATAATTGAGACTATATTGTCACATGAAATATGAAGAGTTTAATGCACTTTGTGCTGTTTTGGGTTAATCTCCCCCCTCACTTTATGCAGGGACTGTATTTTGGTCACTCTGATAGGATCTCCATATGTTTGAATTGTGTGACTTTTTTTTCCTTTCTTTGTCATCAAATAATGATTACTGTTCTGTTTAGTAATGATTTTCTAATAAGTATGATGTTCTGCAATGGTCTACCTTCATATCAGATTTTGTTGTATCTTGCTAGATGCCAGTTGCTTTAGGTTATAGATTTGTGGAATGCTATCCCATTTTTGTGTTTTGCACATTCGTGATACTTGTGCCATGTTCCAAACTGCCCTATTGAGGCCTTCAGCCCCATTTATTTTTATCATGATCATGATCAAACTGTTTGCTCCCCAATGCTGTTCATTGTGTTTTACGTACATGCCTGTTTCGGTTTCACAACCTGTACTTTGATTGGTTCTAAAATTTTGGTCAATCTGGCCCCAGTTGATATACTTAATGCACACTCTGTGTTGATTGCAATTTTCTCAAGCATTTACACCACCTTTTTGCTCACTATTGGGCCTTATTTGTTCCCAAGTTTAATCCTGTCTATGTACTGTACTTGTTCCTTGAAGCCTGTGCTCCAATTCACTTTTGTTTGATCTTCATGTACTCCCTCCAGCCTGCTTGCCACATGAGCACAATATCTGTCCTAAGATGTCACCAGCCTGTAAGGATGCACACCATGCTGTATGGTGACCATGGCCACTGACTGCTTCCTGCAAATTTGTTGCTATGGCACCAACATGCATGTCATCATGGGCCTGCCAATGTCATCACTGATGCATTTGCCATCTATCCCCTTCATAGTGATAGGAACCCCAGATCGTTATGGCATTCTGTTTTTAAACACTTTGACACATCTTGATGATGCACAGTGTGCCCTGGTGCCTTGTAAGTGTTTGCAAACGTTTTTTTTCTTTCATTCTTTCATTAGGCCAGTCAGCGCTGGTCAAACTTGCAGTCTCTACATTTCTACTGAGTGTTGCTGAAGTGATGTGGTGTGCTCGTACTGACTTCTTATTGATGTATGCCTTTCCATTCTTCATTTTCTGCTCTTGCCCCCCCCCCCCCCCCGTTTTGCCTACCCACCTTCCCTAAATTTTCTGTCCTGCTTAGTCTTTTTACTACCTTGTGTATTATGCCATTACTGGTTTTTTTTTTGGTTTTTTTTATGGTACCTTGTATATGATGCCCACATTTTGGCAGCTGTGTCTGGTGGCATGAGACAGAAAATTTCAGTAATTATAGTTTTAATTGAAGTTATACTTTTCTCATAGCAATGCTGTATGTTTGTATTAGCATGAAAACATAAAGTTAGAATTCTGGTTGGCAGCCTTCTTTGCTGCTTTTGCTGCCAGCTTCTCAAATATCACATTTCCCACTGTGAAATGTATTTCTATTAAGCTTAGTTCTGGGTTTTTCAGCATAATCGTAACATAATGCTGAGATTAGTTTTGTTAATCACATAGAATCTCAGATTTTTGTATTGCAATGTCTTTTCACAACCAGACTTCATGTCACTTTGAATCCTGAAGGGGACTTAGATATTTTTAGTGTACAGTGTGTTAAAGAATGGTATGGCCAAGTCACATCTCATCGAGTCAGGTAAGTCATCAGCTGTCCACTCCTAAGTAGTTCTTATCCCCGAGTAGCCAAGTGGATGAACGATAATCCTGATGCTATGGGTGATACTGTTGCTCATAATCCGCGGATTAAGGCAGATTAAGACTGATGCCAGTAAATTTGAAAATTGTTGCCAATAGCGGAAGGATTAATGCTTAACCCATCAATGGCTAATCTGGGATAAGTTTTTTTTTTATGAATACAGTATGATATACAATTTGATTATAGATATTTTATTAGTGATAAGCACTGAATACATTGAAAAAACTAGTGACACAGCACTCCAATTTATTCAGAGATTTTTAATACTACATGATGATACACGCTATGTTTATTACACTACACTGCGAATACAGTATGATATACAATATTAATCATAGTTATTTTATTAGTGATAAGCATGCCTTAAACATTTTAAGCACTGAATACATTGAAAATAACTAGTGACACAATATTTTTATTTATTCGGAGATCTTTAATACTATGTGATGATACACGCTATGTTTAACAGTATTACACTTTGATTACAGTTCACTAAATAGTATTCTGATTTTCTGCGCTTTGCTTACAAAAGATAATTTTAAAGTTTGTAGTTATGGAGAGATGGTCATTGTCACTATCTTCAGCATCACTGCTGTCGCTGTCGATACAAAATATGCTGTGGTATTGCATAGGTCTGTTGATGCAGGTGAGAAGAAGATGAAAGTTGGTGTGTGTTTCTAGAGTGGGTATGGCCATCTCGAACTTGGAGAAGCACCCATTTGATGTTGCGTTGATGCTGAGGTTGGGGTTTTGTTGTGGCATAGGTATACGAACAGCTGAGTTTTTGATCCATATGGATTAGGCTTGGAAGGGAGGCACTTGACATGAATGGCATGGGAATTTTTGGAGTTGATGATGATTTGTTTTTGATTGCCAAAGAACGTGGTTTCAGTAGATGAACTTGAGAATATGCTCTATAAAGGCAAGTTGGAGTAGAAATAGGAGTTTTAGGGGTAAGTTATTTCTTACGTGTACAGGATCGATTTTGCAGCCCTTCATTTTGGTTCGAAATTGACTAGATATTTTTTTAACCTGTTAGAGAGCTTTACTTCGCCTTGGTAGGTTAGGGTAAACTTGGTTTTAAAGAGGTATTGCATGAGTTCGGGAGTGGCCTTACCAAATCTTGCAGGTAGGAAGACTGTGTCCGTATTTTATGGCGAGGAATCTGGCACCTTGCACACCTTTTTAATAAAAGGGAGTGGTCCGTCGAACAGTGTTCTTTTCGACGGAAGGTTATAGTGGCGTATACCTCGGTATGGGGCGTAAACGTGCTGGATGTGAATAGGAAGGTGTTGCCGCTCGACGTCCACATCTTCAGGTGGGTAGCGGGTGAAGATGGCGCTACAGTTTTCTAGAAGAGCTTGGCCTTCCTAAGGAAGAAGAGTTTCGATGCGTTTGTTGTTGTCTAGATACTTGACGAGCACGGCGAAGCAGCTACAAGTCATGTAGGACGCCTGTTTGAATATTTTCAATTAAAATCGTCGATTTGCTCTCGAAGTCCGGCGAGTTGTAAGAAGAACACCACTTCACACCTGGAGCACAAGTTTGTACGGCTTGGAATGGTGGCTTCGCAGTAGCAATGTTTGCAGCACAGGCCCGTTGCGATTGGCATTCCCGAACGATAGACACTGTGTAAGGCGGAAGAACTGGAGTGGGAATTTATAGGGATTTGAAAACCGCATTTGCAGGAAGTGTTAATTGGATGTTGAGATATCACATCCGCAGGAAATTGTGGGAAAAAAGTTAGGAAAAACAGTTGGAGAGGAAGTTCCAGGAAGTTGAACAGGAAATCACTGGTCCGTTTAAATGTGCGTTTGTTTGTTTTTGTTTTTTTTCTTCAGGAAATAGTAAAAATCGCAGACCGTTGTAGTTTTATCACCATGCTTTTCAAATACTTTATGCCGCAGGATTCGACCTCCTGCTGTTTGGTGAGAAGGCTATTTTGATTGACACTGAATACCCAAGTGCCGTATATGATCGGGTGTGTTGCAGGAGCCAGCGTTGCCCAAATACGCCACTAAGCATCTACCGTAGCATATGCGATCTTCGTCGATCCCTTGTTGCATTTTAGCTGTGGAGCTGTATTGTTGCTCGTAGAAAACAATGTATAAACCTCTTGTAGCAACAATTTGGAGCCGTTGATCCGGTTGACGCGTGTGCTCGAAAGGCCCACACGTCTGATTAGAACTGGATGTCGGTGAAATTGGTGTTGGAGAGGACGTGATGAATTTTATTTTCGCAGCTATGAATTTTGACGGAGAAGGGTAGTGCATAAAAGGCATTCTTTTGGGAATGTTCTTCCACTTCTAGTTTTTAAACACGGATGCTTCGCAGTACACAGAGACATAATTTCTGTATCCCATGCCGAACTTGGTGCGGCACCAGAGGGCGGCAGTGGACTGAGTATGGGAGGAGAAGAAAGGGTGTAGAAATGTGCTAGCATGCGCACCAAGGCGTGCTTTGCGATATGGTTAGAGCAAAATGAGGTTTGAGAAAATTATCAGTTTCTAGGAACTTTCTGAAATTGGCACACCGGATGTATTTGGTAAATTGAGTGAAATTTGTTTTCGAAGGGGATACCGGAGGCGTGTTGTGAAGCATGTACTTGTAGTATGCCATGATTTGATTTTGCACGTCCATTTCTTTTCTTCTTGTGATACATGATGTCGGTAACGATGTGCTGCAGGTTGTGTAGCGTGTTCCACTCTTCGAGGTTGAGCGTGACTGAGGTGCCGTGCAGATCTCTGAAGACAATTTTTAGCTTTCCGAACACGTTCTTAAACAGGGCGGTGACGGTTTCGCAGAATTTATATTCCTGTACACGGCCCTCCGGATGATGCAGGCGTCGGTGAACGATGGGTATATCTTCGAGTTTATGCCACTCTGTGGAACCCAGGACTACTGCGTTTTGCCCGCATTTGTCAATAGCTACCACCAACTGGTGCGGTGACGGGCGAAAAACCGGCACACGCAAATTTGGTATTGTGGTATTTGAGGAAGTAGATGTCCGAAAGAGGTCCCACAAAGTTGCTAAGTTGGGTAGCGTGTGTGGAGTTGTAGGACTGTTGGAAGAGATCGTTATCGTTGAGGCGAAGCTTTTGTTTTGCTCGGATGATTTTGCTGCTATCGGAATTTCAAACCCTGTGGCACTAAAACGGAGAGAGAGAGAGAGAGAGAGAGAGAGATAGATAGAAAACGAATGTGAGTGGTGTGCATCAACGGCACCAAAAAAAATGTGTGAAAAAATACGTATGCACACACCTGTGTGGCGTAGTTAACCTCGGTGTCCTGCATGGCTGACTGGGAATAAAGACAAGCGATGGTGCTGTGTGTATTTTGATATCAGCAGGAGCATGTTCTGAAAGCACATGCGAGAGGAAGAATAAAAAAAACAGGCTACTGCAATATGAGACGGGTAGTGACGATTAGGTACACACATGTACTTACCTGTAACGGTTGGCATGTTTGCAGAGCGTCAGAGCACCTTCCGCGGCATACGTCTTTGTAGGTTTTGTGAATGACATCATCGTTAAGAACGTAATTAGTGACGTGAAACATGGAAAAGAACATATGCTTAGGCAGACCGGAGCAGCGGTGGATGACGTAGTCAATGACGTAATGTCCACAAATAGTGCTGTCGAAACCTTGCAGCCGTCTGGAGTTGGGAACATTTGCGTGCCACAGATGGAATTTAAGAAGCGAAGAAAATTAGGTGAAAGGGGTCCTATGGCGTAACTATCAAAATATTCCCCGCGTCTATTTTTGTCGACAAAGACGCAAACCCAGAGTTTACCAGGTTTGGTGCTAGGATCGGTGTTCGTCACAAGAGCCAAGGGAAGCTCTGTATGACCGCGAAGTGGGGGTAGCTTATCGCAAGGGTAAACGCTTAAAAAGTAGGGTGAGGTACAGGGGCATGAGGATAGAAACCGTTGGATTTTGAAGATGTTTATGTTAGCAAAATTGATCTGTTGGTGTCAATTTCCACCGTGGGATGTATTTCCGCCTTCGTCAGCAGAATAACGGGTTCTGTCAATTTATTGGCCAAACCGATGATTATAAACACACTACCGCGGCGCTGGCCCGAGAAGTGAGATTCGTTGGCGCTCATGTCAGCAGTGAGATCGAAAGCTATGATGGTATACCCTTGCGGGTAGGCTTCTCTAGAAATGGAGTGTCCGTTTTTGAAATGTATACCTAGTCCGTCCTGCAGGGTTTGAAAGCATTGCAAATAGTGCCCCTTTGTAAAAAAGTTGGGTGGAAGAGGCTGAGAGGGAACGGGTTGACCATCCACATAAAGCCGAAAGAAGTTCAAGTGTTTCAAATTGTACGATTTGTGTTAAAATGGCCGGAATAAGCCTTGTCGGTGACCACGACAACGACCATTCTTCTGCGAGTTTGTCCTATGAAGATGTTCCTAAACGTCACTGCTCTCGATTCTTTGGGGATGCTAAGAGCCTGAAAGCTGGCATCCTTCAAATGGTACTTTGCGTTGCTCTTTGCGAGCACGGCCTGGAGTGCGAGTTTGATGGTTGGCGAGGGGCGTACCGATTTTCAGCGCAGGGTGGCCCACACGATGTCGACGAAGCCCTTAAACCCGTCTACGTCGGAAAGCAGATAAAACGGGGGGGGGGAGGCGGTAGTGAGCTTAAGGGTCATGCTGGAGTTGTTCAAAAGTAGTTTGTCCTGTCTAAATAGGGCATTGGACAGAGGGCCGATGAGCTGAATGATCTTGCCGCCTTTGGTAAAACCCTGACGCCACTGAAGCCCCGCATTGGCGACAAAAACATCCATGATGCCTGCCGTGTCCTTTTTCCATAGGGATGACTCCATCTTGGTGTTCATGGCATCTTCGGAGTAATTCAAAAGTGTTTCGAGATATGTTCTGTAGGGGTTACCAGCCTGCGGCATGGAGATAAAGTTATTCAAGGATACCTATACCTGTTGAAACAAGGAATTTAAGGCAGTGTTGACCAAAATGTTGTTTAAATCGTCCCTTGTCTAAAATGCGGACCATGAGTTCGTGTACGATGTAAGTCAAGTCCAGGTAATCGTCCGCATTTCCGGAATAATGAAAAGTGATGGGGGCATTTTTCACTAACGTGTTTTGAAGGTTTAGGTATAAGAACCGTGACTCCTCGCTGTTCATCTGAACGGGAACCTCTAAGAGGTCCAGTTGGGAACTAATGTGAACCCCTGCGTCAGCCATTACGAAAAAGCGACTTGCGCGTTTAAGCTTCGCATTTTTTTTTGGTAGTGTTTAACGCCCGCTTTAACTACTAATGGCACCGCAGGCGGTGACACTGATGATACATGAATGATGATGGAGCACCGGTGGAATGCGATGGCGGGGGAAACCGGAGTACCCGGAGAAAACCCGCCCCAGCGCCGTTTTGTCCACCACAAATCTCACATGCGGTCGCTTGGGATCGAACCCCGACCGTCTAGGTGAGAGTCGAGTGGTCTAACCACTCGGCCACGGCGCGGCCCTAAGCTTCGCATGTTTGCTCTTTTTGGGTTTGGTGTGTTTTATTCTCTTGTGGCGCCTCATGCCCGATCAAAGCATGATATCGAGCTTTTCGTCGGCCTTTCGCTTTAAATTGGACCCGGTATCCTTTAGCCTGTGTTTAAACGCTTCCTTCGGTGCAGTTCCCGCGGTGACGACATTGGAGAGCACGTGAGCACCCACTTTTAGCGCCTCCTTTCCGAACGCTTTAGCTCCTCCTTTCCGACCGCTTTAACTCCGCTCTTTAAGAACGTCGGAAGAATCCTCCCAGGGCTGAAACAGTCCACTATCTCTTTGGTAGCCCTTGCGCCTGTAGAGAATGAAATCGCGATCGTTGAATGCGACACACATCTGATCGAGGTAGTAATGCGTCAAGGTGTGCACGTCCATTATGACTGTTTGGGGTGAAAGGTGAGAACTATAGTAGAAGAAAATCCGTCGGCGAATGGTAAGAGATCGCCATAACCGTTCCTTAAATCTATGTCAACCGTCTTGAAGTCTTGTTGAGTCAATGGCACCCAATTTTGTGGGTAAAAGCTTTTCGTCGCTCATGTAAGTGTTGTTGCTTCTTTCGTATTCCACGGCCACCACTTGCGGGGCCACTAGATTGCAATATATAAATATTTCGTAAGGAAACCCCATATATGGATCTGCAGGGTGTTTAGGTCCTTTCTCAAGGATGATGTCGGTGTAAGGTTCGAAACCCAGAATTTTCGCCGTAGCGGGTGTTAAGAGCAAACTGTGGATGCAGTGTAGAGGTCGCGGTGGGTTCACCGGTTTTGAATCGTGCTTTCCTGGGTTCGAAGTTGCCGCCTCCTCCCCCTCCCCTGTTGACTCGCATCCTGACTCTATGATGCCGGATTAGTGGTGGCCGAGGAAGGTTTCAAGGGGCAAGACGCACCCTGGGCGAGTTGTTGCTGCTACCCCGAAACTGTGGGTTTAGGTTTCGGCTTCGGCTTCTGGCGGAGTGAATCGTTCAAAATCTGAATCTGATGATCGCGTATGGCTTAGCCGTGCGCAGAACATTTTCTACAAACCCGTCGAATGGAATATCGGGTAATTGTTCGGGATGCGTGACAGCTACATTCACGCTCGCCATTTTCTTGCGCTCGTCGAAGAGGAAAAATTTTTCGACGTGCAAGTTCTCCATCATGACCGCGTTGACAAGGTTCACTAGGTCTTTGAGATTGTGCACGATGCTTTGCGGCATTTCTAAGCTGAATTTGGAGTGCGTGAGGAGACTCATGGTGTACTTGGTGCCCACCAGGTGAGCATTGTCTGGAAAGAGGTTATAAAATTTTACCGGATACCTACAGTACGATTCTTTCGGACAAGACGTTTAAGAATCTGGACGTGGTGTTATCGGTAAAGTGGTCCATCGAAGCACTGCTGACGAGAGTGAGGGAAAGGGTTTTGTCTTAATCATGCCGAATCAATCGTCGAAGCCAAGACCCACGAGTTAAACTTGGTCGGATACCCTTTCCACTTTACCAAGACCTGCTTGTTGCGCCCGCGACTTTTGGATTTTCAGATGCGTTCAATCTTGAAAGTCTCGCGAAACGTGACCTTTTGTAAAATATGCCGTCTATGTCTTCTCTGGCCAGATCTTTCAATTTATATACATGGAGCGACCGCGCACCATTTCGGCTATCTGAAAAAGTGCGTCGGTCTAATTCTGCTCGTACCCCTTACGATTTTTAATTTTTTTTTCTTTGAGGATGCGCACGTGATCGCCTACGGAATATCTAAGCTTTCTCGTGCGAGGGAGGCATCTTTTTGAGTAGAGATTATGATACACCTGTAAAATGTTAAGATTCGCCCACGTCCTTCGGCGCCAGTTTTATGGGCCTGTGATGCGAGCTATTGCACGACTCGAGCAGGGCCAGAAGCACCTCCACGTATCTGTAACTGTGTTTGAGCGTGAAATATTTCCACATCTTGGTTTTTAAAGTGCGATTAAAACGCTCCACGACGCTGGCTTTCATATTTTCTTTGGTCGTGTAATGCTTCACGTGTTTCTTTAAAAAGTCGCGAAAAGTTTTGTTGGTAAACTCCCCTAACCCTAGGAACGCGCTACGAAAATACAGATCGAAACGTATGCGCAACCTGGGAACACTGCTTCGATTTTAGGGCGACGGCACAGGCGTATTCTTAAAAGACGTCGATGACGATTAGATTGTATGCGTTAGGTTTGTTAAGTTCCCTTACGGTGTTCATGACGTTCAGATCGGCTTCCCAAAGATCGTCCACATTGACCATGTAATATCTGGTGGAAAACCGCTTTCTCACCGGTTTGTGCAAGATATAACTATCCTTGGTCTGAAAGATGGACTCGATATTCGCCATCGACGCACCCATGGCTTTGCGAAGGGGCTTCACCGTCCCCAAACTGGCGTAGTGTTCCTGTTTTGCATAGTAACGCCTTCCATTCCTTCATCCTTTACTTGTTCAGAGGTTGCCAGATCCGTCTGCGCAAATAGTATCTAGCGGGAGGCGTCTTCGATGTTTCTTTAAGGGCGTCAGAGTGTTGGCCCTCTTGCCTTTGCGAAGCGAGAGCGGGTTGATCTTTATAGCTCTGGGTTCCACCGGCAGGACGTTTTCGTAATCGTCGTCGTTAAGGTAGGGTCGTCTGACTTGTGTTTCTCGATCGAGATAGTGGCCCATTTATGCTTTACGAGACGCCACTTCGTGTATTAGACTTTGGCACGCTGCACGTTCTCGATTTCTTTGGCACGTCTCGAAATAGTTTTGTCGATGACGTGAAGCCTGTCTACGGTTTTTGGCTGTGGTGTGGCGACGATCTGTCTTGCGTGCTTCATCCTGCAAGTTTCGACACGAGCGCGTTACCCAGCGTTTCTAATTCGGGAAGCAGAAACGCCGACAAAAAGCCCCCCCCCCCTTTTGTACCAACTCATTTAGCCAACTTCCTCCAAGACTCTTTATGTCTCTTTAAGCAACCCAAGCACTTTTTCGGTAGTTGCACATGACCTCTGCACACATTGAGCACACAGTCGCAAATGCCCTTTATCAGATCTCCATTGGCATTTATTAACAACTTTTTGCGCAGAGGGGCAAATTCGCGTGCTGTCTCGCTATAAGAGGACTGCTCAATTTCGCAAGACTTAACGTACCTCTAGCCATGTTTGCACGACAATGACGACCACGTCGAAAATGGCCGTTATTTAAACTCAACGGCCTCGTTTGCGTAAGACACCGCGAAAAAAAATTAAGTTTCCAAGAACCCTAAACCTCTGGGCCAAGCAAAAAAAAAAAAAAAAAAAAGTCAGTCTCAGATGGGTACGAAATACGAGAGGCTCTTGCCCGACAGCACAACGGTTCGATACCTTAATCGGTTAGATATCTTGAGTACAGTCCAACACCAGATACCCGTGCGGCTGTTCGGTGGCCTTTCCGAAAGCCTCCTAGATTCGATCAGCTGGCAAATCTTTCGATATGCATCTTGTCGTGGTTGTTTTGAAGACCACGATGTAGTTTGCATTGAGAGATGTTTGGCGATATTCCTGACCCTGAAGAAACACGTTTTGCAGAATATACACGATGCCGAAGCGTTTGTGATGGAAGTATCTGTTGAAAAAATTAGATAAAGCCTTCCCGCCTCCTTCCAGCATCAGATCGTCCAGGATGACGAAATAGTTCTCGCCCAAAGAAGCAAGTCTGGTGCACCAGAATATAACAGACATTTTTCGATTCTTGAACCTTAATTATTTTTATCCTTCTAGTTTTCTGGCGACCACTTAAACCCTGAGCAGAGGTTGTATAAAATTCACAGCAAATTTTATATATGGGCAGTTTAGAATCTGGCCCACAAGATTATAAACAGCATTTTTTTTTTTATTCTTGAACCTTGATTATTTGTCTTCTGGCGACCAAATAATCCCTGAACAAAGGTTCTTTAAAAATCTCTTAAAATGGGACATACGTGCAGCTTACAGCCTGGTGCACTAGAATAAAACCGAAAACATGTGAATGCTTGAACCTAGAATTTTTTTTTATGCTTCTATTCTTTTGGCGCAAAATAAGCCCTGAAAATGTTGTATACAAATGGCTTTAAATGGTAAATACGAGCAGTTTACAATCTGGATCACCAGAATATCACAGTAACTTTTCGATTTCTGAAACTTGATTTTGTGATGCTTCTGCTTTTCTAGCCTCAAAAATTAGCCCTGAACAAAAGCTTTTCAAAATCGGTTAAAATACAGTTTACAGCCTGGAGTACCAGAATATCACAGAAACTTTTCTATTCTTGAACCTTGATTCTGTGGTGCTTCTATTCTTATGGAGACCAAATAAGCCCAGGCCAAAAGTTGTTTAAAAATCGCTTGAAATTATGTATATATGCACTAGAGTATCAGAGAACTTGTTCGACTCTTGAACCTTGATTTTCTGATCCTTCTAGCCTTCTGGCTACCTTATAAGCTCTGAACAAAAGTCCTTTAAAATTTGCTTAAAAGTGGTATATACGTGACGTTTAAAACACCAGAATAAAGCAGAATTTTTTCGATTCATGAACCTTGAATTTTTTATGATTATAGTCTTATAGCGACCAAACATAGCTGAACAAAGGTACCTTTAAAATCGCTGTAAACGTGCAGTTTACAGCCTGGAGCAAAAGAATGTCACAGAGATGTGTCGGTTCTTGAAACTTGATATTTTTATGCTTCTAGTCTTCTGGCGACCAAATTAGCCCTGGACAAAGTTTCTTTAAAATCGGTTTTTTTGGTAGTGCTTAACGCCCGCTTTTACTGGCGCCGCAGGCGAATTAAAATCGCTTAAAATGGTATATACGTCCAGTTTACAGTTTGGAGCATCACAATATCACAGCAATTTTTTCGATTCTTGAACCTTCATTTTCTGATCCTTCTAATCTTCTGAAGACCAAATAATATCTCAGCAAAATGATTTTAAAAATCGCCATAAATGGTATACATTAGCGGTTTACAATGTGGATCACCAGAATATCACAGAAACTTTTCGATTCTTGAGCTTGATTTTTTATTCTTATAGTCGGCAAATAAGCCTTAAACAAAGTTGCTTAGAATCGTTTAAAATTGTATATACGTGCAGTTTACAGCCTGCTGCACCAGAATAAAATAGAAATTCTTTGATTTTTGAATTTTGAGTTTTTAACGCTTGTCCCCTGGTGACCAAATAAGCTCAGAGCAAACGTTTTTAAAATGGTATATACGTACAGTTTATAGCCTGAGCAGCAAAATAGATCCGAAATTTTCACTGTCTTGAACATTGATTTTTTTATCCATTTTGTCTTCTGGAAAAGAAATAAGGCCTCAACAAAAGTTGTTTGAGAATCGCTGCAAACGGTATATACGAGCCGTTTATAATGTGGAGCATCAGAATATAACATACTTTTTTTAATTCTTAAACCTTGATTTTTTATGCTTCTAGTTCTCTGGCGACCAAACAATTCCGGAACAAAAGTTTTTTAAAACCCGCTTAAAATGGAATATACGTGAAGTTTACAGCCTGGAGCACCCAAATAAAACAAATATTTCAATTATAGCATCTTGATTTTCTCTTTCTTCTAGTATTTTTATCCATCGAATAAGCTCTGAGCAAAAGTTATTTGAAATCGCTTTAAATGATGTACATGAGCAGTCTAGAATCAGGGTTACCAGAATATCACAGAAATTATTTGATTCCTGAAACTAGTTTTTTTTTTTTTTTGTTATGCCTCTTAGTTTTCTGGCGATCAAATAAGGCCGGGAAAAAAAACTACTGTAAAAATAGCTTAAACTGGTCTAGACGTCCAGTTTACAGCTGGTGCATCACAATTAAGCAGAAATGTTTTGACTTTGAGATTTCTTTTTTTGATGATTCTAGTCATCTGGCGACCAAATTAGCCCTGGACAAAGGTTCTTTAATATCGCTAAAGGCCGTATTTAGTGCAATTTACAGCTTCGTGGCACCAGAATAATTCTGAAAATTTTCGATTAATGAACCTTGATTTTGTTATGCTTCTAGCTACTTTATAAGCCCTGAACAAAAGTTCTTTAAAAATCGCTTAAAATTGTGTATACATGCAGTTTACAGCTTGGTGCACTAAAATAAAACCGACAATTTTCAATTCTTGAACCTTGATTTTTTATGCGTCTTGTCCTCTGGCTACCAAATAAGCAATGGGCAAAAGTTATGTAAAAAATCAATTTAAATGTATTATACGAACAGTTTACAATCTAGATCACCAAAATATCAAAGAAAGTTTTCCATTCTTGAAACTTGATTTTTGGATGCTTCCAGTCACAAAATAAGCCCTGAAGAAAAGTTGTTTAAAAATAGCTAAAAATTGTATATATAATGCTATACATGTGCAGTTTACATCCTGGTGCATCACAATAAAACAGAAATGTTTCGATTTTTTATTTTTGATGCTTCTTGTCCTATGGCGACCAAATAAGCTCAGAAGAAACTTTTTGTTTTGTTTTTTTTTTCTTTTAATCTCTTAAAATGGTATATACGTACAGCTTATAGTCTGTGCACCAAAATAAAACAGACATTTTTAGATTCTTGAACCTTGATTTTCTGATCCATATTGTCTTCCGGTGACCAAATAAGCCCTGAGAAAAAATGTTTAAAAATCGCTGCAAATGGTCTATATGAGCAGTATATAGTGTGTAGCACAACAGTACATCAGAATTTTTTTGATTCTTGAACCTTGATTGTTTTATGCTTCTAGTCTTCTTGCGACCAAATAAGCCCTGAGCAAAATTTGTTTAAAAATCCCTTTAAAATAGTCTATATGTGCAATTTGCAGCTTGGAGCGCTAGACCATCAGAGACATTTTTCGACGCTTGAACCTTGATTTTCTGATCCTTCTAGTCTTGTGAAGAGCAATAAAGCCAAAACCAAAAGTTTTTTTTAAAAATTGCTTAAAATGGTACGTAAATACGTGCAGTTTCTAACCTGATGCACTAGAATAAAACAAAAAAGTAAATTCTTGAACCTTGATTTTTTGTTGCTTCTTGTCTTCTGGAGACCTTATAAATCCTGAACAACAGTCCTTTAAAAATAGCTTAAAATGATATATACGTGCAGCTTACACGCTGAAGCACCAGAAAAAAATAGAAAATGTTCGATTCATGAATCTTGGATGTTTTATGATTGAAATCTTATAGCGACCAAATATATCTGAACAAAAGCACATTTAAAATTGCTTAAAATGGTATATACGAGCAGTTTACAGCTTGGAGCCCAAGATAGTCACAGAAATTTTTCGATACTCGAAACCCTGTTTTTTTGTATGCTTCTAGTCTTCTGTCCAGCAAATAAACCTTAAACAAAAGTGGTTTAAAATCGCTTAAAATGGTATATACACAGCCCGGTGCACAAGAATAAAACAGACAATTTTCGGTTCCTGAACTTTCATTTTGTGATGCATCTTGTTTTTTTGGAGAGCAAACAGGCCCAGAGCAAAAGTTGTTTAGAAATCGCTGCAAGTGTTATACAGGAGCAATTTACAATGTGGAACATCGCATAAATTTTTCGATTTCTTGGACCTTCATTTTTTGATACTTCTAATCTTCTGAAGACCATACCGGCCCTGAGCAAAAGCTGTGTAAAGTTGTTTTAAATGGCATATACGAGCAGTTCACAGCCTGGATCACCGGAATATCACAGAAATTTTTCAGTTTTGAAACTTTATTTTTTATGCTTCTATTTCTCTAGCCACCAAATAAGCCCTGAACAAAAGCTCTTAAAAAAAACGCTTAAAATAGTATATACGAGAACACTACAGCCTGGTACATCAAAATAAAACAGCACATTTTCGACTCTTGAATCTTGATTTTCTGATCCATCTAGTCTTCTGTGCAATTTACAGTCTGGGGTACCAGAATAATTGTGAAAATTATCGATTCATGAATCTTGATTTTTTTATGCTTCTACTCTTCTTACGACCAAATAAACCCTGAACAAAAGTTCTTTTAAAATAGCTTAAAATCGTAGCCTGGAGCACCAGATTATCACAGAAGTTTTTCGATTCTTGAACCTTGTCTTTTTTATGCTTCTGTTCTCTAGCCTGGAGCGCATAAATAAAACCGTAACAATTTTCGATTCTGGAATTCTGATTTTTTTTTATGTTTCTAGTCTTATGGTGACGAAATAAGTACTGACGAAAAGTTGTTACAAATGTGCTTAAAATGATATATACCAGTTTAAAGCCTGGATCACCAGAATATCACAGAAATATTTTGAATCTTGAGGCTTGATTTTTCGATGCTTCTAGTCTTCTGGCGAGCAAATAAGCCTGAACAGAAGTTTTTTAAAAATCACTTTAAATGATATATACAGGCTTATTAAAAAAGAAAAAACAGATTTCAAGCATTTATTGCTTCGAAGCTACAAAAGATAGAAACATAATTCCAACTTTCGTTGAGAGAGAAAAGTTTACAACGTTATAATATGAATTCAATATGAGCACCGTATGTTACACGACATACGTAAAACTGGTGGCTCATTTTTTGCCACACACGAATCAGCTGATCTCAAGTTATCGAATTCACAACTTCAACAATTTGATGTAGTAGATCTTCAAGAGTGTCAGGCATGGGAGGGATAAAAACATGATCTTTTATATAACCCTATAGATAAAAATCACACGGAGTGTGATCTGGAGCCGTGGGAGGCCACAGGCGATGAAGTTGATTTTCTGCTCCTCCTCTTCCAATGAAATGTCCTGGAAATGTGTCATTCAAGTAACGTCGGACGTGGTAAGAGAAATGAGGAGGGGCACCATCTTGCATGAAGACGAAGTCATTTGAATCTCCAAATTGGAGAAATAACCAGTTTTCAAGCATGTCTAGATAGGTTACTCCTGTCACAGCTTTCTCCATGAAGAAGAAAGGCCCATAAATCTTGGATACAGATATCGCAGAGAAGACGTTCACCTTTGGTGAATCTCTTTTATGTTGAATAACTGCCCTAGGATTTTCACTTGCCCAAATTGAACGTTATGGCGATTAAATTTACCAGAAAGATGAAAAGTGTATTCATCGGAAAAATTAATCGTTGAGCAAAATTGTCTTCTTCCATATCTTCTAACTTGCCAGTGCACAACTCGTATCTTTTGCTATGGTCGTCAGGATGCTACTTTTGACACATCATGCTCTGAACACCCACATACGTCCATAGAGAAGAACACTGGACTGGATTAATTTTTCCCTCGTACATTACAAAATACTTATAATACACGTTAACTGCTCTAAGTACAATCACTGTCAAAATGGAGCCATTTTATTAATTAAGAAACAGCTCTTAAAAATAACTGGGCAAGGAACCTATCGAAGAAGCTATTTGGCATGTGGACAAAAAGGGATGATGTCAACTACATCGTAGACATATAGTGGTATAGAAAATTTAAACAACTGCTAAATTCAATATATTTTGCTTGTTGTTTTTTGTTTAAAAAAATCTTTTCTTACACACATGCTGAAACTGCAAGGCTAAAAAACTTGTCTTATATTAAAACAGTTAATTTTGATTGATATTCTTCTTTATATCTTCTGTATATTTTTCTCCTGAAACAAATATTAGTAATAATAATATTAATAATAACAATCATCCGGATAACAATAACTACTATAATAATGATCATCATGATAGTATTAGTAACAGTAACAATAGCAACAACAATAATAACAATAATAATAGTAATGCTGCTGGTACTACCGCTACTGCTGCTGCTGCTACCGCTACTACTACTACCACTACTACGACGACGACGATCATTAGTAATAATAATAATAATAATAATAATAATAATAATAATAATAATAAATAATTAATAATAACAACTACGTGGTAACAAGAAAAAGTGGATCACGTTTGGGGCACACTGTTTACCGGAAACCCATTCACACCGACAGATTAACTATCATCCCAACAAAAGTTCGGCATTATTACTGCACAGGCCAACAAGATCTGTGAGCCACAAAAAGTGGAGAAAGAAATCCGGCATTTAATCAAGGTCCTCAGCAGTAACTTCTACACAAACAAAGAAATAGCATGAGCCCGCAATCCAAGGTATCCTTCTGCCTGGAAATACAACAAAGAGCAAACAAGAGCGACCGTATGTTTACCATACATTAACAAGGTCACAGACCGAATAGGTAAACTGCTTAAATCACACAAAATAAGGACCATTTACTTATAATCCAACAAGAAAGCTGAAGGATCTATTCAACTCTGTAAAAGATAAGCGACACCCACATTGTTCAGCAGGAGTTTACAAACTACCATGTAGTTGCGGACAGGTATGCATAGGTACCACAATGCGAAGCATCAGCACACGTCTAAAAGAGCATGAAATACACAGCCGGCCAGGACAAACAGAAATGTCAAAAGTGGCAGAAAATTATTTATTATTTGGCTACAACATAAGCTACAGGGACACTACGGTGTTAGCAAGAACCAATCGGTACCAGGCTCGCTTGACACGAGAAGCGATTGAAATATTCAAACACAAAAACGTAAAGCATCGAAAAGAAGAAAGACAGCAAATAAGCAACGCTTGGATTCCGGCTCTGGAAAGAGCGAAAGTAAAACCTGAGCAAAGGCAAGCTCGTCGTATTATACACGAAGCAGAGACAGCAGTCGGACAGGTGACGGCCAATGACCAATCGACCTCCACCCCATAGCTGCCACGCCCTCCTTCGGCGCGCGGGCGTATATATACACAGCGGCAGCTATAAGCGCTTGGAGGTCTTTCGCCTCTGGTCGCCGTAGAGTAAAGAGCTACACCGACATAGCTAAAGGCAACAGGAGGAAGAAACAACCGCAACCGGATGAAGATCCATCCGACATTGCTTCCGATTCCGCGATTGCCGACTTGAGTGACATGGCCTCCGCGCTGACCTCCCAGCCGCCCACTAGCGCTCCACCGACACAGCCTACACTCGTCCCAGCTGAGAAGGACACGGTGATACAGTAGCAACACCAGCTACGGAGACCTGCGCTGCCACCATCATGACCTCTACGCCTCCGCCGGACAGCAGCGCTGCTACCGCCACTTCAAGCCAGAATGCAGTCAACCCATCCGAATGCCACTGCCACTATGGTGCCGTCGCGGCAGGAGTACGCAGACACCTGGCCCCACAGCTGCTTCTGGAACAACTTCGACATCACTGGCCCTCACTCTTGAAGGCCACTAGGATTGTTACCGGGAACGGACCTACTCCAATTTTGCAACTAGTCTTTCGGGACAAAGCACATTACGACGCTGCCCTCCAGACGCGCGTGGACCTTTTTAGTTTCGCGCTGCGCTTCGAAGCCAGCAGAACATCTTGGACTCCGCCGTGCCACCGTTGTTGCCTCTACGGGCACGCAATGGAGGATTGTTCGGCGCTGCCACGCTGCCACTATTGTGGCGCCCCGGAGTTGACGTCTGCCTGCCAGCAACACGACCTGACCAGGGGCAGAAGATTTTGCGCCACCTGTTGCAGGTCTAACCACTACACCGGACAGTCTCGGTGTACCCAAAGACAGCTCCAACGGACAAACAAGCACGCCAACACGTAGTTCACTACCGTCCAGCAGGGAGCATGTGCGCCAACTCTGCGACACATAGCCAATGCCGCCGCTCAGCCGGGCCTACACACAGCAGCGCTCATCTCCAGAACAACCAACATCATCATCGCAGCAAGCCTGGAGATCAACGCTGAAAATTACCTCAACAGAAACGCAGACAGACACCACACCACCACAACAACCAACACAGCCACAGTAGCAAATAGACGAGATTTTTCTTGAGCCCAACGTTATATATACTCTTCTTCAGGAGACCGCAGACATCAACGCCAGGTTTGCAGAGGCAATTCAGGACCATGCTGAACTCCTGAATCTGCCGACACGCATCACTACACTCGAAGACACACTTACAAGTCAGATCAAGCTGCACGCCAAGGAAGCGTCAGAAAACCACCTCGCCAGCCTTATTGCTCAAGAGAGGGTAACAAGTCAGATCACGCATACATCTTAGAAAGCCAGGGCATCACAATTAATGCTTTAGATCCAGACAGACCTCCGGTGTTTATAAGAAATACTAGGCGCTTCCAACAGAGAAGGGCACACCACAATAAATAGGGTTACCCCTGCACTACCGACGACACCAAACACATCCAAACCACATTACCATCACCAAAATTAACTAAAGTCTACACCTCAAGGTACAGGTCTACGTCTAGGCTTAGGTTAAGTCGTAATACCTAGCTTCCACTGTCGGAATTCCGACCAACCCAAGTAAGTATCCACGAACAGACGGTTTACTTCGGCGGTACCTGACCCCATTACACCAAAGTTATCCCAATAAATAGAGACACCACAGCATCAAATTCTTTCACTGCCCTTTACCATATCCTTCCCAAACACCTTTATTGACCTGTTATCCTTATAACCTTTATTCCTGTTTTCCCCGCAAAAGAGAGAAAAAAAAAATAGCGCTCGGATCGACCTTCGGAGCTTCATCTTCGAGCTGTCAAAATGGCGAAGAAGAGACAGCGCAGAGCCTCCGCTGCTACGGCAACATTCGACACCTCCTCCCCGGCAGCCGCTGAGGAAGCAGCACCTCCGTCGACATCGGTCGTGGCAAACTCTGCTTCGCAGACTCGCCGGTACTGCAACCGCAGTTGCCGCCATCTCCAGCAGCGCCGCCCCGGTTCAGTGCCGTGGTACGGGGGCTTCTTAGGGATCTTTCCACCTGGCACCTCCTCGCCGCTGCGAAATCCAAGTGGCCATCTTGTTTGAGGGCCATGAGGATAATTTGCAACCGGGATCCAGCACCACTTGTGAGGCTGGGGCTCCAGGACAAGACGGACCTCGACGCTGCCTTGGCGTCAGGGTTGCTCTTGTTAGGGCGACTCCTGGTCGTCGAGCCTAGTAAGATGGAGCATCACCAGCCCTGCCGTCTCTGTTGTGCCTTCGGGCATACTGCCGACTCCTGCTCTTCGCAGTCGCGGTGCCACTACTGTGGCTCCGACACCACCACCGCTGAATGCACTGAGCATGATCTCTGCCGTCGCCGCCGGTTCTGTGACACCTGCCGTGGCACAGAACACTTTATCGGGCAAACCCAGTGCCCTCTTAACCGCAGGAGCAGACCACCAACACCACCAGCCCGGACTACACCATCGCCGACCACCATCATAGACACCACGCCACCTGCACCCTTGATAGACGCAGTGACACGGGCCGCCATCCAGGACCTCCATGCGGAGATCCTGAACGTCGGCGCTCGTTTAGCTGCCCTTGAAGAGCTGTGCAGTGGCTTCACAGAAAACCTGCAGGACCTTCAAGGTGCCACCACCACCGCAGTCTACACACTTCAGTCCACCACCGCTGAGCTGTCCAACTGGATAGCCAGTGTCCAGACGCAGCTTCAGAAGGACCTTCAGCCACAGCAGCTCCACTCCGCCGAGCGGTTGCTCTCCAGGGGCCAATCACACACCGCGGCTGCTACAAGAACCGGCACTGAGTCTTGGCTTCAACGCTCAAGACAGCTACGACTGGAGAAGAACAGTAACCAACATTAACTCCATCCTTCACCTTTAAATTCCTCCATTTCTCTCCCAAAATCCTCCGCGGTGACAGTCTGGGTCTCGGTCAAGGCTGTCTCCCGGCCCTGATTTCTCTCCCCTGACTGCAATCTGCAGTCATATATCTAACACCTTGAATCCGCGGGTGCAATCATGCGGTACCGCCTCTCCTTACTTCCTTCTAACACCGGTGGAGGGGCTTTTTAGTCGGTATGCCCAGATGGGAGACCCCGACTCTCCGGACTTGCCCGGGTCAGTCCTTAAGGTGGATTTTTCCCCTCCACCCGAAAAAAAAAAAAAAAAAAAATAAGCGCTCGAAGAAGACGCGTCAGCTACCGGCTTCCCAAGGATGCCTTGGGATGGTAGTTTCGGCGTTTCTCCCTTCAGTACACTCTTCTCCGCCAAGTTATGCAGCATTGGGTCCGGTAACAACTCGGTTGGGTAACCACCGAGTTGTTCTCCGAACAGCTGCACAACTGGCCTAACCCCACCTCCTACCTCCATCCTTTCAGTTCTCCCCGCTAGCTGGCACTGCTTTCCTTGACAGCCCGCAAGCGGCTGGCCAAATTAAGCAGAATCGGACCCGGTCCCTACCTGTGTGGGTGACCACCCCCGGAGGTTAACCAGCTCGCGCCGGAGCACAAAGGGAGGCACCTAGCCCCCAGCATAATTACACAGACATACGCACTTGCAACTGACTTCTTGCGGATTTACCCTGCGTCTCTAATACTAACAATAATAATAATAACGATGACGATGACCATGACAATAATAATAATAATAATAATAATAATAATAATAAATAAATAATAATAATAATAATAATAAATAATAATAATTATTATTATTGTTGTTGTTGTTATTATTATTATTATTATTATTATTATTATTATTATTATTATTATTATTATTATTATTATTATTATTATTATTATTATTATTATTATTATTATTATTATTATTATTATTATGCACTCCAGCTTTAAATATTATTCAGTCTGCTAGGCGGAGTACCAACATCCGAATACTGTATCCACTTAGTGTGCTTGGTGCCAACCGCTACCTAAGTTATATTTTAATACATCACTAAGGAAAGTGAAATATGCAGATTGTGGTGAAGACACGGAAGTAATTTAAAATCATGCATACGTAAACCTCACAGCGAATTTCCCCGAACTGAAATATGTGTAATTTGCCAGGAAATATAAAACCTTAGATTTGTTTCGCTTTAGTTATCTGTATTTCGCACGGAGGTCCCGGGTTCGATTCCGATTGTAGCTGGTAGTTTTTCTTTAACTACAATTACTCCATTTCCACATCGGTCTGGAAGTATGCATGTTAGTGAATGTGTGAATTTTATTAAAACTATCACTCCAGATTAACCATCAGCTTGTGAGAATGAATGTGCGTGCGTTTGAAAATGGAAGGCGTTAAAAGGCCAACAGCCATTAAATTTTATATATATATATATATATATATATACATATACATAATCTGTTCACTTTTATTTGGATTTTGGAAACTTTTCCTACGAAAGATGATTTTTCTATCTACTTCATGTTAATTAAAATAAACTTTTACAGAAATAACGTCATTACACTTTTAGCCGTGGCAGCAGGCTCGCGATTAAAATGACTAACGGTGATTTTTTTTTTACTGCTCTGGCACCGCAGGCGACTTACTAACGGTGATGGTGATCTATGAGTTTATTAATTATTATGATTATTATTATTATTATTATTATTATTATTATTTTCATCATCACCACTATTATTGTCGTTGTAGTTATCATTATTATCATCATCATTATTAGTTTAGAATACATTTCAAAATAAATTATTAAATGGGAATGATAGTTTTAATAGCATTCTAAACGGCAGTTTTCAATAAAAATGTTGTAAGTCTACTTGAGGATACTCAGTGCTAAGTCTCCACGTACTTGATCTAGGAAAATAATATCTCGAAACAAGATGGTATAAAGTCATCAAACTTGTTGAAATGGCAATATTTCATCGCTTGCTTTTGTTGTGGATACCAGTTTACATAAGTGAACCAGGCCTAGGGTTGTAAGCATATTCTGTCTGAATTACAAACCTTTCAATGCCCAGTCGCGAGAAAGACCACGTTACTAGTAACTAAACTCATAATTACTTTCTCCATACGCATTATGTACATAGTGTATAGAGAAAGTATTGCACTCCACCAAAAATTCGATCCCGAGATTTCACCGGAAATATATGTTTTAGGGTCCCCAATACCCAAAAAAAGCATTTTCACAAAAAGGTCCGTGTGTGTGTGTGTCCGTGTGTCTGTGAACACGATAACTCAAAAACGAAAAGTCGGTATAATACCAAACTTGGTATTTAAGTTTAGTATCTTCCAGGGATGCAACACGAAGATTTTGAGAGAAATCCCCCCACCCCCAACTACTCTTTACATGGAACTTTTTTCGAAAATTTTGATTTTCTCAAAAATGGCTCTAACGATTTTGATTAAAATTTCGGATACTAAACATATTTACTTGACAAATGAAATGTATATCTTGAATTTTCTGGGAATAGCCTCTGAAGAGTAGTTTATTCTGGATGAATTTTACTAAATTTTGAATAACTTCTAAAGCGTAAGAGATGGACAAAAACGTACTACACAAAAAATGTAGAGCACATTAAAACACACAATTTATGTTATATACAATTTTTTCGTGGAGTTCGTCGTTTTTGTGACATTCCTTATTTTTGGTTTCTGGTATGAAAAACGTATACTTTTCTCATACTGGAACTTGTCAACTCCTATCCATATAAACAAAGGAACTTTATTGACATAGCAACCAGCTTTTGACTATCACTTTAACCTACGGTTGTCCCTTGTTTCGATTCTACTTACAAGGATACGAGTAATAAGACTATTTCTGCTAATTTTTTCTGATTAGCATAAAGTAAATAGGAGTATAAGCTTTTTTAAGAATTATTTGTTGCAGGGATATGGAGAAAGTCATGTGAATGGTACACATCAGATTTTTTTTCATACGTCTTAGAGCCTATGCAAGCCAAATTCTTGAAACATGTACCGCAGGCATACTTGTCTTTACTTACTGCTATAACACTAAAAGAATGAGATTACTAATGAGCTCCCCACCCTCTCCCTCCCCTTCTGTAGCTTAACGTCCTTTAAACTGTTGGTCATATCGAACTGTGAATGAAATTGCTTTAATGATGCTAAAAATGATCTCGAGGTCCATGGAGCTTAAAGTTAGTCGACAGGCTCAGGATAAGGAAATCCGCGAAAAAAAACCTTATCCTCGTAATTCACCCTAAGCAAGATTCAAACTCGCGATCTGTTGAATGTGAAGCAGACGCGCTACCTTCACACTACCCAGGCGGGCGAGCTGTAAATTATTCGCATTTTTGACAGATTTCGAGCCAAAATACAACTTTCGTATTTACAGTATTTTTACGTTTTTCTACACGTACTATGCACATGGTGTATAGAGAAAGTGGTGTATTCCACTTAAAAATTCAATACATAGATTTCACCGGGAATACATGTTTTGAGAACTCCTGAATAAAACATAAAAAATGTGTGATGATAATAATCACAACAGTAATAATGATAACTACAACAACAATAATAATGGTGGTGATGTTGATGATAATAATAATAATAATAATAATAATAATAATAATAATAATAATAATAATAATAATAAATAAACTCTTAGATCACTATCACCGTTAGTCATTTTAACCACGAGCCTACTGCGCGCCGAAAAGTGTAATGAAGCTATTTCTGTAAAAGTTTATTTTAATAACATGAAGTAGATAGAAAAATAATCTTTAGTAGGAAAAGTTTCCAAAATCCAAATAAAAGTGAACTATAATATATATATAATTATTTAACGTTTGCTGGTTTTTTAACGTCTTCCATTTTCAAACGCACACACATTCATTTTCACATGCTGATGGTTAATCTGGAGTGATAGTTTTAATAAAATCCACACATTTACCAGCATGCATACTTCCAGACTGATGGGGAAATGGAGTAATTGTGGTTAAAGAAAAACTACCCGCTTCAATCGGGAATCGAACTCATGACTTCCGTGCGCAATACACTTAACTAAAGGGAAACAAATCTAAGGTTTTATATTTCCTGGCAAATTACACATTTATCAGTTCGGGGATATTCGTGGTGCAGTTTACGTATGCTTGATTTCTGTGTCTTCACCACAACCTGCATCTTTCACTTTCCTTTCCCACAGACACCACGACATACATTTATATGTACCAATGTATTAAAATATAACGTTGGTAACGGCTGGCACCAAGTGTATGGGATACAGTATTCGGATGTTGGTACTCCGCATAGCAGACGGAATAATAATTAGAGCCGAAACGCAGAATTAACCTCTTCTGTTACTGTCGCTACAAAGAAAGTGTAGTTTATATTTGTGTGAATCATTGCTTGTGCAATGTTTATGTTGTGCTATATGAGGACTCTCTTATTTAACACTTATTTCCCTTCAGAATATTTCAGAAGTTGTATTGACAAGGGATGCTCATAAAGGTTTACTACTTTGCTAGCATCTGAGTAAACTCGACATTAATGTTAGCGCGAAGCTCTTACTGCTGAATTATAAAGGGAATCTTTATAATGCACAGATCGCTCATAATCTGTTTTGGATTGCTGCTAACCTTTTTAGCACAATGCCACAAATCTTCAAGTAAGTAACAAATTTTGGACGATTCTATTAATTATGGAAAACGTTAAATGAAGCACCAAATTCAGAAGGATGTGCCAATTCGCTGTGTTCAGCTCCTGTGTGTGTGAAAAAAGATGATCTCAAATGAAAAATCCACACATATCAAATTTAGTATTAAGATCAATACCATCTTCCAAGTAGCGAATTCGAAAAAAATTAAAAAATAACCCACGTCCCAAATTACCCTGTATATGGAGTAATGGGTTTTACTTCCGTAGGTGATCTGGATTCGGTACTTATTTTGCCATTAGTTACACCTTGTAGTTATTTACTGGTGTGTTCTAACATTTAAGTGTGCGATGCCGAAAAGAATAGACCGAGGTGGAAGGCGCAAATTCGCAAGGCTTATTGTGCAGTTTACATATGCTTAGCTTTAAAAAAATATTTTGTTTGATTTCCCAGTACTATTGCTTTACAATTCTGTGTTTTTCTTTTTCTAGCAGAATGTATGTAATAGATAGAGAAGGTATTGAATTCCACTAAAAAATCTAATATCGATGTTTCACAAAAAATGCATGTTTTGTGGGTGCCCCAGAAAAAACATTTGGGAACTGATAACATGTGTGTGTGTGTGTGCATGCGCGTGCGCAAACAGCATAACTCGAAAAGAAAAAGTCGGTTAAATTCCAAATGTATTTAAGTTCTGTATCTTCCAAGGATGTGACGTGATTTCCTAAAAGATCCCCCCTCCCACAACCCACCCAAACTACCATTTACATGCAACATTTTTGAAATGTTTGATCTTCTGAAAAATAGCTCTTTAAAATTTTGAAGTAAATGCTATATACTAAAGATATTTACATGGAAAATAAAATGTTATGCTAAAGATATTTATATGGCAAATAAAATGTATACCCTGAATTTCTTGGGAATACCCTCTGATGTCCTCTTCTTTCCGAATGGCTTTTGCATAACTGATAAACCATAGAAGAGAGACAGAAACTTCTGCCAAAAATGTTGTGTTCATTAAAACATACAATTTAAGTCGTGTACAGTTTTCTTGTAGAGCTAACCAGTTTCAAGATATTTGCTGTTATTTGTTTCAGTTTTAAAATGTTTGTACTTTTCTCAAACAGGAAGTCCTTAGGTTTCATATCTCTCTATTTTATTACTCTGGCCATGGAAAGTGATCTGAATTTCAATAACAGTTGCATAGTGACAGGTTTTAAAAGATTTGACTCGTTTTAACCTAGAGTGTATTACCTTATTTCCCTTCTACTTATAAGGAACTAAATAATAAGACCATTTGTGGCAATATTTATCCTCATTAGCATGATGTGTACAAAAGAATAATGTTTTATAAGAATATTTTATTTGCAGAACAGATAGAGAAAGTCATGTGAATGGAACACATCAGATTTTTGTACACAATTTGCACATACACAATTGTTATATAGTCATGTTTAAACACATTTCACTTTCATAGAAAACATTTAACACTCTTAGCCTTATAAATGAATTGCCATACAATCTTAGCAAGGAGTCAATAGTGATACTGTTTGCAGATGATGCTAACGTACTTATGTAGGAAAAATCACACCAGCAATTAACAGATTATGTCAATAAAGCAGTCAAACAACTCAACATTTGGTTTGAAGCTCTCATTAAACTGTGGTAAAACAAACTTTATTTAATTGAAGTCAAAGCAATACCGAATGAATTAAGTAATAATCCGTTACAGCAATTACACCAATAGTAATTTATCTGGTGCAAAATTTCATTGATTTCACATAGATGAAGGGCTCAGCTAGAAAAGAACATAAAAATAATGTTAGCAAAACTTAGCTCTGCTTGCTTTGTGATAAGTAATTTAAAAAATTGTCTTAACCCAAATCCTTGAGAACAGCATATTTTGCCTACTTTCACTCCCTTTTGCAATATGGAATAATCTTCTGGGGTAACTCAGCTCACACCATAAAGTGTTTATGCTACAAAAAACAACAAAAGCTAATCCCATTATCAGTGGCATTGGGCCCTGCCATTTATGTGGGCCCTTATTTAAAACCCAAAATATTCGTACTCTTGCTGATGAATACATATATATTCTCTCTTGAGTTCTCTTAGAGATGATTACAGCTACTTCAAAGCAAACCTTGATGTACCTGACCACAATACAAGGCATGCAGGTGATTTACTTAGACCAGAAAATGGTTAAAGTTTCCAAAAAGAATGTTACTATGCAGCAATACAAATTTATATTAAACTTCCATGTTAACTAAAACTATTATGCAATCCTAATCAACCTGAAATTTTAAAGAAAGGATTTTAAAAGATTCCTATATGCTCACTCGTCATACACTTTACTAGGACATTTTAATGTGTCTATTGCAAATGTGTTATTAATTATGATGCATACCTCATAATTGTATAGCATGTACAATGTCCGTGAGGATTGCTTGAAATGGGACCAATTGAAGCAACAAGGAAAGAATAAAGAAGATATTTTAGCACATGCCAATATTAATAGAGTTGTCATGTAAAATCACTCAAAGTTTATTTGAAAGGCATCTTTTAATTTTATTAATTTTGGTACTCTCCCATACTTGTCACCATTTGGAATGTTAAGAAAATTAACTAATGATTAAATTACCTCTGCATTTCAGTTGGGAGTTATTGTTGACATCTCAGATGCCTTGAGCCAATGAACCTTAAATAAAATATGTCCTTTTATGGAGAAAATGACTGAGAAGTGAAGAAAACATGCCCTATTGCCTGTTAAGGTTACATTGCCAACCTAAAGCAGGGATAGAAATCGGCTAGATTGGTGAGCTTCGTTGGCTATGCCCAGAATTATGGGGCATTAATTGTGCAGATCCTTCAACTACGTCATGCCATTGCTCCATCAAAAGGCTCCATGCTTCGCCCTTTAAAACTGTCCCTCAGCTATGCTTTGAAATTTAGGACCTTCATCATAGGGCTGTGCTTTGCAGGCTTAGGGCCTGGTGTGTTGGCAGTACCACTGCCCATGCTCTTTGTTAGTCATGTTGGCAGCTCAACTTCAGTAAATGGCATATGCTGCAAACTATGGGAATGTTTGTACTAAAATGGTTGATAAGTATGGAGAAGTATCAATTGATTGTGATAGTGTTTAAGTGGTAGCAGTTTGTCCCAAGACTGAACTACTACTTTGATTTTATTTTTGTTTACTGGGAGTCTTTAAGTAAACTGCAAGAAAATACTGCTTACATGTCATTGCTTAAAGTGCTATTAGTTTTCCACATTGTATAATTTTTGTTCACTTTTGCTAAAGTTTCACAGTCACAGAAAAAGGTTTAAAGCTATTTTCAAGTTCAATGCAGGCTCAGAGATGTATTTCTGTAAGATAACCCTTAAAGCATGATGTAAACTTGAGTATGGAAGGAATGAATGAAGTGTCAGAGTTACAAACAGGCTATTATGAGGATGGTACAAAAAGTAACGCACAATAATTTTTTTACAAAATAGTTTAATAGCAAAAAAAAAAAACAAAAAAAAAAACCATCAACAACAACAAAAAATCACAAGCGAGATTCGAACTCACGACCTTTTGAATGGGAAGCAGACACGCTACCACCACACTACCCAGGCAGTCCTTATCCATTATTTCACATCTTCTTTGGCCCCTCCACCACACTACCCAAATATGTAAGTAAACTCTTTCACTTCTCCCAAATCTATGTTCTCTGCCTTTATAGGATCCTTTAATTTAGTTTGCAGTCTCATTGTCTTTGTCTTTTGTTTATTATTAGTCCAAATGTTTTTGTCTCATTTATTAAAACCTGTTAATTTGGTTAGGCCTGTGTCCTTGTATGTTTGTGATGTTAGCCACACATCATCCGCAAAATTTAAATCTTTGAGTGTGTGTGTAATAAACGCCATTGTATCCCTCTTCTCTTCTGTTATTTTCCTCAATATAGAAGAGGAACTATTACTAGAAGAAATATGAGTGGGGATAGTATAGTCTTGTTCCAGATTTTGTTTAGAAGAATTCTATCATTTCTCCTTGTGCTTTATATTGTTCATAAGATTCCGGTATTATTCTTATTGTTTTACTTGGCATTTCACTTTGTTTCAGTAATTCCCCCATTTTTCTGCTTTTTATGGTATCAAAAGGCTTTTTCAAAATCTATAAAAATGGCATACAGCCCAGTATTCCATTTTGTACTTTGTTCAGTTATGATCCTCAGGGTTTAAATTTGGTGTACACAAGAACTATTTGAGCGGAAGCCTGCTTGTTCTTTCCTAAGCCTTTTCTGTAAAGATTGCTTAATTCTATTAAGTATGGCCCTTGAAAGTATTTTACTTACCACTGACAAAAGTGTTATTCCTCTCTAATTGCTACAGTTTTAAATCTCCTATTTTGGTATTTAAATTTAAGCCCCTTCTTCCAGTATCTTTTGCTTCTTCCATACTTGTTTAAATATTCTATATAACATTTCTACTATTGTCTTAATATATGCCTTCATACTTACATTTCTTTCGAATCCCGCTGCTTTTCCTTTTTTTTTTTTTGTTTGTTGCTTCAATGCTATTTCTATTTCTTCTCATATCAGTGTCCTATCTGAAATTAAATTCCTAAAATGCTTTCTTCCATTTCCTCTTCGATTTTGATCCTGTTCTATAGTACGAGGGGCATACTGAAAGTCACGAGCAACCCATTGTAAAAATTTAAATTTCAACAATGTAACGAAACGAATTGCAGGATCGTAATCTACAGACTTTAAGCCACATGTTGACATATTGTGACGTCATTAGCTTCTATCACGTGACCACAGACTGTGTTTAAAAAATGGCTGACATTGATGTTTCGTTTCGACAGTGTGCTGTCATTGAATTCCTTGTGAAAGAAGGAAAATCTGCTCCTGAAATTCATCTCAGACTTCAACGTGAGTATGGAGGTGTCTGCATGGGTGCCAGCAGTGTTAGAAGATGGGTGAAACATTTCAAAGATGGAAACACTAGTCTGCAAAATGCGCCTCGTAGCGGGCATCCTCGAACTGCCTCTACAGAACGCAACAAGGAAAGAGTTGATGAGCTCATTACAGGAGATAGGCGTTTCACTGTGAATGAAATTGCTGCACAACTTGGAATAGGACATATTGAAGTGCAAGAAATGATCTACAGCTTGGGTTATGGAAAGGTCTGCGCCCGTTGGGTCCCCCGTTTATTGACTGAAGACCACAAACTTCAGAGAAGAACCATTGCACAAAACCTTCTTCAGAGATTTCCTAATGAAGGTGATGAATTTTTGACGTGTATTGTGACTGGAGATGAGAGCTGGTTCCATCACTATGAGCCAGAAATGAAACGTCAGAGTATGGAATGGCACCACTTGAACTCACCATCGAAGAAGAAAGCGAAGACAGTGCAGTCTGTAGGAAAAGTTATGGGAAGTATCTTTTGGGATTCACAAGGTTGCATTCTGGTTGACATTCTTGAACCTGGACAAACCATAAATTCTGCCCGATACATCAAGACACTTCTGAAGCTCCATCAGGCTTTGCGTGATAAATACCCTGGAAAGAGGATCATCCTTCAACAGGATAATGCACGTCCGCATACTGTCCGTGCCACTATGGAGAAGATTAGGGTGGGAAGCTCTTCCACATCCTCCCTACAGTCCCGACTTGTCACCCTCCGACTACCATCTTTTCGGTTCTGTGAAGGAGCAGATGCGTGGCCAACGCTATGAGACGCTGGAGGATATTCGGAAAGCAGTGCGTCAGGGTCTGCGGGCAGCTGGAACAGAGTTCTATCACAAGGGCATTTTCAAACTTGTAAAACGATGGGGAAAATGTGTGCAAAACAATGGAGACTATGTTGAAAAGTGAAAGAAAGTCTGTAGATTATGATGATGTATTTGGTTTGGCTTAAAAATAAATATTAAGATTGTAAAACAGTCTTGCTCATGACTTTCAGTATGCCCCTCGTATTTCCTTCTCCGCTGTCATTTGTAATTCTGTTTAATGGTTTAATGTCTCTTGAGAGTGTTTCTTCCATCTTCGCATTTGCTCTTTTTTTATTTATCATCACGTTACCTTCTTTATCTTTGACTGGTAAATTTCCTTTCATTTTATTTTTAGCTAATATGCATGTCATCTGGTATAATTGCTTCAGTTCATTTTTCTTCTGCTATTATCAGTTGTTCATTTATCCATTCTCGTTTATCTCTTCTAGCACTCTACTTCACCTGTTTATTTAATTCATTACACTTATTTTGCTTGTTAGTCTTCTGTGTTCTAGTTTTTGCATTATTTAGGTCTTGTTTCTTTTCTTTCCAAGCTTCAGGGAATCCCCATGTATCTTTCGACATCCAGTCCTTCTTTCCTGGTTCTGTGTACCTCATAACCTTTTTATTTGTCTCAATGAAAGCTGTTTTAATCTTTACCCATTTCTCCTTTATATCAACTACTCCCTCATCTCTCTCTCTTCTTCTATCTGTAGCAATTGAAATCTATTTCTCAGTTCTAATACAGATTTATTTTGCACATTCTGTTTTTTCAATTTATTTACATAAAATGTCTTCTATTCTTGCACACTTCTTTTTAATTGCTGTTTTTCTTAGCATGAAGATTGCTATTACCAGATGGTGGTCACTTCCTATATCAGTTCTTCTTTTCTTTCTAACATCCAGTAGAGATTTCCTTCTCTTCCAGCTTATGTTTATATGGTCTATTTGATTTTCTGTGACATGATGTAGTGAGACCCATGTTATCTTGTGGATATCCTTATGTAGAAATATTGTTCCACCTATTACAAGGTATGTTCTGCACAAAAATCAAATAAACATCTGTCCATTTTCATTTGTTTTGCTTCCTGTCCCATGATATGTTCTAAGTCTTCATTTTTTGACCCCTTTTTAGCATTTGTCTTCCCTTCTGGCCATTTTTGCTTGTTGTGTCAAATGTAAAGTTTAATCATAAATTACTTCCAATTTACATTTCTTAATACTTAATATGACCTTTCTTTTTATAAGCTATAAGCACACAATTAGGTAATGACTCAACAAGATTGGAACAAACATATTTGAGATCATCATGAAGCCACACTTGAATTAAAGCTAATATTAAAAGTTATTTCATGGAACAGTCAAATCTTGCAAGTCTCTTTTTGCAAATAACCCACAAATTTTCCATGGAGTTAATGTCCCGGCGAATTCCCTGGACTTTCAAGCACACAAGCTTCCTTATCCATCACTAGTATAACATGTAGTGGACAATACCTCATTCATTACCTCTGAAATGTCAGCCAGCTCATATACTTTCATTCAGTTATCACTGAGTGTTGTATTGTAAATTTTTGTTACAACCTCTTCAGTCATAGTGGTTTTGGAATGCCCTGTGTGCTCGTTATCTTAAATGGATGCATTAATATTCTTAAATTCTTCAGCTTACCCTGTAATTGTTGAAAATGAAGCGTAAGAATCCCTAATATCAAATCTAACTGTTAATGTATTTCTGTTTGGACTAAACTATGTCACAGCTCATATTCCAGTTTTATCCAGTTTGTAGAATATGTTAACGTCAGTATGTGAAAACGACTATCTTAAACAAGTGATTTCATATGTGTGTCTGAAGCTTAACAGCATGCCAACTAAAGGATGATAACTATTATATTAATTTAACCACCTTTATGTCATTTTTTAATCAGGCCCGGAACTTTTGCAATGCCCTCTTAATAAAATTACAATATTTTTTTGTTGTGTTTCTTGTTTCACAGGCTCTGTTCACAAAAATTTGAAGTATTTTGAAACTCTCCATGCCTCTCAGTTTAGACATCACATTATCAAGCGAGGTCTCCAGGAAAGTGATCATCCATTTAATAAAATAAAAGAAGTTTCCTTTCAGGCACTTGGAAGGTATGTAGAATATTTAATTTCTATAGTATTTCTATTGACATAGTGTAGTACATAAAACATGGGTTACTTGTTCTAAATTCACACAAAAAGTGCAGAAAGATGTATATATTTTCATAGGAATGCTGTAAGTTTCAGGCATTGGGGTGCTTAAAATAGAAGTACTTAACCTAATAATATACATTGGTTGAATCAACTGTTCCTAACTATTCAGATTAGGCAACCTGCTAAGTAGCAGAAATATATAGACAAAGGCTTGACACTCAGTGTGAAAGTAATATATTATGGCAGTGCCATGTATGGCCATTCTCACGTTTGCCTTGGTATGTGCTATGGCAAAGATGAGAACCTTGGATTGCAATAAACACAGGAAGAGTGATGTTGGTTTCCGAAGCCTTGGAATGCCAGCGACACAACTGACACATGCCAGAATGTTCCATTAGCTTTCACTAACTTCTAGAATTTCTGTGAAATCATGCACAGCTATATAAGGAAGAATTGCAAGCCAAATTAGAGTTGTGATTGTTTTTGACAGGAGTGTCAGCATGCAGTGGCATCAGAGCTGTCAACTGTATGCATGGAAGCATTGAGTAAATTGTTATGCAGCAGTGAATTAAAGTCATATTCTGTAACTAATTTTTGAGTCAATAAAGGAATTTGATACACTGATGTCAGAAGTGGGATTTTTATGCCAAATTGTAGATGATGAAAAGTTTGTTGGCTGAAATGAAGCCAGAAGTGAAGTCAGGAATGGAGAAGGTGAATGAGAAACTGAAAACCAGAATGGAAGAAATGAAATTCGGAACGGAGCAGATGATGGAGAAGATGGAACCCAGCATAGGGAAAATGGAATAAAAAATGGAAAAAATGGAGTTGGCAATGGAGAACCTGAAAACAGAACTTTCTAGCAAAATCCATGAACAACTGGCCAGTATAAAAAAGGGCATGGAGGAAGGTTGGAAAACCTAGACCATCATGGTGATGTGCTGGAAAACTTTGGGGAATGTGTTAATGACCTAGAGGGAAGATTCAATGACAATGTCAAAGAACTAAATACAATGATGGGAAAAATGCTTGACAGAAGGCTGAAAGACTTGAAGGTTAATATGTCATGATGCAAAACAACATCCGAATGTGTCAAGTCACCCAAATTTGGTAGAACATCCACCTTCAAAATTTTATATCAACAGTTTGCTGCCTTTGCAACCCACAGTTGATGGTCAGCAGAAGAGGAAGCCACACAGCTGATAGCAAGTCTCCAGGGGTGGGTGTCAGAAGTACTTAATGCAATCCTGATGATGGAGATGTCCGGAGACATTTGGGAGGCCCTCAAGAACTGCTTCGGGAACCATTGCTTGGTTGCAGCCTACCACAGCCAGCTTAAAGCAAGGCTATAACAGCCAGGGGAGGTGATGTAGGAGTTCATCCTTGTGATCAAACAGCTGGTAAGCCTACCACCTAGCTACATGTCCCAGGAAGCTGCCTACTCCTTTGTTGACTGTGGACCATCACCAGAAAGAACTGTTCCCCCTTACCATGGATTCTTCACTTTGGACACTTGCTGGTTCTCAACCTTGGACTTGAAAACGGGATACTGACAAGTGACTCAGATTCCAGATGCAAGTAGAAGACCACATTCTCAACTGGCCAAGGGCTTTGGCAATTTACACTTTTGCCCTTTGGCCTCTGCAACATCCAGCCACCTTCCAGTGCGTCATGGAACCATTGATGAGAGGGTTGACTTAAAACACCTGCCTGCTCTATCTGGATGGTATGGTTGTTGGCAGTAACTTGGAAGAACATCTTGAGAACCTGACTAAGCAGCTAATGTGAAGCTGAATGTGAAGAAGTGCCAACTCTTCTACAAGGGGATGAACTACTTCGGCTAAATAGTTTCACTGTCTGGAGTGGCTGTGGGCCCAAAGAAGGCTTGGGTAGTGAGAGATTGGCCTCACCCAAGAGACAAACGAGAGCTGCTAACTTTTGTGGGCCTATGCAGCTACTACTGCTGGTTCGTCGTGGTTTCTCCAGCATCGCAAATCCCTTGCTTGTCTGACAAGAGTACCAGTCTTACCTGTGGTCAGAAGAGATAGAACATGTTCCAGGTGCTTAAGTCGGCACTCTAGGTGCTAAAGTCAGCACTCAAGGTGCTAATATTTTAGGATTTCCACAACCTGATGGCAACATTATTGTGGACATCGATGCCAGCGACACCAGTATTGGTGGAGTTCTATCCCTGGTGCAGGATGGCCAGGAGCAGTTAGGAGCTTATGAAAGTAAGATGCTCTCCAAAGCAGAAAAGAACTACTGTGTTACCCGGTGAAAGCTTCTGGCAGTATTAAAGGCACTGGAGCACTTCGATCAACCATTTCACCTGAGGACAGACCACTGACCACTCTGACCTTACATTATGTTAAATTTTAAGAACCTTGGGGACCAGAAGGACCATTGGGTCCAGAGGCTACAAGAGTAGAACTTTGCATCCGAACAATAGAAAGGAAGGAGCCTCTCCAATGCAGATACATGTCCAGCCTTCCCTGTTCAGAGGAGTGTGACCACTGCACTAAGGTTGAGGAGGAGCATGCCACAACTATCCATGTTATTTTAGCAGTGCCTGCAACTGGATGGAATAGCGCAGGGCTGAGGAGAAATCAGCTCGTGGACACTGACTTGGTTTCCACTCCTGGGAGAAGTGGAGGCAGGAACTAGACCAATCATGCCCAGGTGTATTGTGACAAGTCCTACTGGGCCCAATGGGTCTCATTGAAGATCAAGAAAGGTGTACTGTTCAGAGTATGGAAGTCACCTAATGGGAAATCAGAGAGGGCAGCTGATCCTCCCTCAGAGTAAGGTTGCCAACGTCCTGGAGGAAATACATACAGGGACTTTAGACTTTGGTACGCAACCAAACCATTGAGAAGCTCAGACAACTGTATTACTAGCTGAGAATATGGACAGATGCTAAGAGATGGTGTAGCCAATGTCATGTGTATGGCAAGTCACGGTCCAGCGGTGCACCTTTCAACGTATAGCCATTGTTGTAGCTGGACTGTTCCCAATGTCTGACAGGGACAACAAATATTTGTTGATCGCTATGGATTACTTTAAGTGGTTGTGTATGCCATCCCTAACCAGGAGGCCAAGACCATCATGAAGTGCTTCGTAGAAGAACTGTTTTATTGCTCTGGGGTACAAATGGAGCTACACAGTGATCAGTGCACCAAGTCGAACCTCATGAGGGAAACACTGAAACAACTTAGAGTGCACAACATATCTTCACCCTCAGTCAAGGCAGTATGTTTGAGCGATATATCAACACTCTAGATGACCATTTGGGGAAGGTTGTGGCCAATCACCAGAGAGACTGGGGTGTCACTTTTCTTGCTGGCATACTGCTCTTCAACTCATAACACCACTAGGTTGACATCAGCCAGTTTGGTCTTTGGCAGAGGGCTGCATTTACTATAGGACCTGAGGAGTCCACCTGTAGCAGAACAGCCAACAGTCGACTAATGGAACATCTCATAAACCAGCTTCAGGACATGCATGAGATGGTCCATCAAAACATCCAGGTAGCATGCAATTAGATGACCCATTGCGACTGGTAGGCCAACAGCCGAGTTTGCAACAGGGTGATTTGGTGTATCTAGATCTCCCTATCTGGATCAAGGGATTTTGCCCAAAGTCTCGACAACCATGGCAAGTACTATATTTTGAGATGAAAGAGATAAATAATATTGTCTACTGCATCCTGAGCCTACCCCTAGGGAAGAAGCTCAAAGTACACTTGGATCATCCAAACCGCTACAATGGTACTGGTCAGGATGACCAGCCTTGAGGAGGGAGCAATGTGACTGACATTAGTGGCTGTTCTCACATTTAACTTGGAAAGCGTTGCAACAGATTTGGAGGCCTTGGAATGGAGTAAACACAGGAAGAGGGATATTGCTTACTGGAAGCCTTGGAATGCTATTGACACACCTGACACATGCCAGAATCTTCCACTAGCTTTGACTATCTTCCAGAAACTTCAGTGATGACATGCACAGGAAGAGATACAAGCCAAATTAGAGTCATGAGTCTGTTTTTGACTAGAATGTTAGCACATAGATACATGAGAGAGTCTTTAACTGACTACATGTCGAAGCACCTAATAAATTGTTGTGCAGCAGCGAATTAATTTTGTAAGCAATATAAAAGTGGATAAAACATCTGTTACAGTATTGGAAAGAAATAATTATAGCACATCTTATTTAGGTGGTCTTCTTTCCTTCTGATTTCTGCTAGTACTTCCTTCTAAGTCTTTGAGACCGTTAATTAGCTTCTCTACAAAAACTATTGTCATTTATTGATTATTTAGCAGTGTATAGTTAAAGAGAACAAATGCTTATTAACTTATGTATGTAGCAGAGTAAATTCAGCTTGGAGGAAAGTAAAAGCAGAAACCTGACGCCAAACTAGTAGAGAAGCTCTTTTGTTAACAGGATTTCTTTTGTCCAGTCACATACCAAAGGCTCACGCTGGGGGTTGACCATAAAATTCAGAAAAGAGTAATTTTCCATTATACAACACATGTCACGTGGGTGTTGCGGTGCACCCTGAGTTGAGAACAGTGGATTTTGAGTAACATTTACGCCAATTGCGGCCTTTCTGTCCAATCAGAAAGAGGCTGCCATGATGGTATTTTTAGTATATAAGGAACAAAGGAAGGCACATCGGAGCTGTCTGCTGCTGTCTGATCTTATAATATTGTAATACTGTCATACTGTCGGTTGTCACGCTGAACGTCACTTCTTCGCACAGTGTGAAACGTAACTCGTTTCGATACTTAGCAGTATACAGCACTCTAAGTCTAGTGTATTTAAAGTCAGTGACATGCATCAAATTAAATTGTGTAAAGCAGAATAAAGGAAGAAGAAATATATATATGTAATTACGTGTGAATAACCAAGTATTAAAGTTCCTAGCAAGTGTTTAAGTTAGCAGAATTGTGAAGCAAAGTGCTTGTCTCGCACCTCCTAGTTAAAATAAACTCAAGGAAAGTTAAGTATGGCTTTATCATTTATAAGATCACTCCCCGAAACTACCTCCATTAGCTGTACCACCCCGAGAGAGTCGACTATCGTGCAGACTGAGCAACCCCGAGGCATATCACTGGTAGGATATTCACATCAACAGGTACGTGGGTCTACTAATTGGTAGTGCAGTGAGTCTTAGAGCACCGCCAATGTCACCAATCTGGACACAAAGCTGAGAATGCTGCATTTGGTGCTCCGAACATGGTGATTGGTTCAATACGCCACAACAATAAGTCCACTGCATATGACACACAATGTATAAGGCCACTGCAGCTTTTTTCAAACAACTAGTAATGTTAAAACCAATTTCCAGATGACATTCCATTGCTTTCCCGTATGTATTGTAGTTAACTTCAGTTAGGATTTGTTTGAGATTGAATACAAAACAATTAGTTTTATTCTGAAAAACAAAACTAAAGGGGTTATGATTCTACTTTTGCTACTGACTTTGAGTTTAACCATCACAGAGAATAGTGCAAATGTAATACCCTGGATTTAAATTTACCCTACATTCATTATATTTCAAGATGTGAGGATATTACTCCTCTATACCTCCAAGTGCATGAGAGATTCTGGCTTAATGCTTTAAGATTGAAGTGATTTAAACCTTTTAAGGGGACTTGAATAAGCCCTAAATAAATAACATCAGAGGGGCCTACTATCTGTCTGACGAAGAATACAATTGTTAGGGGAGGTTGCTAGTGTAGTATGGCACTATTTAGAGCAGTCAGAGAAGGCTAGAATATAGTGCAGAATAGTCTAACCATCAAAACATCAGTACACGTATGTAAACAGGAATAAACTAAACGATCTACAACAGGTTAAGCTTGCTGTTTACTTTGCACTAATGAATATTAGTTTTCTACTTTATGAGCACATGCCTACGCACAGCAGTGTTTTGACTTGATTTTAACCCATCCACTGTAAGAGACTCAACTGCTGCATTCCAGTATTGTCATGCTGTACAGGGCATGCTCAAAGAGTGATGACATAAAACTGGTTATCTGTTTGTGTTTATGCAAGCTTCCAATCATGGCCATCTGCATTCATTCTTCAGACAGGTAATGCTAATTTATTTGATGCTAAGGAAATTCAATTTTAACTATTCCTTTGAAGTAGTACAAACTTAATGCTGAGTTTTGAGAATAGAGTTGCTCAGGTTTGAAGAAAGGCTCTCTCTGGTTTACAGATGGCTCAAAAATTAATGTAAAGACTGATGTGGCATATATGGACCCAATCAGGGGCATAACCAGGAGTTGGGCATTGGTGCCTCCCCTTCCCTTGCCAGAAAATGTTAGAAGTATTAGCAAAATCTATTTTGATTCCAATTGCTACACCTAATATATGAATATGAAATAAGTGTTTATTAATATTTCTACCAAGAATTGGTTCATATTTATCATTTGGCTTTAGAAAAGTTGTTTAAAAAATGGATCCCAATATATATAACCCCTTCACTCTTAACATTTTTCTGGCTGTGCTACTATAATAATAATAATAATAATAATAATAATAATAATAATAATAATAATAATTTATTTTCACCTATAGACAGTGTATACATGTTTCAGGCTTCGTCATAAAAAGTGTGTAGAACAAACATTCATTACAATGTCATATAACAAAGTACTATTTACAGTTTTGCATATCATTAAAAACAAGCATACAATTTCAACAAAAGACACTTTAAAGTACTATTTACAATTTGTCATATCATTTATACAGTAACATATTCTGATATATATATTCAAATTTAAAATTCATCAATTCTGTATAGACTTTTACTTAATAGATATTTTTTTAACAATGTTTTAAATGAGTTACCCTGTTCAGTTTTTATGTATTGTGGAAGTTTATTGAAGAGTATGGCCCCTCTGATATATGGATCTTTGTTTGTTGCAGATTTTGTTGTACACACCCTATGGTAATTATTTATTCCCCTTGTATTATATGTATAATAGTCTTTGTTTTGATTATTTCTAATCTCATTTCTTCTAACTAACAAAATGATCTTATAGACATATAGAGATACAACTGTTAGAATTTTTGAAGTTTTAAACACCTCTTTTACAGAGTGACGCTGTCTCAGACCAAACATGCATCTTAGACATTTTTTTTGAATCACTAATACCCTATTTAGATTGGTTATGGATGTTGCACCCCAAATTTCAATCCCATATTCTATGAGTGAGTGGATCATTCCATAATAAACTGGTTTTAAAATGTCAGTATCTAGTTGATTTACTATTTTCCGTAGTAAGTATAGCCGGGAGTTTAATTTCTTGCAAAGGTCATCTATGTGTTCATTGAAATTTAAGTTTTTGTCTACTGTAATTCCCAAAAATTTTATATTGTTTACTTGTTCAATTTGTGTATTGTTGTATTCTATCTTACACACTTGTTCCTGATCCCTAAGTTGGAAAAGAATGCATTTAGTTTTATCTATATTGAGTTTGAGTTGAGCTGCATTCAGATAATCAGAGAGTTTTAAAAGGGATGATGTGGCCTTGGTTTCGAGTTGCTTTAATTCTTTGTCCGTGCATATAAAAGATGTGTCATCCGCATAGGAAATGAGATTATATTCTGGAGAAATAGGCATATCATTTACATAAATTAGGAATAGAAGAGGACCCAGGGCCGATCCTTGTGGTACTCCTGTTCTCACAGTTTCATAATTTGATTTGCATTTATTTAAGCAATTTCCATTTTTCCAGTATATTTCTGTACATTGTGTTCGGTTTTGTAAATACGAAGAGAGGAAATCATGCATTTTCCCTCTAATTCCATAATGGGTAAGTTTAGTCAACAAGCGATCATGAGAGACACTATCGAATGCTTTAGATAGGTCTAGGAAAATACTGACAGTTTTTTTACTCTGTTCAAGATTTGTAAGCACATTATGTATAAGTTCAGATACAGCAGTAATAGTTGATAACCCTTTACGAAAGCCATGTTGATAATTTTTCAACACACTCTTTGCCTCAAAAAAATCTATTAGCCTTTTGTATATTATCTTTTCAATCAGTTTGGCAAATACAGAAGTTAATGTTATTGGTCTATAATTTGATAATAATTCCTTTTTTCCTTTTTTAAATATTGGCCGAACAATACTGTTTTTTAGCAAATCAGGGAATGTTACATATTCAATCGAGTGGTTTATAAGGTACACTAGAATGTTCAATAATGATTTTTTGCAGGCTTTAAGAACTTTTGGCGTAATATCATCCCAACCAGATGCACCATTTTTTAATGGACTTATTATATTATCTACCTCTGCTTCATCAGTTTGAAAGAGGCCAATAGTTCCTATAACTTTGATATCATCTCTATTTTGGTCATTAATTATGGTGTTATTATCTCCCCCCATGTTAATAAAGTACTGGTTAAATAAATTTGAAATTTTGTTAGGATTTACTATTTCTTGTCCATTTACCCGTATGTTAATATTATTTGTTTCATCATTAGTTGGTTTTATATTTTGGTTTACTATAGACCACATTTCTTTAGTAATATTACATGAGTTTTCTATTCTCTTTCTGTTATTTTGTTTTTCTAAGTTCTTTAATGCCTGTCTGTATTGCTTTTTATACTTAATATAGAGGGTCTTGTAGATGTCTAGCTTAGTCACTTTTAGAAATTCATAATTATCCTTCATTTTTTCACGAATGGCAATTATTTCTGGAGGAAGTTTTGTGTTTTGCAGAGTTAAAATCTTTTCACGCTTTTTAATTTTAGGGCACACTTCATCAAAATAATTGTTAAATATTTTAAAGAATGATTGCCATTTTTCATTTGTGGATGTTTGCAAATATACCTCATGCCACCTTTCTTGTTCTAACCTATTTTTGAGCTTAATCAGTTTTGAGCTACTGGTATCCCTAACATACTTGTATTGCGGTTGTATAGTTTCAATATAACAATTATGTATGTCTATAATTTGAGCAGTATGGTCTGAAATGTGGAAATCATTATTTATTGTAGTGATTTTGGACTGCTCCAGATTTGTTATTACATGGTCTATAGCTCTGCATGTTTGTTTTGTGATTCGCGTAGGGCCTATCAGAATATCTTTAAGATTAAAACTATCTAATATGTCTATAAAATCTTTGTACTTTCTACATTGAGATCACCCATGATTATAATTTTGGAGTCTTGTTTAAGAATTGTTGTTAGAAAATCATCCAAGTGAATGAAAAAGTCTACTAGACTTGAATTTGGTGACCTATATATTCCAATTACCATTATTTTTTTTGTTATTTATGCAAACCATTGAGCCTATTACTTCAAATGTCATTTCTTTACTAAATTTATTTACAATTTTTATTTTAGTGAATGGTATTTCTTTTTTTGCAAACGTAATTATTCCTCCACTTCTATGCTCTTCTCTACAAAACACATCAACCTGCTTATAATTTGTAAACTGAGTTAATCGTGACTGCTCATAATTTAATGCATGTTCAGTAAAAATAGCCAAGTGAGGATTAACTTCATTTAGCAATACTTCTAGTACATTTATTTTGTTAGCTATATATTGTGTGTTCTGATGTATTACTCTGAATGTTGAGTTATCTTTATCTTTTTTTTCTACATCTTTATCTACAATTTTATCACTTACTAGTCAATTTTGAGTATCTGTGTTTTCCCCTACAGAATTTATAGTTATGCAATTACCTTTTTTATTTACATTATTTTGAATCTGTTGTACTATTTCTACTGCAATTTGCCGTTTACCTTTTACCTGGGCAATGTTATGCTTTCAAAAGATGTAGGCATAAGTTCATCCATTTTTATAGATGAAATGTATGCAGAAGGACTCTCTGCTTATGAAAATCTTAAGAAAAATAGAGAGATTGTATTGTCACAGCTATGCAAATTTAAAGACACTTTTCATGGTTTTGAGAATGTGTAGTATAGCAATGCCTCTGAGAAAAAAGACTGCCACATTGAAATGCATTTGGCTACTGATGTCATAATCAGGAGTCCTCTGCTGTGCTTGCCAGCAGTTAAAAGCTACATGGTTGCATGAAGATTTTGCATACTTTAATTTGTGTTTTATTACTTTAGAACATAATTGGGCAGCCTATACGACCTGGGTTCAATCCCAGTGACTGCATGTGAGATTTGTGGTGGATAAAGTGGTGCAGGGGCAGGTTTTCTCTAGGTTCTCCAGTTTCACCTACCATTGCATTCCACTGGTGCTCCATTTTCATTCCATGTATCATCAGTGTTATCACCTGTGGTGCCACAAATGGTGAAATCGGGTGTTAAACATTATAAGAAAAAAATAATCAGGCGGCATTGTGGCAGTGTGGTTAGACCGCTCGTCTCCCACTTAGATGGTCCAGGTTTGATCCCAAGTGCCCACATGTAGGATTTGTGGTGGATGAAGCAGTGTCTGGGCGGATTTTCTCCTGGTCCTCCGGTTTCCCCACCACTCATTCCACCAATTGCTCCATCATCACTTTTCCTATAATCCATTTTGCTTTCATTTCATATCATTCACTTCCTCACGTTCATGCCTGACTGTGGGCCGACAAACTCTTCCAGGTTCTTCATTCTGTGGTTAGATAGCTTGATAGATATATATTTTAATCGTCCTGTAGATCATACATATGTACATGGGTACCATGATATAGGATAAGTCAATACTATATGAACATTGTATTTACAAAATTCTTGTAGACTTGACTACTTACAATATTACATTCATGAATATTTAAGATTAATCTTAAGCCATATGATTAGATGATTGTGTTTTTAATAATTTACAAAATTTTACTGTGCATCTTAAAATATACAAAAGACAAAAAACTAAAATACAGGTATAGGCTTTACATAAAGGTAAACTTTAGTGATAGAAAAACAAAGTAATGAAAAGAATTAGTATAATCAATGTGCATCATGTCAAAATGGAATAGATATAATATCTACAATATTAAAAATGTAAGAAGCCTAATACAGTATAATGTTTTATAAGAAACAGGAATATGTGAACATAAATGAAGAATATGTACATATATAAAGGCAGTTAATTACAATTATTAGCTAGGATTTCTTGAATGGAATAAAAGCAGTGGTTAATTAGATGTGCCTTTAGGGAAAGTTTAAATCTATTTTCTTGCAGTATTTCCTTTAAGAATTTTGGAAGGCAGTTGTATATCTTTATACCAGAGTGCAATATAGTTCTTTGAAATAGGGAGGTGTTATGTTGATGAACATGTAGATTTGTGATTTGTCTTGTATTGTACTGATGCACAAATTCATTCTTAATGAAGGGTGAATCTGTTTTGTTGTTGTTTTTATGGATAAACATTATTATTTCATATAAATAAATGCAAGGGAGGGGAAGAATGCGTAATTTTTTAAACAGAGGTTTGCATGATGTGCTTAGGCTTGCTCCTACCACAGCTCGAACTATTTTCTTTTGCATAATAAAGCATGCCTTACTTGCAGGCGACTCCCCCCAGAATATTATGCCATACCTGAGGAAAGAGTGGGCATGTGCAAACTAAGCCATTCTAACGGTCTGCTCCCTTGTGCATCCTGCTGGTACCCATATCATATAGCAGGCTGTACTTAATTTTTTGTTTATATGGCTTATGGGGGTTTCCCATTTTAAATTGTTTTGGACCCAAATGCCAAGGTGGTTGGCTCCCCAACAGGCTTCTTACCCTTAGGCACCCGCTTGTAAGTCCTAGGGGGTTGTCAGGCGTACATTTGGGGAGGGTAAGCAGACTACATAACATAACGTAAAAAAGGACATAATTGGCGACAAATATAAAATGTCACACAAATGCTGTATGCCCAAGTGTAAAGGAAGCTATTCTTTGAATTTGAAAGAAAATTTCTTTAGTGTCTATTTAATGAAAATTAAGAAGGAAATGGAAACTGTTCACCAAGAAAATTTTATTCCTTCAGAATATATTGCAGTAAGTTTCTTATAAAATATCTATATTCCTAAATATATTAACTCCTTTTGTTTTAATTGATGTCATTTGAAATTGCATTTGATAATCTATTATAGAATGTTTTAAATATATTATACATGCACACATATTTTAGAATATTAAATTCTTTCTCACTTGATTTATTGAAACAAATTTTACTTTTATAGGTTTTTGAAAAATACTTCCAAACCAGTGACATAGAAAGAAGTGTGTCATTGTAAGACATTAAGACTAAAAAACAACTTACATCTCCACTATATCGTTCACACCTACAAAAAGGTTAGTTTCTTTGTTATTATTCTGCAGTTCCTTTAACAAGGCCATTTAAATGAATCATTAAGTAATAAATGAGGAATTGGTATGAAGTAACCATTAATTCTTGTCTCATATTCATTGCTACCATACAATCATACCGTGTATAAAGGAACATAGGTACCTGCCTTACAAGTTAATAAGTAATACCATTAACTAGAGCATATTGAAGTAATTGGTAAAGAGTAAGACATCCTTTCCCATTAAGGTGATGAAATATGAGCTGCTGTAATATTACAAAAATGTAATCTGTCAGCATAATCTGCAATGGAAACATCACACAGCTTTATTTTTACTGTTGTGAATGGAAAAAGATGAAAGGTAGTTTGATAGTCACAATCATAACATATGGTACACTGGGACATCAGTACAGTAAATGAAACAACAAATTATATTAATATTGAATCGTATACATATAACCCAACCAACCAAACCTAGAAACTACAAGTTGCACTACTGCTTCATTGTGTTAGCTATAGTGTAGAGTATTTTCATTTGAAAGTCCACAAAGATGAGTTAAATTAGAGGTCTTGGAAAAAAATTTAAGAGTAAAAGTTCTACATGCATAACCATAACATTACAAATTCAGTACTGTTATATTCCAGTAACATTGATCACACATCTTAACTTAACCTCCAGTATTGGCTTCCCTGTGCTTGCTACATCCTATAGTGTGCCGGTCAGTGCTTGCCAATAATAATTTGCGAATATGAAAGTGTATAATGATAAGTTAAAGTAGGTCTTACATGGAAGAAAATTGAAGAGGTAAAAGTTTGATATGCATAACTCTAGCATTAAAGTACAATATTGTTATAATTACAGTTAACATAGACCACACATACTAATTTTACCACCAGTATTGCCTTTATTGTGCTTGGTATAACCTTTAATGTGTTGGCCCATGCTTGCCAGTAATACTTTGTAGTTAACCTATAGAACATTTCTAAATGAAAGTGCATAATTATAAATTAAAGATTAAATGAAAAAGATTGAAAAGCTATAAGTTTTATATGCCTAACCTTAACATTATCGATACAGTACTGTTATTATTACAGTAAAACTTATCACTCCCCTAACCTAACCTAAACAGCATGACACAAATCAGTGAGAAAATTCAGAAGAATGAACTAGAAGGAATGCAGATTTAGCACAGCTTAAAACTTCAACACAGATGATGACAGAGGTGATTGAAACCAAGATGGGCACCTACAAAGAGGGGAAGAATTAAATAGTGTGATGTCACCAAGGAGAAACGTCACACCATCAGAACGGGAGAAGTTGGAGGTGATGATCTTGGCTTAAACTGAGCAGGAGTGGTCTCATCATTCAGAGTGGTGTCAAAGTAATGTCAACTTCAGAAAGAAGCATATTGGAATTGGAGGAGGGGAAAGGAGAGGCAGCAATTCTAGAAATGAAAACAGAGACAGTAAAGTTAGAGCAGTTCAAAGGGGGCGAGGGAAGAGGTTCAAGATAGTGATTAGATTTGAAGGTGGGTATTATTGTAGTCAAAGGGTTAAGGCCTAATGTGTCAAATGGTGTAGTGTTCAAAGTGCTGAAGTTAGTGGACCTGATAGTGATGATGGAGATGTGGTTGAATGAAAATGAGATTATAGATATGGAACAGTATGAGTATATAAGTGACCATGGTAAAAGGAAGAGTATAATAAGGAGGGTCTCTGGTGTTACAGGAGTGTTTACTAATAAGAGCAGTTGAATAAAGGTTTGTGAAGTGATAAATATAGGACAAGTAATATGTCTAAAGATAAACAAGGTGAAATGGGTTAAAGTGTGCATAGGGTTAGATACATTAAATAACCCACTAGAAAGATCAGAATTTTACAATGACAACTTATACATATGTATAACTGAATGATAGTTTGGAAGGACTTAGAAGAGAAAATCCTAATATGGACTTTATTCTAGCATAGTAGGTGATTTTAATGCCAGATTAGGGAAGTATCAGATAAGAGACTTTAATATAGAAAATGGATGTATTCGGGAAAAGGGAAAGGAAAAGGAAAGCAAAATTAGGGATGAAGTAATTAATGCAGAAGGCCAAAAACTGATTCAATTTTGTGATCAGAATAATTTCATGATGCAAAATGGGTCCAAAGAGGATTAATGGGGAGAGTTCAGGTTTGCAAAATCAGCTGGGCAAAATGTAATTGACTAATGTTATACAGCACAGGGGTTGATGAGGTGATTGAGATTTAAAAATCTTGACCATAATTATGAATAGTCATTTTCCACTAAAAATGAAGATGAGATTAGGAGTAAGCTATGATGGTGATAAAAGAAATTGGCTTGAGGAATGTATGACTATTGAATAAAAATAATAGCAGTGGTTTCTGGAAATAAGAGGTTAAGGGTGGAAGGCATAGAAAAAACAAGAGATGTGGGCAAGTTGTGAAGATAAAGGTTCATTGAGATTGTATAAGATGGTTAAGACAGAAAGGAAGAGGGGGAAAAAAAATGTAGACATGCATATATGAGAAGTCTGAAAGAATAGATCTCACATGGATGTGCACTGTATTATTGTTAAAATTAATAGGAAACAATTGCTCTGGAAAATATTGTGTGAGATATAAGGGATATTTTACATATAATAAATTGTTTAATAAATGTATAATTGATGTATGGAACAAAGAATGGAATAAGGTAAATGAAGACAAAATCATGATTAAAATATGGGCGAGTCCAAGGGCAGAAACATTAAACATTATATAAGAGTTTTAGAAAATATAAGAGAGATATGGACAAGGCTCCTAGAGTATGGTATGGGAAGGTAGACACACTAGATTTTATAAATTATTTGTTTGAATATGTTATACTTTTAATCAGGTGTATAGTGACAAAGCAGTTTACCTTAATTTATAATTTTCTACAGAATTAATCCTATTGAGATAATCCTTGTTGAATATGTTTTGAACAGCGGTTCTTAAATGAAATGCTGTTCAGCTTAACACAACAGTCGTGGAAAAAAATTAGGTAGATGCATTTTCTTCATGGCACATGCTAGTCTCATTAAACAATATGCACACACAATGGATGCAACATGGCAGAATACATCTTACTTGATAAGATTAAGGTAGTTTAAAGTGAAGTTTCTCATTCTTTTGCTTAAGAGTAGAAGTTAATTTCATAGTTTTAACTTCTTGTGAACGTATTAATTTATACAGTATGCAACATTTTGGACAGTAATTGTAAGTCAGTGCATTAGGAAAAATACACTTAAGTACATTAGAGCAGAGTATTTACCTTGCTTATGTGCATGTTGTGACAATGTCATCTGTGCATTCACTCTGATATGGAGCAGTGAAGCTGGAATGTGAGACATCACAGTTGGAGATGTTGGGAAACAAAAACTTGCACAAACAAGACCAGGAAGTGCGCCATGGCTATGACTGAAACCTTCTGGAACGCAACTCTCAGTCTTTCTCAAATGGTCAGCTTCTAGCTCTGTGACATAATTTTCTGGCTATAAATGGAGGAAGAATTACAGTGCAAGGAAGTTTTTTGTTGTAGCTTAACATTTAACCTGGTTGGTCATATTGGACATGAATAAAATTGGTGAAATGATGTGAATTGTATTGAGTCGTAAGTGATTGGAGTGCACAGTGAGGTGCGAGTTATAGATGGTGTGCAGCCATAAACTGTCTGTGCGTTGAATGAATTATTTGTAGCAGTGCATTTAAAGCTTTATTTGTGAGTACATTTTAAGTCAATAAAGACATTTGTTACACAGGTATGAGTGGGATGAAGAAGGCAAGATGAAAGAGACACTTAAAAAATTGATGGAGAAGTTGGACAGAATGGGAAGTGAATTAATGACAGTGAAGACAGAAATGAAAACCAGAATGGAAACTGCAGTGGAGAAGTTAGAAAAATAGCATAATAGAGAAGATAAAATGGAGCTGGCAATGGAGAAAGTGAAAAAGGAACTCTCTAGCAAAATTGTTGTAAAACTATCCATTGTAAAGAAGGATGTAGAGGAGCTTGGAGGAAAGCTGGCAGAGCTTGGGGGAATGATGAAGAGCCTTGACCACTGCATTGATGCCCTGGAATGCCTCAGGGACCATATTAATGCCCTGGAAGGAAGAGCCAAGGGCAGCACAGAGGAACTGAACTCAATGTTGCAAAGAACACTTGACGGCAGTCTTAAGGATTTGAAGATCGAGATGACACAACATCTGTACATATCAAACCATCCAAGTTCAATGGGTTATCAAACTTTGAAGTCTTCTGCCGACAATTTTCAGCCATCGCCACCCACAACCGATGGTCAGCAGAAGAAGAAGCTGCACTGCTGATATCAAGCCTCCAAGGCTGTGCAGCAGCAGTACTTAATGCAATCCCAACATTGGTGAAGTCTGGAGATCTGGGAGGCCTTCAAGAACCATTTTGTGAACCATTGTCGGGCTGCAGCCTACCACAGTCAGCAACAGCCAGGTGAGATGATGCAGGAGCTTGCCTAGCCATTGAACAGCTTGCAAACAAAGCTCTGGCGAATCTACCAACTAGTTATGTGTCCCAGGAAGTTGCCTACTCCCTCATCGACAGAGTGCATGACACCAAGATATGACAGTGACTGATACTCGATGACTATAAGATGATCTACAAGGCATTCGTTATGGCAGCACTTAGAATGGAGGCGGCCAAGGTTACAGCAGTCCCCACCCAGAGGATTACAAGTTTTGGTACTATAGCAGGGACAGAAACTCAGCTGAGGGTCATCAGCAAAGATCTTGCAGCGGTTTGTGTTGGAAGTGTGGCCAACTGAGACACCTAGCATGGGAGTGTCTACACCAAGATGCCGACTGGGTGGCACCTCCTTATAGACAGGAAAGCGCAGGCCTGAGGAGGGAGCAGCCAGTGTTTGGGGTAACCAAAGATTAGGAGTACTCAGTGCTATGATGAATGGGGATCAACACAAGGATGACAACAACCTTCGTTTGGTGTGTGCTGGGGTTGTGGCTGACTTGGACACATGAAGGACAATACACAACTGAGACGATAAGCATCACACAGTATGTGTTGGGGATGTTGGTGCCCAGGGCACTTAATGAAATGGTGTCCATAATCTAGTCGGCTGGTGGTGCACGAAGATGACTTGATGTGGTGAGGGGCACACCTGAGTCATCGCTGACTTCTCGCTTGATGCTGTGTGCCTGGGACAGAGGGATGGAAGAATGCCTCAGTGGATACCAGTACAGCTGTGTCTGTAATCTGACCAGATGTGGCAGAATATTTGCCAACAAGGAAACTGATTCAGCCTTATGAGATATTGAGAGCATCAGGCAAAACCTTGCCAGTGAAGAAGGAGGTCTTGCTGGATTTGAGCCTGGGATAGAGCGCCATAAGTCTGTGGGTGTTTGTTGCAAGAGTGACTAAAGAGTTGATATTGGGACTAGATGGACAGTTGACATTGGCAGTACAATCCTATGACTTGGGGAGGACGAGATGGTGCTCTGGAGTTCCCACGGACATCCTGGAGTCCGCAGGGTGGCTGGTGGAGTTCTTCTGGTGGACTGTTGAAGGGCCTCGTGAGCTGTCCAATCCCTCAACACACTCAGGGTGCGATTAATAAGGTGGAGACCTGTTACGGCCAATGAGCCAACGGAAGGTTCTTGGCAGGAAGTTTAGGCATGGTTGTATTGTCAAACTTGGATCAGGAGCCATAAGCCCAGGCTTCAACAACCATGGGCAAGAGCGTGTCCTGTGGTAGAGAGGGTCAACAAAGTAGTGTATTGCACCCGAAGGAAAGAAACAGGTGTTACACTTGGATTATGTTGCCTGCTACAGTGGCACTGGTCATGACAGCCAGTCCTAAGGAGGGAGCAGTGTGACAATGCTGTCCATACATTTGCTTTGGTATGGCAGTGGAGCCGGAATGTGAGACATCGCAGTTGGAGCCCTTGGAAAACCAAATCTTGCATAAACAAGGCTAGGAAGTGCTCTGCGGCTGTTACCAAAACCTTCTGAGATGTGACTCTTGATACTTCTCGAATGGTTGACCTTTAGAAGCTTCGGTTGACTTTTAGAAGCTTCCAGAAAGTTCTGTAACGTCATTTTCTAGCTATAAATGGAGGAAGAATTGCAGTGTAGGGGAGTTTCTGTGTTGTGAACTGTACTGAGTCATGAGTGACTGGAGTGTCAGCTTGCAGTGGAGTGCAAGCCATGGATGGCATGCAGCCATAAACGTCTAAGTGTTGAGTGAATTATTTGCATCAGTGCATTTAAAGCTTTATTTGTAACTACATTTTGAATCAATAAATACTTCTTTTACAATATGCATGTGTAACCATGAGGGAAGCATATGCTGTAAGCAGAACATTCCATTTAATATAAACCAAATGTGTAATGACTGCTGTGCATCAACAAACTAAAGGTTTTATTTTTATGTGAAAGAAAATATAATTAAAGCATGACCTGAAACACTGTCTAAATATAACATTAAAAATGAGATAAATTAATGGTAATGTGTAGTGTATAAAAGTGAATCATGCCTCTGAAGGTGTAGGACTCTAAATAAATTGCTTTGTTTGTGTGTGCGCGTGCATGGTTTTTTTTTTTTTTTTTCTTTTCTTTTTTTTTTTAATTGTTTCATTTGTATTGTCCTCTTTAACTTCTATGGTCATATTGGGGGTTTTGACTTGTGAAATAGCTCATATATTCTAGGTTATTGCCATTAGGTTAATCATTTTAGGTATATCATTACATGCACATGTACAAACATGCACATGCACACGCACAGTGGGGAATAGGGAATAATTCTGGTTAAAGCAAAATTCTCTACTCCAGCTGGCTATAGAATCTGGAACCTGATGAGAAGTCAGCTAACTGTTCATGTATTTTGTTTCAAAGGAAAAGTCGGTTTGGACAACAAGCAGTAATGTAGGGTTGAAAAGCATTATAAACTAGTAAAAGAATAAGTATTCCTGTAATTATATTCTTTGTGAAAAGAGCTAAGAATGTTTGGTAAAAACTGGGGAATTTAATTATGTATATACACCATAAATTAAAGTAATCATTGAGCTGCATAACTTGAAAGCAAGATAGGAAAAAAACTGAGCAATGCTGGCACTGTCTGGTTTTAGGAGAAAACAAGGACTTGCATTTCATTGCCTTATTAAGACTTCTGAATCATCTAAAAGAGGGAATTTAATTGAATAATGTAATGTGAGACAACCAGGTAAAGTCCATTTCATTTCATGCTACCATGTCTGATATACAAAACATTTTAGTTTCCACATCAGCACAATGATGCCCAAAATAATTAGAAAAGAGGATACTGAAATATATTTTGTTCCCTGGATTTATTAGGGCTTCACCAAACAATAGAGGATTATTTCTTTTATATACTACTCTTGGAACAAAAAGACCAATTTTGGAGTTATGTTTGACCAAACACCACAGGATTGGAAATAAATCGTTCATTAGTAACCTAAATACAGTTTTAGCTTCACTATGCCTACAATAAGCAGTAGTGTGTTGGTCAATGTTGCCAGTGTTAATGACATTATTAGGTTGAATAATAATTTATGGTTAACATACAGAATATTTCGAGATGAAAATATATAACAATGAAAGCAGTAGTATATTATTTAGCTGTTTGACAAATGAATGGTACATAGTAAGCATATCATTTCATTTTGTAAGAGTATCAGTGGAGTAGAATTGCACAAAAGCAGCAAGAGGGGTCAATATTTGAGCAATATATTGTCAATAAGATAAATGCAATTGAGATATAAATATCTGAAACATAGTATCAGCATAAAAAACTTTGACCTGTGAAGGGGGGGGGAGAGAAAACAGCATCAGAGCAAAAGTTTACTGACCTTTATCATCATAAACAGAATGGGACCCTAATGACCAAACAATGTTAAAGAATGCCATTAAATTACACAAGCATACCGGTTACCCATTTTATCATGTACATATGATTATTATTAAAATGATGTAGACATCATTATTATTGTTGTTGTTATTATTGTTATTATTATTATTATTATTATTGCTATTATTCTAATTATTCTTAGTATTATTAGCATTAGTATTAGTATTATTGTCATCAAGATGGTGAAAATTACTTCATTAAACATGTATTTATGCATATTGTGGATTTTTAAGTGTAATTAATTTGGTTATGACATACAAGCCATTAAAGATTTTGAATATAAGCAATATTCTTTAACTTGTTACAGGTGCAGTTCCTTCTCCTTTGCTTGGGTATTCTTCCTCAAATACTCTACTTAAAGAGAGAGGCACAGGCACTGCTTGGAAAATTATTACATAGATTCTGAAATTACACAGTTGAGTGCTGAAGAAGAGCTTTTTAAGAAAGTCATGATTTGCATTATACTGATGTTAAAATAAATCATAATTTTGTTTCATTGTATTCCATCTTGTTATCAGGGATTTTTTTGTCCATTTAAAATAAAGACAATACATTTCTGTTATACAGACACAATTATATGAATAAATGAACATATGCATTTAAAAGTATAAATTACATCAAACTAATTCAATCATGCAAAGATACAGTTAGTCTGCTATCAAGTATGAGTTTTTGAATATGTATATGCACATACACATGTATATACACAGCTGTCCCAGAATTCAACGTCAAATTGAGAGCATTGTAGAGGGGGTCCTATGGAGCCTACTGACCCTTTTTTTGCAAATGTCAAAGTTATGGCATTTTTTTTTGGATTGCACATCAGTGGCCATAAATCAAAAGAATGTGGATGTGTGTCATATTTTCTTCAGAATGCCATTTGTATGCCAGTAGTCGAAGGAATGCAATATTGGTATACAATCAATACTACATTTAAAACTATTGGACTTGCAATTTTAGCAAATTGCTTGCTCTTTGAGGGTAAGCATGCCACTTATAACTGTTTGGTTGATTTCAGATCATACACAGATAGAGTGGTAAGCTGTAACATACTGGTGGGTGAGTCAGTAAAACAATGGTCATCAAAATCCACGATCGTAAGATCGCACCACTCTCTGAAGTTACTATTGTTCAGTTTTTTAATATTGTTGTTTTTCTTAATTAGGTGCACAATTAGAGCAATACTAATATGCTTAGTTAACATTTTTAAGTCAAGACAATGAACCTTCCAAGACAAATTACTTTCCAGAGACTGAATTAAATCTAAGCAACATTCAGTATTTAATGCAGTAATCATTTGTCAAGGAATCTACATACATTTAAATAAAAAAATTAGGTTTGTTGAAAACATTTATGTAATGTGTGCTTTGAAACATAGAAATTAAACTATAATTTTAGTGGTGGAATAGGAATACTTCTGCTATTGCTAGGATTCGATCAGTGGTACTTCGGTTTTTGTCTGTGTAGGTAATATGTCATTCTAACCAATTGAGCTATTCTGGCTATACATCATTGTGCTTCATAAGTGCAATCTGCAAGGATGTTGTACATCTTCACATCAAACAGTTTCTCTGGTAACCTGTTGTATTTTGTACTTTGGATGTTGTATTCCCTGGAGGCTTGCTATCAGCTTCTTCCTCTATTGACCATCGATTGTGAATGGCGAAGGCGACAAACTGTTGGTGGAAGACTTCGAAAGTTGACTCCCCATCATACTTGGGTGGCTTGATGTGCGCTTATGTTGTGTTGCATCCTGGCATCTCAACCTTTAAGTTTGTCAACCTTCCATCTAATATTTTTTCCACCATAGCATTTAGTTCCTTTGGCGCCAATGTCGACTCTTCCCTCCAGGGCGATCCCTGAAGGTTACCAGGCACTGGTGTTTCACTGTTTCACTGAGCTTTTCCACCTTTCCCCTAACTTTTCCACATTCTTCATGCTGGCCATTGATCGTCGATTCTGGCAAAAAGTTCCATTTTAAAACTCTCCATTGCCGATTTTATTTTCTCTTACATCTTCTCCACTGCTGTTTTCATTTGGGTCTTCATTTCCATTTGCACCTTTTGTAATGAGGAATTTACTGTCATTGTTTCTTTTCTATCTTTTCCATATGGGATTCAGTCTTCTACTCCATCATCTTCTCTATTCCAGTTTTCATTTTGGTTAACAAACTTTTCTTTATGTCAATCTTCGCATGCGGTGCCACAAGTAGTTAAAGCAAGCATTAAATACTGTCAAAAAAAAGAAAACATCCTCCATCTTGTAGTAAGAATCCCCCATATGATTTGAGTGTAACAAATATCTCTATTGGCTCAAAAATTAGTTATAAATAAAGCTTTTAAATCACAGTTTAGAGTGGTATGCTCTCCATGGCTCATGCACCTCTGCATGCTAACACTCCAATCACTCATGACCCAATCCAATGCAATGCACTTCTTCCTGCTTTTATAGTGAGAAAATGATGTCAATGTTTCTGGAAACTTTTTGAAGGTAGTAGAAACCAAAGCTTAGAGAAACATCAGAAGAATCATGGTGTCGCAGGAAGTTTATGGATTCCAAAGGATTCTGTTGCATTCCACAGTTATTTACCATTGAACTGCAATGTCTCATGCTCCAGCTTCATTGTGACATGCCAGAGCGAACATGAGAATGGTCGCACAGGTGGCTGGCATTGCCACAATATAAACTTCTTTTGAATTTATAAAATAATTTATTTATATAGTTATATAAATACAAATAAATAATATGGACTAAGTGCTAGACACACTATGGCTTCACATACCTGATATGTGCTTCCAATTTACTTCAAGTTATGTTTTAAAGTTTAGTTATAGATGAAAAGTCATGTGAAATAGCATTCTCTAATAGAAGGTAAAAAATGGAGCACAAAATACTGTCAAAAGCGTTAGTTTACAAGTATTTGCACCTTAAATGACACATAGTCTGGTTTATGACACTCAAGATAGGTTCAATCATTGTTTTAATTGTTATAAAAAAATTATTTTCAGAAAAATATGGCATAGATTTATGTGTTTGTTCTTTAATGTTAACGCCTGAATACCAAAGTTAGCTTCTTGTTCTATTTTACTGTCTGTAATTTTAACATCTGATTTTTCTCACATCAAATAATAATAATAATAATAATAATAATAGTTTTTATTGTCATTGAACTTTACAGCAATACACAACGTCACAAAATTACAAAAGCTTTATACAATCTTCTCAGTAGAACAATATGTTTACAAATAAATTACTAAGATATAATGAGTATTTACAATATTTGATAACCAAGCTGCTATACATGAATAAAATTGCTTAACTATTTCCTATCCATACAAAATTCTAAAGAACAGAGTGATTGATAAATTTAAGAAAAGTAAATACATAATATCTTATAAGGTAACAACATCAAAATCATTTGAGAAGCAAATTTACTTAGCATGTTTTTGAGTAACATTACCTTTTAAAGTGTTCCTGTACTGAGTAATAAGGTTTAGCCACTAACCATTCATGGAGCTTATTCTTATAGCTTGATCGTGATAATTGTTTTATTTCTATGGGTAAATTATTGTAAAGTTTTATACCTAATATTTCAAAACTCTTCTGGGATGTGGTTAACCTGTGGTATGGCATATTAATATGTTGACCCCCTCTAGTATTGTATGTATGTATATCTTGTCTATTTTGGAATTCAGGTAAGTGACTCTTTATGTACAGTAATACAGTGTAAATGTATAAATTTATTACAGTCATTACTTTTAGTTTAATGAATAAAGGTTTGCAGTTTCGGTACATCAGAAATGATTCGAATTACTTTTTTTTTGTAATAGAAGTATCTCGTTAACATGTGAGCTGTTTCCCCAGGGTAAAATTCCATATGTTATTATGCTTTGGAAAAATGCAAAATAGGCTGATCTAATATACGCTTCAGGTATATGCACTTTTAGGTTTTGATCAAGTGAATTACTCTGGAGAGTTTGGACGTTATGTAATTAATGTGTGGTGTCCACGATAATTTATCTATTACTACACCTAAAAATTTTACGTTCTCAGAACTATTATTAAAAGGGACTTCTCTTAAATTAAATAACATATTTTGTGTTTTATTCTCATTAAGTAAAAAACCATTGGCTCGGAACCATATATCAGCTTGCATTAATGTACTATTTGCTTCGGTTTGAAGTAACTGCAAGTCTGTGCTAACATCGAGAAAAGTAGTGTCATCTGTATAGAGGACTGAGTGAGTGAGTAAGCAGGATGGGAGATCATTTATCATTAATAAAAATAGCAATGGTCCGAGAATTGAGCCCTGTGGAATGCCGGATTTGACTTCTGCCATACTTGATTTCTTGTGTCCTATACATACTACTTGTTTAATACCTGTCTGACGAAAGATGGCAGTTGTTAGGGGATGTAGCTGGTGTAGCATGGCATGGTTTACAGCAGCCAGAGAAGGTGGGAATGTTGCAGTACAATCTGACCATTAAAACATGACCACAGTGTGCATAAATAGGAATAGACTTAAAAGATCCACAAGTTAAACTTGCTGTTTCCTTTATCACTTTATCACAATGAATATTATAATTATGTTTTACACGCTCTTTTGTGGGATACCATTATTGCAGGGCATATGTTCAGGAAATAATAACTGCATTTGGACATGTATAGTATTCCCAAGAAGCTTCAATTAAAGTAAGAAATTTGATTTCTTCTCACATGAAACCAAATATCACCCCCCTGCCCCACTGTTATTATTATGTAAATAACTCTTGAATTAATTGCACTCGCATTGTAAAACTTTGTATAAACACTTGTTTTGGCATTACAAACATGTTGGAAGAAAAAAAGTCACATTTTTAACTACCCCATGACAATGTTTGCTTGTAAGTCATCAGCAATTAGTAACCTGGTAATCTGTGGATTGTTGATGACTGGCATAAGGTTATTGCTTTTTCCTATATCTGCTGGTATATCATCAATATAAAGGTGAAATAAAACTGGGCATAATTTACAACCTAGACCTAGACTTTTGTTTTAGTTTAGTTCTTTAGTTACTATTCCTTCCTCTACTTTTATACAAAAAATATTCCATTTTTACAAGGCTCTTATTGAATTTGCCCTACTGCTATGTAACCCCTGCTCAATAATTTGTGCCATAATAGTTGCAACTCCACTCTATCTTAAGGTTTCTTTAAATCAATGAAGGCCTCGTGCAGCTTTCCTCTTTATTTAACATATTATATGGTACCGCCACAAATGAAATTATCCATCCAATTACAACCATGTTGCTATGAAGATAGCATAAGAGAGGAGGGGAGAGAGAGTGGGAGGGAGAGAGGGGGTTGGATATTTAAAATCTTTTATTTTTAGCAGATTATCGTTATATAGTAGAACTTAGGAAAAACTGTTGTACTCCTTCAAATAGGGTTATAGGGCAATAAATTTTTATGGGCATAAAAATCCTTAGCATGGCTTTCTTCAGAAGGGAAGTAAAGCTGTTGCTACCATGTCATAGAGTTACTGCATGTAAAAGAATCTCAAGCCTGATATTGAGGCCTCTGAGCAAAAGTAAGTGGTTTTTTACTCTTAATGTAGAATGGGATGCTGAGAACCACAGCAGCTAAAGAGCATCCATAAATAAAACACAATTCAGTTTTAAGGGAAAAAAAATCATATCAACTTTTTCTCTTTCCATGATTTGTGGCTTTCCAGTTTTTAGTGTCATTTTACTAAGTCCTCACCCTCATTCTCATTTTCACTTCACTAATGTGTCCTTGTCACTTCACTGTTCTTCGGTACATAGCTCACTAATGAAGTTTGCATGATGCAGCCTCTTTTTCCATTTTACTTTCTGGAGAGTCAAACACAAAGATATGTACCTAATCTCTAGCAGTAGCACCACTCTTTGTATGTCACAAAAACACTTGCAGAACTGTCCTTGTTGTTGCAACATAAGTAGCAGTCACCAACTCACTGACTTGAAAGTGCAGTTGCTTACACTTGGAATTTTCCAAGAGTTCGAGAGTATTGTAAAGGTGAGAAGAAACTTCTAGAAATTTATGGTTAAGTCTCAATAGCATTTGTATTGTGAAAACTGGGGGAGAGTACTTTTGCATCTGCTTGTATTTCTCTCTCCAACTCCATGTTGGTCACGCCAACCTTCCAATAAGCTTTAACCATAGCCACTACATCATATAGTTAGGTGTTTCTCCTGAATAGCTTCACGACATGCAGCAAGGCACTCAAGATGAACTACCACTACCTCCTCACAGGTTTGACACCCAATGTGTTATATTACATTCTTTATACATGTGAATACCTTATACAGACCATCCCAGGAATGTCGCAAAGCTTACGACTTCCTCTTAGTCCGCATGGGGTGATAGAGGCACATAAGGACACCCTCTTAGAATCTGGCACTGGATGCTAGATGTCACGGAATGCTTTCATTCAGTGCTTGCCAACTTCAGTTGTCTTCTGGCATGGGGTGGTTGTCTCCCAGGCGTTCATTGCTGCCCTGATATTGTACTATTGCATTTGACCCTGACTGTATGACTGGACCCCATGACTGGTCACGCAGAGGGTGCAGCACCTCTCCATGTCACTTCAGAGATGTAACCAATAGAATAAGCTATAAATTGAGTTTTATTTGTGGTTGCTCTTTAACTGCTCTGGTCCATAGTGTCTCATTCTATATTTGGCATGAAAGACCACTTAATTTTGCTCAATGGGCTCTGTATCAGCCTTGAGGTTCTTTTACAAGGTATAAATCTACAACATGAGACCATCAGCTGTATTTCCCTTCTGAAGGAAGCCATGCTAAGGATTTTAAAACTGAAAAAATCTGTCACCCTCTGCTGGGTTTGAACCTTCAACCTTGGGATCCGGAACAAGTGGTGTTGTTCCATTGTATTATTTACTCCCAGGTGCGTTCAGTAGAATGGTAATGGTTTTCTCGAGGACTTCAATTCTCACCTTTCTTCAAGCACTAGCTGTTCCGCCTCAGTTTTACCATAAGGAAATGACCCAAGTTCTCTTCAACACACTATTTCTGACCATCATCCCACTGTGTCTACCAGGTCTTTTAGGTTGGATCCATTGTCTGACCATGTAAGTCATTAGCCAAATACCTTTATTCATCAGCATTAGCTCTATGCCACAATCCTCCAGTTGCTTCTTCAAGATCTACATCCCAACAAACCCAGGTTGTACTGTGACTTTGCATAAGGCTGCAGTGCTCTCCTTCCCCTTCAACTTCATGTTTTGGTTGCAGCTTTCCTGGCACAGTCTTTGGAAGAGGCCATGTTCTGAGAATAGCATCTTCCCACCTAGTGCTCCGTTATGAACCAAAGGTGCCATGATCCTCTTCAATTTAGCGCTTGGCAATTATTATTGTCCTGATCCCTTACTGTTTGCTCTTTAATGTGCAGGCTTTCCACACTCCAGCAAGTAGGTCTCTAGTCCCCATTTCTGTGTCAATTAAGTTGTTGCTGTTGGCTCCAGCCCCTGTTTTTGGCATCAATCATGAAGGTGGCTCTTCCATTCAACATAAGTGTTGCTTCCATGTGCTGGGAAGCTGTCAGGTCATCGTCAATGTTATTGTGTTCTGCTAGGAGAGGTCCCTTACCCAAATGATAAATGCTAGGGCTGTCTCTCTTGTTGCCTCTAGTGGAAAATCTACTAGAGATGGAATGCTAGTTGCTCTACCTCCATGACAAATACTTCATTTATTTGTTGCACTCTTGCCTTCAGCTGAGTATGGGCAAAGCAATATTCTCCATAGCACACCTACAATATTGTAACAAAATTTCTTTTTACTCCGACAATTCCTTATTTCTTCCATAAACTCATTACAATCAGAATTGGCTGCACCATGGCTGAGTGGTTAGACCACTTGCCTCTCACCTAGACAGTCCAGGTTCGATCCCAAGTGACCGCATGTGAGATTTGTGGTGGACAAATGTAATGTAATTTATTTATTTGTCATTAAGTTCAGTACAGGCCATGGACATTGTCAAAATACACTATAAAATTAGTCATATATTAATCATCCTCAAATTTAAAAATTCATTAAAAGAATAAAATGGATTGCCTAATACCATTTGTATAACCTAGATTTAAAATCTCTTATTTTTGTTTGTGTTAAATTAATTGATAGTTTATTATACATTTGGGTTGCCATGTAAATATAACTGTTTTGTGTTTTACTCAACCTTGCAAATGGTAAATCAATATAATTTCTCAGTCTTGTCTCATGTTCAAGGTTCTGACTTCTTAATAAGTAACTACTTAACGATTTGTGCATGTGAATTAAAATATCTAAAATATACTAATTATATTGTTAAAATACCTAGTCTGTAAAAAGTGGTCTGCATGACATTTTTTCATCACAAATTTTAATAATTCTTATGACTTTTTTGTAATAAAATAGTTTTACTTCTTTTACTTCCACCCCATAAAATTAATCTGTATCTTATCACAGATTCAAACAGAAAAGTAAGCTGTTTTCAAATATTGCAATGGTATACACTTTCTTAAACTTCTAAATAGATGCATAATCTTAGACAGCTTGACTTTCAATTTATCAATATGCATTCCCCATATTAATTGTTTATCCAAATATAAACCTAAAAATTTAGCACAAGCTTCCATATTTAGCTGAAAATCAGCTGGTAATGATTTTTGACTAAAAACCGCTTGAATTGTCTCGTTTTCATTTAATAACAAACCCATTAGCTTTAAACTATTGCAATGCCATATCCATAGTGGAATTCACATCTATGACCAAATTATCTAAATTACTAGCCAATTATTATTAGTCATGAAAAAAGTCATGTCATCAACATAAATCATTGTGCTAGTATGGAGCCTTGGGGAACACCATTTTTACTGTCTTTCGATATATTTCATTACAATTTTTAGACAATTAGGGAACATTCCTTCCATTAAACATCTATTTATACAAGCTGTAAGAGGAAATGCAAATATTATGAATAATACGTTTTAAAAAATTGTTAGTCAAATCATAAATTTCATTACTATGAGATGCTTTCAAATTGGCTCTTATTTCTAATATGTAATTCACTGATTGCTTTCCAAATAAATTTGGCTCTGAAAGGACTAGACTTATTAAGTAATTCTTTGTAGGAAAACTTAGATGTAGCTATTTTAGATTTAGTGTTGTCAACCAAATTTATAAAAAACGCATTTAAATTCTCAGTCTTGGATGGAATGTTGGTTTTATTAACATTACCTTTTTTAACTGTTTTTATTATTTGCCAAGCATTGATAATTATCAATTTTGTAAATATTATTATACCACTTAGCTTCGTCTATTTTGTTTCTGTAATTTCTTTTGAGTGAAAAATAATGCTGTTTATCAGTAATATCAGTATCAGTTTGTTTTTACAAATTATACATTAAGATAAACTTGTTTTTCATAGTTGATAATTCACTTGCATCCCAGGTTGTATTATAATTATTTGCAATGGTTTTGTATTACCTTAAAACACATTGAATATTTCTAAGAACTTATTTAAAAATAACTCAAAACATATGTCGGCATTGTCACAATTACATAAAATATCTTCCCAATTAATTTGACTCATGTTAAGATTGAAATTATAAACATTGTAATCAGTAATACTCCTGCATTTTACATATCTTATGTTGTTCAACAACTGCTTCTTAGGAGAATTTACAAAAAAATTGAGAACAGAATGGTGAAGAGTATAAAAAAGTTTCAGCATTTGTGGAGCATTGTTCTGCAGGGATATTTGAGAAAATGTTATCTAAACATGCAGTAACTTTTGTTGGCTTATCATTATGACAACTAAAACCAAATTGCAAAAGTAGGTTATTAAAATCTAAGACAGATCTTTTGTTTGTAGTCATGTTAAAATCAGAATTAATATCACCTCAACGATTATTATATGATTGTACCACTCTTTTAAATAACTTACGAGATTATATAAACTTCATAAAAATACATTTATAACTCCATCTGGGGCACGGTATACACTTACTAAAATTATTTTTATATCTTCCTGTATCAAAGAACAATCTTCAAAATGCTTATCACAACATTATTGTTTTACATCAAGTTTTCTACAGTTAATGTCTTCCCTTGCAAAAATAACAGTTCCACCACGTTTAATTTCTGATCTTGTATTACAGGAAATTCTCTTGTATCTATATAAATTTGCATAGCAAATGCTATCATTATTTAACCAGTGTTCGGAAATACATACAAAGTTCTTATTTAAAGCACTTCTAAAATATTTTGTTTTCCATCAAAACTTTGAATGTTCAGAAATATTAACTCCAAACATAACAAGAAAGGAAGATTCATATTGTTTTTTTGCTCTTGCGGCTTATAGTTTGGTCTGAGGTCATTCACCAGGTATAAAAAATGAAAAACTTGAACATTTTCTGGTCAAGTATCAGGATTCAAAGCTTTATCAATATTCTGTTCAAAAATGTCAATTTTAAAGGAAGAATACATTTAAGGATGTTTGGAATTTAACTGTTCAGAACAAACAGCCTGGAATTTAGGTTTTAAGTAGTTCAACAACTGTTCCAATTTTGGGAAAAAGCCTCTACTGCTTTTCAGAGATTAGTTTTTGTGTTTTTGGCACTTTCTTGTTTACCTCCTTAATGATTTGATGCAATCCCACTCTTTCAGCAGAATTGTAAACAGCTTGTTGTACATTTTTCTTAAGATGTTCCACTTGATCAAACACAATTTCAGCTTTGCCTTTTAAGACACTTATCACACTGTCCTTTTGTTGTAGAACAAATTTAACCATTATAATATCAATTTTATTAATTTCATCGGCTAACCCTCTTAAGAAATCATAACTTTCAGCATTAAAAACTGAATCCAGGCTTCTGTAGGATCTGCATTACAACACTTTACAGAATTATAATAGAGTTGTTGAGGACTGCAATATTCAACACTTTTGCACATGAGAGGTGATATGCACTGTCACAGGTTTACACTTTAACCTATTAACCAACTTCTGTTGCATTGCTTACATACTCCTCCACCAGCGCTGCATGACCTTCCTCCTTTCTGAACCATGTACAGGCCAATGGTCAGCTCTAGAAAAGTGGCATAGGGACAGATTTTCTCCGGTTTCTCCCAAAATCACATTCCACTGGTGCTCCATCTTCATTCTATGTTTCATCAATGTCATTGCCTCGGTGCCATGGTAGTAAAATTGGGTGTTAAACTCTATAAAAAAATTAGAAATTGCTCACAAATAACTGTCTTTCTTCACACTGCTCTTGTTACAGTTCTGCTGTATGATTTCCTTTAGACTTTAGCTGCAGTGATGACCACTACTACTTGCTATGAGTTTCCCATCAGAACTCAGCCAGCTGCTGCTCACTAGGCATTTCCAGTTGAAACTGAAAACTGGTCAGGGCTTTGTTCCCCTTTTTGTACCTGCCACAAAGCAGTAAGTTTCCAGAGGTACTGGCAAGGACTCTCCACATAGCGGATAGATAGGTGGAGGTTCCTTCACAAACAAATACCTATGTGTAAAATAACAGTGGCTAATGTGCAATCGAGTCAACATAACCTCTTCACGTCGAGATGTGCATGAAGAGGTTGCCCAGGGTATGGGGAACTCCTTTACCTTCGTGAGTTTGTTTCCGCTGAGAGCTGACCACTTGGCATGCCAGGACGAAGACACCGCTCTCCGGATAAGCTTAAAATCGTCAGATGTTACGCACGTAATTGTTACTGTGACCGCGCTCTTCGCTGCCAAATCCGGAAGTTCATTCTCCGGCAATCCGTGTCCAGGAATCCATGCACACTTCACATTAACGCCAGAAGCGTTTTAAAAGCGAAGGGTATCCTGGGTGCGCTGTACGAGAGGATGGTAGTTGTATAGCGCACAAATGCTCTGAAGGGCACTAAGGGAATCAATGAGTAGAAGGCAGTTACTCCAATTTCGACGGCGAACACAGAAAAGGGCGCACAGTAAATAGAGTACTGCTAGGTAAACCGAAAGTAGAGGGTTCGGTTCCAGAAACAAACGCACATCCAACGCCGTCGTTACCCTTACTACCATCGGTGTATAGACGAATGTGGCCACTGTATTTTGATAAAAAATTTAAAAAATAGGAACGGATACTAGACACAAGCGTAGCAGATTTCGCGCAAGCTGTCATCTCAAGATCTACATGGGAGCAAGCCCACAACCTTGGGAAACATGCTAGAAATTCCGATATGGTGTTTCCGAAGCAGTTCTCGGAAACGGAAACCTGCCGGCGTTGGACTAAGGGATGGTTCCGATAACGGTCGTTCAGCTCGGTGGAGAAAAAACTAGTAAGCATGGGATGCGCAGGCAAGCACTTCAGCCCGCAGCCATAATTGGCTAATAGAACATCCCGGCGACATCGCAGAGGAGGTCCTGCCGATTCGACGTAGAGGCTTACGACTGGGCTGGTAGGAAAAGCACCAACAACCATACGGATGCTTTGATTATGGACCTATGTAATCGTCTCAGCACATATGGTCGGGCCGAGGAATACACAATGCATCCATAGTCTAACTTGGATCGGATCTGCGCACGATAGAGACGGAGAAGCACTGTCCGGACGAGTCCCCAACATTTCCCGCATAGTATCCGTAAAATATTCAGAGAACAGTCACACCGCGCTTTGAGCTGTGCTATATATGGTGACCAGCAGAGTTTCCGATCGAATATCAACCCCAGGAATCTCGCCTCATCAGCGAAGAGAGGTAAATCATGCCCAAGGCGAAGAGAAGGCGCCAATCGCCAACGACGGCGCCAAAAGTTAACACAGACGGACTTCTCAGTTGAGACCCAAAAGACGTTTTTCGAGCTCCAATCTAAAGATTGTCCAAACACACCTGGAGACGACGTTTCAAAAAAGACGAAGGCTGAGAAGTACAAAAGGTGGCAAAATCGTCTACGAATAAGCAGGACGAGACTCTTGGCGAACTACACTGAGATACAGAATTAATCGCTATAGCAAACAGTGTCACGCTCAGAACCGATCCCTGTGGCACACCGTTTTCTTGAATAAAAAGGTTAGAGAATATCGAGCCGACCCTTAATCGGAAAACGCGGTCCCTCATAAACTTCTGAATGAACAACGGTAGGCGTCCACGTATATTCCATTTGAGAAGGGAACGTAAGATCCCCGCTCGCCAACACGTATCATAAGCCTTCTCAAGGCCATAAAATATCCCGACTGTTTGACGATTCTTAAGAAAGCCATTCATGATCTGCGTCGACAGCGATACAAGATGGTCTATTGCTGACCGATGTCTGCGAAAGCCTCACTGGATGTATGTCAGTAAATTTTGGGATTCCAGCCACCACACCAAACGTCCAATCATCATGCGTTCCATCACCTTGCAAACGCAACTGGTGAGGGAACGGTAGCTAGACGGAAGTTCACGGTCCTTTCCAGGTTTAAGTATAGGTATAATGGTGCCCTCCCGCCATTTTCGGCAAAAGTGGCATCAACCCAGACATGATTGTAGACCTTCAGGAGGAAAGCCTTACCCGTTGCAGAGAGATGTTGCAGCATTTGGACGTGGATGCCATCTGGCCCCGGCGCAGAATTTCGCGAAGATTAAAGTGCATGGTCTAACTCAGCGATGGTGATGAGTCCTCAAGTTTTCCGGAACTAAAGGAGAATCCTTGTGATTCCACCTGAGCCTTAGCGGTAAGAAACACGGGAATAATGGTCTGAGCTAGGCACCTAAGCAAAGTCACTACCTAAAGCGTTCGCCATGGCAAATGTATTAATAATAGCTCCAACAGGTGTTTTGAGACCGGCGATTGGTAGTTGGGTCGATTTACCGGGTACTCGCCTTAACTTATCCCATACGACAGAGGAACTTGTCTATTAAAGGAGCTTACAAACTCGCTCCATGATTGCTTTTCACTGTCCTTAATAACTTGTCTGGATTAAGCGCGCATCTTCTTATAATGTATTAAGTTAGCCAGCGTAGGGCGACGCTGGAAAATCCGAAGAGCGCATCTGCGGGCACGAATGACATCCCGACATTCATCTGTCGAACAGGGAACAGGAAATCGACGAGGTTCACCAGTCGACCGCCTGATAGACTGCTCAGCAGCAGAAAAAATGTGGCTGCGAGGTGTTCAACTAAGGAATCCACAGAGTTGTGCTCGCTGTAGTTAAAAACAGCCAAGCGGGAAAAAAGGTTTCAGTTTGCTTTATCTAGGCTCCATCGAGGCAAATGGGGGAATGTACAACCGGAAGGATGGGAAAGTGGTCACTAGAATGTAAGTCAGAGATGATATTCCAGTGCAAGGAAAGTACCAACTGCGGAGAACAAACAGCTATGTCCAGGTGGGAGAAACTGTGAAAGGCGTCAGATAGAAATGTAGGCTCTCCGGTGTTCAAGAGAGATAGGTGATAATTGTCCAAGAAATCGGCAATAAGATGACCTCTCGCACAAGCCCGAGGAGATCCCCACAATAGGCGATGAGCATTCACGTCACCGACTAGTAGAAATGGTGCAGGTAGCTGCGAAACCAGGTCTTCTAAAACAGTGTGCGAGAGGTCAAAGGAGGGCGGAAGATATATACTACAAATGGTGAATTTGATGGAGGGCAACGTGATTTGCACAGCGACTGACTTGATATCAGACTGTAACGACACGGCTTCAGCATAAAGGTCATCTCTGACGTGCATCACAGCGCCCGCATGTGCAGGCACCCCCTCTGCTGGAGATAAATTACACCGTACAGCGAAGTAGTGCCTGAAGGTAACGTTGTCATGTGGTCAGAGCTTAGTTTCTTGTAAACAAACAACCAGAGGCCGAAAATTGTGCAACAGTAGCTCAAGTTCTGGTCGATGTGGTCGAAAACTGCAAATGGTCCACTGAAGGACGGATAGTATGGAATAAGGTTTAAAACGAAAGACGTTTCTGAATATTCGGTAGTGCTGGTCGGTTCAATTTGTTCTTTTTAGGTGTAGGACTGACATTGTTTTCAGGAGCACGATCCTGCCGCTTCCGCACTGTCCGTCTGGCAGTGGGGACAGAATCCTCCTGGTCCATTTCCTCCACGGCGAAGGACCTCTTTCCAATAGAAAATTTCGGTTCGAGAATCTCGAACCGATTAGAGGCACTGATCAGTAGTCACCCCTGAAGATTCCTCCGAAGAGGATCGACGTGGGGATGGGCATGAACTATTTCATCCCTTAGTTGTTTTGGAATGGGTTTTAAATCTCTCTTTTAGGAAGTCGGTCCTAACATAGTTTATCTGAAATGTTTTCCACTGCAGCAGAATACGCAACGGATGAGCCGGATTTGGTGCCCTAGGTCGAAGGTCTGTGAGATACTTTGTCTGGACTCCACTGAACAGTGGCAGTGCTAGCAGATGTTATTGCCGATGTAGGCTTAGAAGTGGAGGACTGGTGTTGCCTGGTGGTGAGTACCTGTCAGAAATAGTTGCCCAGTTAATATTGCAAGTTTGTGTAACAATTTCCCTACGCGGTACCGACTTATCTGCAACGAAACAGTAGGTAGCGAAGCGCGGGACGGAGGGTTGGCGAAGATGCAGGAGCTTACGGGCTTCTGAGGACACCTCCCGTACCCGTATCTCCTGGATCGCTTTCTCCTCCGTAAAACGGGGGCATTCTCGGGAACTATATGGGTGTTCTCCACTGCAATTCATACAAGATGGAGTGGCAGAACAAGCTCCATCGTGCGATGCCTCTCCACATAGAGCATATGTAGGATGACCAGTACAAAACTCACTGGTGTGCCCAAAACTCTTGACACTTGTAACATCTGAGTGGGTTGGGAATATAGGGCCTAACCTCAATGGTTTCGTACCCTGCTTTAATCCTTTGAGGGAGATCAACCCAATCAAAGGTAAGGAGCAGGGTACGGGTAGGAACAAATTCCCCGTTAACCTTCCACTGAACCCTATAAACAGATGTTACACCCTGGTCTGTCAGATCTTCTTGAAGCTCCTCATTAGACAAACCGTCCAATGCGCGGGTGGTGATAATGCCGCGCGAGGAGTTCAAGGTCTTGTGCTGCTCGACCTTAATCGGGTAACTGCCTAACATTTTGGCTTTGTAGTTTTCCTGCCTGGGATGCCATAAATGTTTCTACCAGGAGGGTGCTGTTGCATGTTTTAATACAGGAGTGTACTGGACCAGCAACTTCATTGAGACCCTTTTGTACAGCAAAAGGGCTAACAGAAGTAAATGTGCGACCTTCCTCTGTCCTTGTTATTACTAAGTAGTGAGGACCACTACACTCTACTTTTTTTCCACTATTTTAGTTTTAGGTTTTTGGTTTGCATAATTTCATCCCCCAGTGCTCCCCACTCAACACTGAGAGCTCAACAAGGGGTCACCCCACTGGGGTGACAGGGCTACACAGGGGATATAGCAGGCTTGCCGTCCCACTCACTCTGGAGTTCGGTCTAATACCTAGTCCTGGCTGATTGAACTAGGGGTGACCATTGTAACAGTGAATGCCAACAATCGGCTACAACTTATGAAGCAAGCTGTTCACAAATGTTCAGCAATTATTGCCACGGGGCATAGTCATGTTTCTCCCTCAGGGTTGGTCATCCCGACCAGCACCGTCATAACATGTTAGAAGATCCAAGTGTACTACTAGCCTCTTTTAGGAGGCAGCCCCTGATATGGTAGATGACATCATTTATCCTCTTTGCCATGGCCCTTACCTTGGTTGTCGGAAGTCTGGGGCAGCGTTCCTGTTTCCAGGTAGGGAGATGTAGCTGCAACAAATCATCTTGCTGGAAACCTTGGCTATTGATCTGCCAGTCATAACAGGTCTTCATCCAGTTGCTCACTATCTGTTGATGTGCCATATCATGCATGTTGTATGAGTGTTGCCATTTAGTCCACTGCTGGCTGTTCTGCCCCAGGAGGACTTCCAAATATCAGGTCACATATGGACACAGCTCTATGCTAAATACCAAACTAGCTGGTATCAATCTGGTAGTGTTGTGCATTGAAGAGCGGTAGGCCAGCAAGAAAAGTGGCACCCTCTTATCACAATCTCTCTGGCGATTGGCCACAACCTTCCTCAAATATTCTCTAGAGTCCTGATTTACTGCTAAACCATGATGTCTGACTGTGGTTGGAGAGGTGTTGAGTGCATCTTGTGCTCTCCAAGTTGCTCCAGTGACACTCTTATCAGGTTAGACTCAAAGTTGGTACCCTGATTATTGTGCAGTACCCAAAAGCGACAAAACAGTTCTATGAGGAATAGGTCTTGGCCTCCTGGTTAAGGATGTCATACATTTCTGGCCTTTTGATGAAGTAATCCATGGTGATGAACAGATACTTGTTGACCCGTCTAACAGAGGGAATGGCCCAGCTACATCAATGGCTATGCATACAAAAGGTGTTCACAAGTTTTACTACTGCATATGACCCCAGCTCCTGGTCTGTGGGTTGTGTGTTGCTGCATACACATGATATTGCCAGCACCATCTCTCAGTGTCTGCTCATTATCTCAGTCAGTAGCATTGTTGTCAGAGTTGTTGATGGTTTGGTTGGTTCCCAAATGTCCTCCCAAAGTCCTTGCATATATTTCCTTCAGGGCTTCCATAATCTTACTCCATGGAAAGATTATCTGCTCTGTCAGGGTCTTCCCATCAGGTGACTCCCAAACCTGGAAGTCCCTTTCCTTGCTCTCCAGTGAGTCCCATTGAGGCCAGTAGGATTGTACACATTATTTCTGGATGCAATGTCTTCCTAGCACAGTCTAGTCCCTATAACCACTTCTCTCGGGAGTGGCCCACACCAAGTCAAAGTCCACCTGCTGTTCCCTCCTCAGGCCTGCACTATCGCATCCAGCTGCAGGCACCGCTGAAATGACATAGACAGCTGTTGCACTCTTTGCTCTTAACTTTGATTCAGTGGCTGCACTCCTCTGGACAAGATTGATGTGACATAGTATCTGCATTGTGTGGCTCCTTCATTTCCAATGTTCTGATGTGAAGTTGCACTTTTGTAACCTCTCAACCCATTTGGCTGTCAGGCCTTGAGGTTCTTGAAGCTCAACAGCCAGCTGAGAGTGGAGTAGTCAGTTCTCAGGTGGAATGGCCAACTATACAGGTACTTGCGAAAGTACTCCAGTGCCTTTGTTATTGATAGGAACTCTTGGCAGTCTGCCTTAGAGCATTTTGCTATAACCTGCTCCTGGATAAAATGCCTGCAATGCCGGTGTCATTGACATTAGTGTCCACAGTATAGTCACCATTAGATTGTGGAAATCCTAAAATAGGCACACTGCAGAGTGCTGACTTAAGCGCTGGAACGCACTCTGTCCCTCTTCTGACCAAAAATAAGGCCAGTGCTCTTCCACCAGATGATTGAGAGGTTTTGCAATGTTGAGGAAACCTCTGATGAACTGGCGGTAGTAGCTGCATAGGCCCAAGAAACTTTACAACTCGTCTTTTGGAAAAGACCGATCTCTCACTGCTGGAGCCTGCTCTGGGTCCATGACCACCCCAGATGGTGAGACTATGTTGTCCCAAGTAGTTCACCTCCTTGGAGAACAGATGGCACTCTTTATGCTCAACTTCAGATTAGCTGCCTGCAGCCTTTTCAGTATCTTGGACAGATTCTCGAGATGATCTCCGAAACTGTGACCTGCAATGTCATCATCCAGATATAGCAGGCAGGCATCATAAGTCAACCCACTCATCACTGATTCCATGAGCTGCTGAAAGGTGGCTGGCAAATTGCAGTGGCCAAAGGTCATAACCGTAAATTTCCAAGGCCCTTGGCTAGTCAAGAATGCTGCCTTCTCTTTTTCTCTGGAATCTAAGGCCACTTACTGTCATCCTGATTTCCTAAGTTGAGAACCACTGGCCACCAGCCATGTGACCCAGAGTGCTGTCATCTGGGGTAAGGGGAAATAGTTTTTTTTAGTGACATTCTGTAGGCCACACAAAAGTGTAGCTCACCATTCTTCTGCTTCACCAAGACTACATGGGAGCACCAAGGGCTGTCAGAATCCTCAATGATTCCCCTAGATCTCATGTCCTCAGCAAGTCTCCTACCTGTTCCTGTTTTGCAAGAGGAACACGACACACTTGCTGCTGGCTTACACTATTCTAACTCCATCCTTGCCTGGATTTCAGGTCAGTGTTCAATGGGTTCAGTAGCCTCACCATTTCCTTGTGGCAAGGCAAGAATGCCTAATCAACGCATAATCTGTTCTGTGTAGTTTTCTGGCACAGTACAAGGTTCCTTGACTTTTGACCCTCCAGGTGCATCTTCACCACCACCTCTTTTCTTGCAGGCACAACTGCATCATCTCTCAGGATCACCCTGTAGACAGGATGTTCGTGAGGGCCCTGGAGCAACTTTTGTCTTGAAAGAGTTGCAAGATCTATCTGCTAAAGTCAACCATGCCAAAGTCAACCATCACCTCGTAGCTGTTGAAGGCATCCAGTCCCAGTATCATAACCTCAGCCATGCTCACATCAAATACTGACAGGTTCACAGTGCTCCATCTCAATGTCAACTCTAGCAGAGCCTCCTTCTCCAGAGGTATGATGTTGCCGTATGCCATCACTAATTGTTAAGGCCGACTGGGAGTTCGTGTCAGCAAGCCCTTCAGCACATCAGGTCTTATTATAGTCTGTCTGCCCTTTTGTCTACTAGCACAGCTTCCCTTGTATCCAGCCGTCTGCGATGAGATTGTTATCCACTCTTCTACCTTAGAGCACACAGCGTCACTGGCAGGTGTTAGTGATGATGGCCTTAACATGCCTCTCCACTCTCTTCTATTTGCTGGTTGGCTTTTTATGGACAGTCTCTCACTAGGTGTCCTGGTTGATCACGCCCCAAGTACCACACCACTGAAAGTCCATCATAGTTACCTCTCAGTTGTCTCAAATACTCCTCATCTTTGAGGTAGGTGCAACTGTTGTCTTGGTTGTCTCCATCCTTAGTGCTGTTGTTAATGTCCCATGGATGGTCTTGTAGTCGCTGAGCATAAGGGGCTAACCTATCTTGCTCCATGTGTAAGTGTTTTGATCATGGCTCATTTTTGTCAAGGATGATGGTTTGAATCTTTGTCAAGGTAACAGCCAGTATGGGTGGGTTTATGGTAGATAGTATGCACAAGACAGCTATCAGCCTTCCTGCTGACCAAGACATCCAGAAATGCTAGCTGCTCATCCTTTTCCTTTTCCATAGTGAACCAGTTGCGGTAATTAATGGTGTTGATGTGTAGGAGGAAATCTTGAAGGGCCGTGGGGCCATATAATGAATGTGTCATCTACATAGCGGAATTAGACTGTCGGTTTTTGTGGAGCTGTGTCCAAGGCTGTAGACTCAAATGATTCCATGAAAAAGTTTGCCACTACTGAGCTCATGGCAACCCCATTTATTTGTTCATAGAATGAGTGGTTCCACTGGAAATATGTCATAGTGAGAACATGATGAAAGAGTGTAACCATATTGTTTTGAGAAGATGTGTTTCAGATGTGTAAGAGCTTCCTGTACTGAAACCATGGTGAAGAGTGAGACAATGTCGAAGCTTATAAGAAGGTCATCTGGCTGTAAGGAGATATTTTGCAGTTTCTGGATGAAAGGAGAAGAGTTTTTGATACAGAAATACATAGAGCCGATGTGGGGTTATAATAAACAAGCTAAATATTTAGCTATGGTGCAAATGAGAGAACCATGTTGGGCCTCCAAGGAACTTCAGGCTTGTGAATTTTTGTAAGTCCATAAAGTCTAGGAAGCTGAGCTTCCAATCTGATGATGCGGCAGTTTTCTTCTGTTGGCAGGGAGGAATTCTTAATTTGAAGATTGATCTTCCATAGAATCCGAGCTGTGGGGTCGCGTTGAATTTTTTGGTATGTGTCCAGTTTTAGGAGATCCAGAATTTTTTCTTCGTAGTCCTGTTGGTTCAGAATAATGGTGGCGTTCCCCTTCTCTGCTGAACAGACAATGATGTTTTGTTGGCATTCAAATTCTTCAAAGCGATTCTCTCTTTGAAGTTTAAATTACTGCATAGGGTCATGGTGGACTGGATAATCCTAGCGGCTTCCTGGCAAATCTCGTCAGCTGCTACTTCCAACGGGCCCTGTAATCCTGATTCAATGCTGGTAATGATGTCCTCAACTTATAAGAGTCGGTATGACTGCTGTGTAATTGCAAGTAATGAGGTCTTGGCTGGTGGCAGTTGATCAGATAAGTTCACCACTGAACGACTGGTGTCAAGAGGAGGAGTTGGTTTGTTTCCTGCCTAAAGATGTTCAAACTTCTTATGGCATGTAGTAATGAAGTTCTAGTTGTGAGTCATGGTGTAGTACATGACTTTGTCTGTGTTGTCCCAATCATATCTATGAAGTGAGTTATTCAACTATAGATGTAGAGCGAGTGGTTGTCTATTTTTTCAAGCAAGTTCTCTTCTGGTCTGGTGGATGCATTTTCGAAGCATAGCTAAACAGAAACTGGCCTCCTGTCATTGATGGTAGGTAGCGTCATAAAACTGGCAAGATCGAAGCAGGTCAATCAGAAGGCACCTGCATTGGAGAGGCCAAGCACTGCCCCCAATCAACCAGCATAAATACAGCAACTCTGACAGTTAGTGCTTCAGATGCAGCGAAACCTTCTCCGAGGAATCTTTGATCACGCCACTGAACATGTCCACCGCTGATGTGAATGAAACCTCTGGAACATCTTATTGCAGCAAATCACAGCAAACAGCCCGGAAATAACTCATAGTTATATGGTAGTTGTAGTTTCGGAAAGTTGTAAATTAGGCCATAGTTTTCATTGGGTTCTTTAATTTAAGTGGACAGAATTGTTTTTCTGGATTAATAAAACTGTTGATTAAGTGGCTGGAAATAAGGGTAATAGAAAATGTTAAAGGTTTTAGGATATCTTATCAAATTTTGCAAATTCTAAAACCAAGTGGAGTAAGTTTTGTGAAAATTATATGTAAATTACTCTATGATAACCAGGTTCAAATAAATTAGATGGAAATTCAGTGATACTAAACAATATGTAGCACTCCTCAACTCAAACAATCCAATTTTAAATGTTTTAAGTCTCTCTTTGCCCTTGTGGACTAAGATCATTAAAAATTTACTACATCTTTAATAAAGGGAACAAATGTACCCTGTGGCTGCCTATAAAAATGTATATGTGTTAATTTAAAATACCATGAACATATGCACAAATAAATCCATTGTAATAAAACTCAGATTTAGCATGCAGCATTATGCCGATGAAAGGAAAAATAACTGTTTTTCCAAAATCAGTGATTCCTGAATATCTGAACTAAAATTGTATACCTATTGCAATTTAACTGAACTTACTTTGTGCTAAAATTTAGATGACTTAATATAATTCCAGAAGATAACTAGTTTGTAAAGAAGCCGAGATCATATCACCCAAGTTGAAACATACATTTACTACTTAATTAAGCCGTAGAATTTTCATAGTCGTAGGTGGTAGGGGAAGCAAAGCTAGATATTCCATTCACTTGAACTAGAACTTTTCAGCTCCCTTGAATGAGAGGCTGAAAAGCCAAAGATCGTTGATGCATATTGAGCTGTTAAGTATGTGTGATATTCTATGCACAACTGTCTTTTTAGAGGCCTAAATTAATCATTTTAAAATAAGGATTATACTGTACATATTCTTTCTCAGTGGAATGACTTTTTCTGTGTGTTTTCAGAGATTTTCGTCTAATATTAACTCCTAAGAAAGGAATTCTTCATTCCAAATTCAAAGCATATGCAGTGGATGGTGAGGGACAAGAGAAGCCAATTTTTGTTGGTAAGTTGAAATATTTCAGTTTTGCTGCACACTAAGCAGATGAGTTTTAAGCAAAAACTTTGCCTTTATCATACATATGACATGTAAATTCACTTCTTGGTAAAATATACTAACATCTATTACTTTGTATTAATTCTTGGCTATTTTTAAGCAGTACTGTAAACTTTATATATTTGAAACAGAAACATCTATAACCTGAGAGTAAGCACAATATGTCTTATATTATAAATAAAATTGAAACAAAAATTGTTGCACTATTGCACAAACTATACATATCTTTTACAATAGTATTTCTGTCACATAGGCATTGCTCCCAGGTTGCCATGATTTAGAGCTCTTGCATGTAATGATGAATTATGTATGCTAGGTGTTATCTTGTCAGAACTTTCTTTCTGTTTCTTCAAGAAATCTCCCCTTGCTGTTGATAAAAATTCATCCATACTTCTCTCTCTGCGTTCTAATTGCTTTAATACTTTTTTAATCTACCATAGGCTCTTCAGCTATTTGTTTTTTTCTACCCCTGAGGCACTATTCAACAAATGACCAGATTCGTTGGAGAGTGTGCATAATACTGGCAATATTTACCATTGTGGCTCTTCTTGGAAGTATAGTATTAGTAAACATTGTAATGCACACTCTTCAATAAATGAAGATAGAGGATTTGTTAATTTAGACCAGGTGTCACAAACTCACTTTATTATGTGCTGCAGCAAATAGCCTTGGGTAAGCACATGATGACAGGGATTGTCTATCTTCCTTGTATAGTGTATCATGTGTCAGGGACAGAAAGCAATGCAAGCTATCAACTCTTATGTTTATACCTACCTAAGAGGAATCTTTCTTCTTTATAGAAAGTTGCAGAATAAGTGTTCAGTTTGTGGCAAAATTCTACACTCACAAAATTCAATTTGCAGCATCAGCACACAACCCATGCAAGTGAATAAGATAGTTACCAAAGAGGGTAATGTTTCTCTCAAATTGTGTTCTATACCAATTAATTACCAAGATGCCTATTCATATTCATTACTATAAATGTGATAGTTTGTCATTACAAATTAACTCTCATATTGTTGGCAATACATGCAATTGCAGTAGTATTAACCAAGTTAAGGAGCTTGCTGTTTTATTAAGTTAATATTATAATAATTGCTATTATTTTTGTTCGGTTATTTAACTGCCAGTTACCACCAAATTCATGAGAATATGTATATGTTCATATCCAAAGTGTAACTACTAATGCAAGAGACATAATGGAGCAATTGTTCTACCAGTTGTGAATTCAGATTATGTTTATTAACCTATGAAATGTGAATTATGCATCTTTAGTGCAAATCTTGCATACTGCCACAGCACTGAAGGAATTATCTGTTCTTTCTTTCTGCAAGATTAGTTACACAGTGCACAGTAGGTGATTTGCAGGAGCAGCTTGTTCCTTAATTCCATATTTTTGCTACATAATTTTATTCCAGTTTGCCATATGGTCACCATAACGTTCTCTTCAGTTTCCTTCAACTTCTTTTACCACCATTGTGAAAAGTTCTTCTTCAGTACATTGAAATTTTGGTTTAATAATAATGTCTTAGTTTCAGACTTGTGTACCAGTATATCAAAACCTTTTCATTAATGATTACTTTTCTCCTAGTTGCATCTAACTCAGCCAGTGATGGCTTCTCTTCACATTTTGGTAGACCCAGTAAATCTTAACAAAACCTACTATACACTGTGTTAATTTTCACAATGATCTTGATAATCCCCTCTACACCTTTCCCTCATAAAGCTCTTCAGGATATTAAGTGATATATTTGGTATTTATACCACTGTATACTCGCACTATATAACACACTAATATACTCACCTTTCATAGCCATATTTTTTTTAGGAATCTCCCATGTATTTCTCAACCTCCAAGACTAATTAACCTCACTCACAAATAATTATATTTCCTCCATGCTCTAAACTACTCTGAGTTCAAATAACATTTTTTACTTTTCCATCTTCCTATACTAGATAAGAGGAAATATTGTATTTGACCTAAAAATTCAGTGCCATGGGTTCCACCAGAAATGTTTCAAGGCCCACTGAATAAAACAAAAAAAAAAAAGAAGAATTTTCATTAAATGGTCCATGTGCTATGTATGTATGTGCATATGTGTGTGTACTACATGCACATGTTAAAGTGCTGGCACAAGAAAATTAATGTGTTACATAACTATGAATTTCAGAAATGGATTCCATGCATCTCATTTAATTAAAATTACATGATTTCATCTAAAGGATGGAATAAAATAGGAGGGTGAGGCAATAAATAAGTTGTAAAACTGGATAGAGATAATAATAATCTCAGAAACTACCTGAAATTTGTTACTTTTCGACATTATCGCCCTGTACATTGAGACACATCTCTTTACAAGTCCTTGAACGCCAGCTACAAAGAAGTCTTTTGGTTGCTGTCGCTGCCACTGAGTAACCTCTTGGATTACGGCATCATTAGTTTCGAAGTGACAGCCGCCCAAATGACCTTTTATGGGTCTGAGCAGACGAAATCACTGGGGGGGCTAAGTCGGGACTGTACGATGGATGTTCCAACCGTTCCCAACAAAATGTTTGTAACAGCTCCTGCGTTAATCTTGCTGATTGAGGGTGGGCATTGTCATCCAGGAGAATCACTCCCTTTGGCAGGAGTCCAGGTTGCTTGTGGCAAATGACCTGTCGAAGTTCCTGCAGAATGGTGTAGTATGTTGTGGCATTCACAGTCACACAGTGAGGCTGGAATGTCTGCTGCATGACACTTTGCTTGTCCCAAAACATGGTGAGCATAACCTTGCAGACTGATGGAACTGCCTTGAACATTTTTGTTGTTGGTGAGGTGGAATGTTTCCATTCCATGGAAGATCTTTTTGATTCTGGTTGAAGGTGGTGAACCCAAGATTCCTTCCCTGTAACAATTCATTCCAGGAAATCGTCTCCTTCCTCATTGTACCGAGTTAGGTGCTACAAAGACAGACCCACTCTCTTCATTTTGTGCTCCTCAATCAACTGGCGTGCAGAAACTGTATGAAACTTCAACTGCTCATGCATGATAATGTAAGCTGTTTCATGTGCTACATTATTATCACACGCCGGTCATTATGAACGGTTCATTCCACACGCTGGACTATGGCTGCAGTTGACACCTATGCAGGACAACCAAGATGCTCCCGATCTTGGTTGCCTTCCCTGGTTTTACTGCTGGATCCAATTGATTACAGCTTTCCATGAAAAACACTTGTCACCATACATGGGATGCATTTCACAATGCACTTTTTCTTTAGACGGTCCTTTGGCCCACGAAAAATGCACAACTGCATTGATCTGCTCAGGTACAATTACGCAACATACCTGCCATCTTAAACTCGCTGCCATTGACTGACCATATGTCAAAGAGATCTGACCCCAACCTCTATGACAAGCATATGTATACTGCTATATGCTGCCACAAAATGTGTGCGCAATTTACAAATGGTATAAGTGAAACAGACTTTTGACTTATTTATTGACTCACCCTCATATATTGGTACAAAACAACCTTTGTTTTGTCATTGTAACATTTATGCAGAGTAATCAAATTTATTCAGCTCTTACTGTGACAGAATTTGAAATAATGATGTAAGTCATTAAGTCAGTGGGCCCTTCTAGGACTTGATTGAACAGCCAAGGCAATATTAATGCCCACCAGAACATTACTGGCAGAAGTTAATGAACTGACATGCCATATAAATGTTAGTCATTGGGACCATCTAGGACTTGATCTAACAGCCAAGACAAAACTGCCTTGCCTACCAGAGCATACCTAGCGGAATTGAAAGAACATGCCACAATTGGCAGTCCCTACACATGTGTGTTCAAGAGCAGGAAGAAGATATCAATATAATTCAGAAACATAAGTTGGGATGAATACCAAACTTGGTATTGAATTATAGTAATCTTCAGAAATGACAGTGATTTTCAAGAAAATCTCCCCTTTGGAGACTTACCCTTTATGTGAATAAATACTCAGCACTTATTTTCTCACAAATGGCTGTAAGAATTTTGATTCACATGCCATATTTAAGATAACTATATACATTACAAACTAAATGTATGTATTAAATTTTCTGAAAATAGCCTGTAAAGGTCTCCTTTTTTGGAAGGAAACTTGTATAATATTTTATAATGTATAACCATAAGAGAAAGAAAAGTTTACTGAACCAAAAATATAGATCACTTTAAAATCCTCTTTGTGTGTATAATACATTTTTTTTGTCGCATCAAACATTTCCAATATATTCATTATTATTGGTTTGAATTTTTCAATATATTTGTTATTTTTTTCATTTGCTCTCACTATTCAGTTGTTTCTTGTTATGTCATGTAAAGAGTATGAAATTCTAAGGTCAACATAATAGCAATCTGGTTTTAAACATCTAACAATAGATTCATTTTCCTGTGTTCCTTAGTGCCTACCATGAAATCTGTAATGAAGCTATTTCTACAAAAGTTTATCTCAGTTAACATGAAGTGGATAGAATGATAAGGTTTTGTATAAGTTGTACAAGCAGGCGTTTTTGTAGAAAAGTGGGAAGAGAACGTTGCATGAATTTAAAATCAGAGTTTTTCAGATGAAATGATCCAACCTTTTCATAATACCTGAAATCCAGCTTTTACATGCATACAAGGAAGACATTTGCTTTGCAGGGCTAAGTCTGTTTTGAAAGTAAAATTCTTCACTTTAAATATGCTGTCATGAAGGAGGATGTACACATAGTAATTTAAATTATTTATATGTACTTAAGAACATTATGTACAATAGCTAGCCAGTAAATCAGCTTGAAATACAATTTATATGAATTGCCGCTGTAACTTCCCATTTATTGGAAATATGCTAACACAAGGCAGGTTGCAAAACTTTTAACCTTTTATTACAGCTTAAAGATTTTTAACAACTTGTTTAGTTGTTATAACTATCAGAAAAGATGTTTCTAGTGATATTAATAATTGTGCACAGCATACAATTAGAAAGGGAATTTAGCTTTGCCAAGTGCCACCAAATCTTTCCAGGACCTTGAGTTTGGAACAGAATAAGATTTTCTTTCTATCTTGTGCTGTACACTTTTGATGATACAATGGCAGCCACTGAGGCATGTTATTGATGGTGCCAAGAAAATATTGTTATAATAAAACTTTTTAAATATCTGTTTTTTCTTGCAGTACCATCAATCTATTGTATAATAATTTTGTGAATAATGAGTGTATTTCTTAATGTGTTGTGTTAATAAAATTAATAGAGTGGAAAACTGAAAATGCAATACTGCTTTTGTATTCATATTGCAGACCAAAGATTGAAACAAGCCTATGCCTAGTAATTCCTGGGAAATGTTTTAAGAGACACTTATGTACGATTCCTCAAAACAGAAAGAAAAACTGAAAGACTAATGCTAGCAATTTAGCGATCTACTGCTGACAATTCCTAGATGTACATTAGAAACTAAAAGGAACAGCAACACAGAAAATCACATGTATATAGATGCACATGCATGTGCTGACACTTGTTTTTTTTAAAAATCAGTAATGTTTAAAACTAAAAACATATGTTGAAATAATTTTCAATCATTTTAAAACCTAAAGCATTTTTATACTCAAAACATGTATATATGTTTAGAAGGATATATTGGTGTCTACTTCTGCACTAGAATCAACTACAAAATGCGTTGTCATTGACTTGCAATAAGATGATAACACTGCATTTACAGGAGGATTTAGGTACCGAATAGTGTATACCTTCATTGTCGCCTGCAAGGTACTATATGCCAGAGAATGTATGCCAGACCAACCTTGGCACCACATCCACCCATAAGCAGCCACTATAATGAATGCTCTAGCCTTATACACAGTGACTTATGAGCTCAAACGGTGCACATCGGGAACTGGCACAAGCTTCTGCCTGCTGCCAGATTGCACAGCGCTTAACATGCTGTTCAAATGAGAGAGCTAGAACATGAGTGTAGAAATAATGTTTAATCAGTAATCACAATATGTAGGCACTTCTTTTTTTATTTAATAGTGGTGCATTGCACAATGACACTACCCCAGGAGCTACCCCTGGTACAGTAAGTAAACAGAACTGCTTTGCTTAAAAGAAAATCACATACTTCTTTAGTGTCTTTACATGCAAGAGGAATAAACATATGTGCTGTGCTTGAAGATATTTCAAATCTTTGAGTTTAATTTATTTATTCCAATGTGTATCAGTTTAGAAACAATTAAACTCCAATGTATAAGAACCTTCAGCTGATAGATAAAAATGTTAATCTGGACAAAGCAAACAGAATGTATTACATTATAACATAAAGGTGTACTTATATAATGAGGTTGCCTTGTAAGATAATGTACGACAAGGCTGTGAAATGAGTGTATAAGGTGTGGCAATAAGGAAACTGAACCAACTAATTTTTTGTTGTGTTTGTTTGTTTGTTTTTTCCAAAGTAAAGTAGAAAGTGTTAATATTAAATTCCTTGCAAAATTTTGAAAAATCTGCCTCAACATCTATAAATTGTTAAAGGAGTTCACAGTGATCAGTAGTGCCTGGAACTTCATTACCTTAAAAATGGCAAAAAATGACCTTTAAAATGTCCCAAAAATTCTTGTAAAAGTACCTAAAAATTTAAAAAATGACCTAATGAAAATTCTAAAATAGCATCATAAAAATTTATATTAGGTCTAACGATGTTTTGTGGGTAATTGTATTGTTAAAACTATTATTTTTCTTAGTATGGTAGCCACTTAATACTGCAGATAATCTGTTAAGTAAGTCATTCCATAAAATAATATTAAGTAAGCCTACCTTAGTCAGCATTGCAATACACCAGAATAGTCAATATCAAGTTTTCAAAAGTCATGGATCTGCCGTTGTCAGCTACCTCTGTTTTATACTGGAAGACTTCTTTCTAAGTCTACGGATGTAATGGGTGCATATTTGAAGAACACAATGTCACTAGCATTTAAATCCCATTCCAAAATGTCAACCCCGAAGTTTGCACCTGATAAAATAATGGCTATATGGAACATTGCCTTAATACTTTTATTTTTATCTAGTACATTTTTCATTTTTTGCCTAACATTGTCCCCAATTTCACCTTTGACATTTTGTATGCAGTCTTCAGCTTTCCTGACTAACTCTATTGACTTGTCCAATGACACATCTTTTTATTTTAAACTGGTTATGGTTTTTGACAAAAATGAAAAATTTGATTTAATGCACACCAATTTACCTTGCAGTTCAGGATCAGAAAACAAGTCCTGTGCACTCCTAATTGTCATAGAATCTCCCCTATCAAGGCTAGCTAGCTTCACTCACTAGCTGTAAATTGTCAAATAGTATATGCATGCCATCAGCCTCTTACAGCATTGTTTTAAAATGGGTGGGGAACAGAGCTATGTTAAAGGCCTTGTCTTTGAACTATTTAATTTGGGATGAAGCTTTCACAAAGGCTTTCTTTACTACAGAAACTAGTCTGTCTACCTGTGGAAATTTTGATCTTATCTCCTCTGCAACTTGATGTAAAGCGTGAGCGAGACAAATAACATGCACCATATTATTGTAAAGTGACTTTGTAGATTCCCCTTACCTTTATTATGTAAGGTGCCACGTCTGTTACAAAAAGGATTCTCATGTTGTACACCACTAGGCCAAATTAAACATATGCTTTTATCAAAAAGTTTGCATATCTGAGTGTGACTGACCACCTCCAAAATCTCTGAGGTTAGAAGAAAAATTTTTCCGGGACTATCTGTTTACATTAGCTACTGCACATCAGTAGTCTCATCAATCGATGTGAAAATCTTTTTCCCATTCACACTTTTATGTATTTTGTGTAACTTATCGTTATAAAACTTTACTAAGTAGCCTTTACACAACGTGGATTCATCTGGAATTGTGTGACAAGTGTGATGTTCCAAAAAATTTGTAATATAAAATTGCCTAATATTCCTAGTGGAATATTGTCACTCACAAACACTTCACGTAATTCTTTACAAAATGAAGATGACTTCCTGTTTGATGTGGAAGCAGTTTCTTTTAGCAGTAGTTGAGACAGTTTTTTGACAGCTCGTAAATTTCTCTTGCACGTTATGTTATTGCATGGTAAACTGTTATCTGCAGTAACTTTAATTTCGCATAATTTACAAAAAAGACACTTCTATCAGGTGAGAACACGCTTTCTGATACATATGGTCTTAAATGGCTTGCAGTTGATAATTTTTGTTTCAGCATTCTGGTAATGCACACTGCACTCTGACCCGAAGAAATACTTTTCTAACTGTTACTTTCGGTTACTCAAGTTTCCTTATGAATGACACAATCACTTGGAAATTATCTGCCCTCAGAACGCGGTAAATCCCTGATATATACTATAAGGATGATCAAAGGTGCCGTGAATAATTTTATTACTTGTGTGTTGCATTATTTGGCTACTTTATCACTAAATAACAAAAAATGACTTAAATTGGACAATTAGATAAAAAATGCTGTATAGAGATCTATAAAGACAAGAAAATGACCTTAAACCGCACATAAATGTTAAAAAATGACTAACCTGGAAAATATGGGAAAAATGCATTTTGATGACGTATAAAAACTGCATATGTTTTACATCTTTCTTGCAGAATAAACTTAACTGTCAATAAGCTTTGTCTCTGACAACTCAGTACAAAAATGACATTTCATCAAAATCTGGGCCCTAGTGATCAATGTTTATCTCATAAGTGAGTTTTTGAGTGTTTTAAGAAATTTATTGAGTTTAAGGAAGACAATGGGGACGACGGTCAGGCCATCCATTCACTCCAAAAACTGAAGAGAATATGGAGAAAGTCACTTATATTATTTTAGGAGACTGCTGATTGAGCACTCCAGCGGTTGCTGAATTTGCCAACTTTATTTAATAAGGAAAGTGTTAGAATTTGCAGAATGCTCTAAGCATGAAAAGGCTCGGGAATCTTAAGATGGTGACGTGTAGTGTTGTTACGAGAAGTACACTCCGTAAAATTCAACAAAATATTGATGGTGCTGTAGATAAATGCAATGGAGATGCCGATTTTGAACTCCCGGTCGATTCTATTTACAGAGAAAATAATGGCAGAACAAACAGACATGCCAAAACTGAGCAGCCAAACAAACATCAGAAACTGGCAAATCAACTCGGAGCGCACGTGGAAAAGGAAGCAAAGGAATCACTACACAAGATAATGGAAATCCTAAACAAGGACCTGCACAAAACACGACAAGAAAATAACAATCTGCGATCGCAAAAAAGGAAATCTGTCAGAAACTAAGCATAATGGAGAAAGAGAAAAGTGAAATGGAAAGGAAATTCATGGCAAATGAGGAACATTTAAAGAAGCTATGGGACGAAAGGACAGCGCTATTGTATCAGATACAAGCAATTAATCATTTGCAATGACATAAGGGGCTGAACTCAAGCCAGAATGCAAAATGGGCAACAGTCACTAAAAAGGCAGCTCAAAGAAGATGCAAGAAGTGGAACCACAGACTCCAGACATCCAGACCTCTAACAGATTCGACATGCTATCTTCGTGGCAAAGGGATGCAAATCAAAACAACTCCATACAAGAGGATGGATCTAACCTCACTAGTTCTTCAAGAGATGATCCTGTAGAGCCAAGAAAAGTTTTAGTGCTGGGAGACTCGATGATTGCGCATGTAAAAGTGAAGGGTGCTGATATAAAAGTGTATAGAGGTATAAATGTCAATCAAATGGCTAATAAGGTTTTGAATCACTGTCAATGCGAAACATTTCTGGAAAATCCTGAAGTAGTGATGTTAATGTGGGAACCAATGACTTATGGAGAGCTAGGAACCCTGAAGAAGTTTTGGGGGAAGTTTACAATGGAGTGAAGTGTACTAAAGAGAAATTTCCAAGTGCCATAGTTGCTGTAAACAGTGTAATAAAAAGACGGGATGTTCATCACAATTTCATCAGGTTAGTTAATGATAATATTAGATGGGCCTGTGAAGCTTAAAAGCTGTATTTGTGAATGTAGATAAATATATTGACCTGTCATGCTTAGGGAAAGATGAGCTGTACCTAAATCGAAAGGGTATATAGAGGACAGGGCAAGTCATAAATAATGTTATCAATATAATAACCAGATATATATTTCAGGGAAACGGGACACAGGTATAGTAGGTGTCTCCAAATTGGGCAATGTAAACAAAAGGTATACTACTACTGTACAGAGATCAGGATTAAGTAATCAGGTGACTAATAATTGGTTGTTACACTTAAATATACAAGGAGCATGTCTAAAATTGATGATTTAGACCTTTTAATGGATGAAATAGTTGACAGAAAAATAAAATAATTTGCCTTAATGAACATTGGCTAGGACAGGAAGCAATCCAAATGTTAAACAAAATAAAAGGCTTTTCCCTAGCAGATTCCTTTTCAAGGAGTGAACTTGACAGGAGTGGTTCATGCATTTAGTACTTGATCAGCTAAGGGAACATATCAAACACAGAATTGACTTAAAATCATTAAGCACAGAAAGTATTTTTGATCTATCTGCAGTTGAAATTAGTTGCTTGAACTTAATTATGATCTCTATATATAGGGTTCCATATTGTGCAACACTTAAACCATTCCTTATAAAACTAGAAAATCTATTACAGAATGAAAAAAAGAAAGGGTTAATAATAGCCATGGATTGTAATATTGATCTTTATAAAATAAAGTTAATAGTAGACGAAAACTTAAAAACCAATGCTCTTGTGAGAAACAAAATAATCGTAAATTAAATAACATGTACATGAATATTGTTGCATCCCATGGACTAGAATTTAGGCATACTCTCCCTACACATGTCACTATGTCATCAATAACCTGCATTGATTACGTATTAACTAATAAAATCTATGGAGATAATGAATGCACTGGAGTGTCGGATCACAGAGCGGTTGTTGCAAGACTACCAGTGATACATAAAAATAAAAGAAAACCCAAAAAGAAAATTGCTAGACATTTATAAAACTTAGAAAGCATTTCAGAATTTAAAGAAAAAGTGGGTAATTTAACCTGAACATTAAACAGTGAGAACTCAGTTGATGGAAATTGCAATAACTTTCTTAGGGAGCTTCTAAATTGCTATAAAATCATAGGAACACAACTCACGAAAAAATACTCATCAGACTGGTGTACAAAGGGAATTCGAATATCCAGTGCCTGTAAGAGATTGTTGCACAAAATGTTCAAGACCACTACTGATTTAAACTTCATACAATATTGCAAAACCTACAGCAAAATATATAAGTGTGTAATAAAGAAGGCAAAACAAATGGCAACTGAAAAATTCATTAAAAATGCGGATAACAAAAGCAAAGCAACTTGGAGAATTATAAAAAGAGAATTGAAATTAAACAATTCAACGAGTAGAGACAATTTAGGCAATATGGATGCAAAAATAGCGGAATTATTAAACAACTACTTCATAAATATTGGGAATGAAATCTGAGAATCTTCCCCATCAATACAAGACTCCATAAACGAATAACTGTCTTATGTTAACTCCTTTGTTTGAATTTTCAATGGTTACTCCTGAAAAAATTACTGAGATAATATCAAAACTCAAATCAAAAACATCTTTCGGATGGGATGAATTGCCTCATAAAGGAAATAAAACATGAAATTAGTAAGCCAATTAGTGAACTAATTAATCAATCCCTAATGACTGGCATTTTTCCAGAGAGATTAAAATATGCCATAGTGAAACCTATACACAAAGGAGGGAAAACTGAATTTAAAAATTATAGACCTATCTCTATTCTCCCTACCTTCTCCACCATATTCGAAAATGTTGTCCATTCTCAACTCATCTATCTAGAACATTTTAGCATGTTCAACAATTCCCAACATGGATTCTAAGAAAATAGATCAACAATATCTGCCCTAACTAAATTGGTAAATGATGCTTTGAAAATGATTGATGATAAACAGACAGCCATATTAATTTGCGACAACTCAAAAAATTTGACTGCATATGTCATGATATATTACAAAAAAATTGGAATTCTATGGCATAAAGAACATAGCATTAAGGTGGTTTCTAAACTATCTCAAAGATAGGAGACAAAAGATAATTATAAATAATGAGATTGGTGCGGTCAAATCTAATTGGAATCAAATAAAAACAGGAGTCCCACAAGGTAGTGTCTTGGGGCCTCTACTGTATATAATATACACTAATGACCTTCCTAACTGCATAAAGGGAAATACAATTATGTATGCTCATGACATGTCCATTTTGCTAAAAGGGTGTAACCTCGAGGAGTTGCAGAAGAGACAATTACTCGGCTAAAGAACTGGTTTTCAAGAAATGGCTTAAAGCTGAATACCTCTAAAATCTCCATTATGCAGCTCAGCACTCAAGAAAAAAATTGTGAGAACCTCAGGACTGATTTAGTCAATAATAAAGAAGGTGCTAAAATCCTCTGTGTCTTTTTAAACAAGCTATTAAAATGGGATGATCATATCCAATATTTGTCCAAAAAACTATCTAGTGCATGCTTTAATACGAGCTGCATAACCAAAATAACAACCTTGAAACAAGAAAAGTAGTTTACTTTAGTTACTTTCACTCGATAATGACATACGGAATAATACTATGGGGAATCTCAACAGAATGGGAAACAATCTTTAAAAGTCAAAAGAAAATAATCCGTATAATGACACAAACAGGAGCAAAAGAATCTTGCAGAAATCTGTTCAAAAAATTGAAAATTCTAACACTACCATCCCAATTCCTATATGAAATAAATAAATATATACATGCAAACTTTGATGCCATGTATAACTCACAAACACAGCATAACTATGGAACAAGAATTAAAAATAAGTTGAAACTACCCATGCATAGGTTAGCACTATACGAAAAAATTCCACTGTATGCCGGAATAAAAGCTTATAACAAACTACCAACTAAAATCAGGGAAATAAAAAACAGGAATTTTTTCAACAAAGCATTGAAAAACCTATTAATTGACAAAGTGTACTACTCAGTCGCTGAATATATGAATGACAAATCTTTTTAATTTTTTTTCGTCTGTAAGTTACATATTACACTATTGTTCCTAGGTTAGTACCATCACAGTTAAACACTGTTTGTGTATATACATATACTGTACATAGTCAACTTATAGTTATTGTAACTTATCTGTTAATTGTTCTTTCATACTTGACGAGCCACCTGTTTATGGAGTCTTGACTCATTTATTGTAAGCATATGTTACAATAAAGCATCTTATCTTATCTTGTGTGCTCAAATGACTTAAAAAAATAATCCTCACACCCGTACAAAAGGAAAACATTGAAATACTTTGTTGACATTCTTGAACACATTGAAAATAATGCAAATTTCCTCAAAAACATTATTGTGTTTGTGCAAACTTAGATTTTTCCAGTATGATCCACAGACTAAACAATAATTCTCTAGGAATAAAACCTGCTTGAGCAAATCAATCTCAAAGCAACAATGACTGTACCTTTTTTTCCTGGGGGGGGGGGTTATGTACATTGATGTGGATAATTGTTGTCTGGGGTAGGGGTTATCTAAATTGTTTGGCTGCCTACAGATCAAAATGTCAATTAGGATTGTTTTAAAAATATTTTGAAGACCCTCTGTGAATGTATGCATTGAAGACCAGACTTGTGGAGGAATGCTTCAAAGGTCCTCCACCAGGACAATGCTCCAGTCCACAATACAGCATCTGTGAAAGGTTATTTGGTGAAAAACTATGTTCCAGTGATGAACATCTATAATATTTGTCGAATCTAGCACCATGCACCTTTTTTCCCATCCCATGCTCAAAGGAACCAGACCTGTATCCATGAATGCAGTGAATGCAGAAACACAGCACGGTTGAATAGAATCACACAAGATCACCTGCAGATTGCTTTATAGAGTGGAAAATCTCTATGTAGTGAGTGATACAGGGATTGGGAAGGAAAGTACACTGAAGGGAATATCTATGCCATTGACAATTTTTTTATTGTTACCTATTTTTTCCATTTTTAATTACAGTTTATTTTATTTACCATCATCAGCACCAATTTAAGGCTACAAAATCAAAACACCACATTAAAATCAGTATCAAAGTATGCCTCTATGTTATAAAATGGGTTTAAAAATCACTTGTTCATTACACACTTAAATCAAAGGAGACCTACATTGTGGGCAGCTGCATGCAATCTGTTAAACATATCAGTAGCTAAGTTTTAGTATTAATGTTCTTAGTTTATCATTTGGCTGGACAGGATACTGATTATATAATGAGTTCAATATTGGTGGATCTAGTGCCTGCTATTGACATTTTAAAAGAAGTTTTTATACAAAGTGTTTAAATAATATGATTAATAACAGTGATATATGCTTTTGAACATATATTGGCTTACAATGCACATCATATACTGAGGTTACTGTTATGCAAGGTGCCTAACATAACCCCATACTCCAACCATATAACCCCAGATATGAATGCCATAAATCAGAACATAATGAGAAAAGAAAAGAGCATAACAAACTTGCTTTAAATAGACTTGAGATATGACTGTTTTTAGTTGATGCAGTAATAAAGCACACATAACAGATGAATGCAAACATAATTAATAAAAGTTGACCAATAAAGATGATATTCCAAAAATACATCAAAAGTGCAACCCTTTCCTTTTGTCTATTTTTCAACATAAATCATATTTAAGAAAATGTTAGAGCATTAATCAGGTTTCTTGATTGCCACATCATATTATACTTTTATCTTTGTTTATTTTTTCATGACTATTCTTAGGGGAACACTTAATAAGTGACCATTGGAATGCTTTGGTGTAGAAATATATAGCAAGATACCAGAAGAGATAAATCTTGAAATCACAGTAAAGCAGACATTAAAGCAATAAAAGTATTAATAAATTATGCTTTTTATATTATAGAGGAATATAAATGTAAGGAAAAGTACATGCGAGAAGATATGCATATTGTTGCAGTAAGTAAAGTTATATTAATTGCTTTGTAATTGTAATTTCTAATGATTTGCATACTAGTTCATAATTTTCTAATGTGTGTATCTTTTGTGCACAAGTTTAGTGCTTCCCTTTTATGTATGTCTATTTATGCTTATATGTACTGTACTATTAAAATATGAAATATCATTCATATGTATTATAAAGGAGTAAGTGAAACAATAAAATGAAGAGAAGGTTATGTATTCCATTGAAAGAAAACAAAAAAATAAGTTACTTCTTTCATAATGCAAAGCAGTTTAAGAAGTACCCATGTTAAGATTGAAGATGCCATTTCCAATTTTTGGAAATAATAAGAAATTGGAGGGAACCAAGTCATGCAAACATGGTAGGTGTGGCAGCAATTCCTAATGCAGTTCATGTGATTTGACAGTGAGAACTCCAGATGAATGTTAGGGTGTTTGTTATGGTGAAACAGTACACATTGTATTATTGTCCAGTAATTGTTTTTCTTTTTTCTGAGAAGTCAGCGAGTATGGCACCTTTGCATTTGAAAAAAGTATTGCAAATTCTTTTTCTGGCTGATGGGACCACTTTTGCCTTCTTTGGAGTAGATTAACCAGAAACAACCTTGATTTGATTGTTGCTTGGTTTCCACATTATAATGATGATTCCAGGTCTCATAGACAGTGACAACTTGATGCACAAAATCATTTGTATTTCACTCAGGTAGTTCCAAATACAGCTTCAAAGTTGAAAGCCACACCATTTGTTGCACCCATTGGACCGAAAACTTTTTCATTTAAAGATGATCATAGGAAATATGAATTGCCATTTCTGTCAACATATCTATGGCCTCTGCCACTTTGTGAACTTTGGTTTGATGGTCAGCAATTGTCATATTCTGTATGTTTTCAGTGATTTCCTTGGTAACCACAGCTTGGGTACTCCTCATCAAAAATGAATGTTCGACCCCATTTAAAGCCAAATCAATTTTTAACTGCCTCATAGATGGTGAAAGAACCCTATTAAAAGCATCCAAGTATGCTTTTATCTCCTTGCAAGGTTTTTCATCCAAAAATAAAATGCTAATTACTGAATGCTACTGCACTTTTTCCATTTTAGTGAAAACACATTAAATGACTAACTGAAATGCTTGCCAAATCCAAACTAACCTGTGAAAAAGTACCAAATTTGTTTTGGCAAAATATAACAAATGACAGTATATGATGGCAACACCAACTTGTCTTAGCAGCACCATCTATTTCACCTGTTTTGAAACACAGGTGCTTATTGAAGTACCCTCATAGAATGCAAGAAAGAAAAATTACTAGTGCTAAAAATAAACTTATATCTTTAAGACTATTAACAAAATTTGACGTCACTAAAATATATTAACTGGTTCATTACCATGAGATTCTATGGTGATTATTGAAGAATACTCCAATGGTTAGCGATGAGTTATTTTTCTCAGCCTAAGCATGAATGGTTGCAAAAAATGTCATCACCAGTTAATTTACTGAGGCTATTTAATGGAATCTTAACAACTGAATTAGTTTCTGATTGTTTTAACATAAATCAACTAGTCCTGAATATTACAAGCAAACATTCTCATGGGGCAGATAAAAATGTGATTTTTTTTTTCTTCCAACATGTTTGTAATGTCAAAACAGGTGCTCATACAAATGTTTATACCGCGAGTGCAATTACTTTGTATTTATTGACATATTAATAAGAGTGGGGGAGGGGGTGACATTTGGTTTCATGTGAGACAAAATCAAATTTCTTACCTTAATTGAAGCTTCTCAGGAGTACTACACATCTCCAAATGCAGTTATTATTTTACATACACCATCCTCATCTATTGGCTTTCAAATTTTTAAAGTAATAATCTGATGTGTTTTGGAAATGGTTTTCGTTTTTTGCTACTAATCCAGCCAGCAGCCAACTGTGCTGGAAGGACTATATGATAAATGCAAAAAAGTGGCAGTTGTTAGGTGTGGATGGTTTACAGTGAAATGATATTTTACACACTTTTTTATGGGATACCATTACTGCGGGGTATACATTCAGGAATAATAACTGCATCTGGAGATGTGCAGTACCCCCAAGAAGCTTCAATTAAGGTAAGAAATTTGATTTCTTCTTGCATGAAACCAAACATCACTCCTTCCGCCGCTCTTATTAATATGTAAATAACTAGTGAAGTAATCACCCTCGCATGATAAAAAGTTGTATAAGCACTTATTTTGACATTACAAACATGTTGGAAGAAAAAGAAATAACATTTTTATCTGCCCCGTGAGAATGTTTGCTTGTAAGCATGAGGAAAGGCAAAATTTGTTTTCATAGTAAAGTAACAAGTTTAGTGAATCACTATGTGGCAAATCCTCTATCACTACTAAGTAGATGATAAGCCCCTTGCTGTACCTAAGCACTACCTTATAGCAAATGTAAGATGAATCTAAAGATATAATAGAAGTTGCAGTAGAAGTAATTAAATTTTCAAAATGCATACACTTTGTTTTAACCTAAGCCCCATCTACTTCCCCCTACCCAATCAAAGTTCTTACACTGTACATTGCCAAATCTTAACACTTTATACTAGAATCTGAGACATTTTACTTTTTATTGACTGCTTCTCACTATTCTTTTTACACTATAATTTCCAGAAATTGGTCTAGATGACTTTGTCATCTTTAAATTTCTCAGTTTACTATTCTCAACAACTAACCCTGAACTAATTGGTTTCTGGTGGACTGAGATTCCTGAAACCTAATTATCCTTGCAATTCTGACTTTCTATTTAATGGTTTCTCCAGTGCAACTTACCTCACTATTGACTCCCTAGTAACAGAATTGGAACTTGTACTGTTTACATTATTTACTGATTTTAATATATAGAGTTTATTTGTCACAGTTATTTTTCTCTCTTGCTATTATTCTCTATAAAATAATTATTAATCTAATAAGTTGTTGATTCTGGTATCAACTGCCTACTGTATTACATCACAAATTGACCATAGCAGTTCTCTTGGAGTAATTTTTAAAGAATCTGGTTGCATCTGTTTAATTTTTGGGATATTTGTTGTTATCAGATGTGAAACCCATAATATACATGTCTATGGATTCAAGATGCTGGAATGCTTTCAGACCATGAAGAGTTTTATGATGGAAGACTGTTTGCCGAAGTTTCTTCTCATGCCAGTGTGCACATGGAAGATGGTGTTTTGACAGCAACTATACATGCACCTGAGGAAACATATCATATAGAGGTAAGTAAACTAGTTCATTATAAGTGTATACCTAGTGCAACTGCTAATTTTTTTTTTATACCTGAATATCACATATAAATTGAACTTTCAAAGTAAGTTTTGGAGTCCAAAAGTGGTTATTGCTTGACTAGTTTGTAAATTAACTTTTGGGTTAGTTTTAAAACTTATTTGTAAAACATAAAAGGTTTTATTTTGCAAGTACATTGTCTTTAAAAGTATGTATACTTCTCCTTCTGCTATGTCATAATGGTGTTGAGTTATCATTTTATGCTTTAATATCCTTTTACTTAGTGTTCAACAATATTTTGAATGAAGAAAATACTTAACTTTTTATTCTATTTAACTCTGAAACCAAAACTGTGGTCTTTGTAACATTTGTGGTTAAAACATTGGTTGTGAAAACATTGAGATTCAAGTAGAAAGAATATATCTTGAAAAAAAGTTATGAAGTGCTGCAAGACAAGGAAAATGAGTCCAAAAAGCTAGCTGATGACTTAAATTTGGATTCCAAAGAAGAATCTAAATACTGTCCAGAGGAATAGACAACTATAGGAATTGTTTGTCAATTGAAAGTATGATAATAATTTTGAGGGAGAGAAGTAAAGGCCTTGTGACAGAAATTGGCAGAAGGTACAACTCTAGCATAAGTAGTTAGCTTTGTGTAGCAAGGAACCCTGGTTGAGTCTCTTTATGCTTTAGTTACCATCTAGATGTAATTATTTATCATAAGCATTTAACCATATAATTCCTAATACTCTTTTTAAGGCAGTAAAATTGAGTAACTCAGGACTAATTAGTAATTTTAAACTGGGGGAAACCTGGGAAAACATAAGTTTAATAGCAGGTTAATTATAAGTATTTAACCATATGATTCCTAATATTCTTTTTAAAGGCAGTAAAATTGAGTAACTCAGGACTAATTAGTAATTTTAAACAGGGGAAAACCTGGGAAAAGTATAACTTTAATAGCAGGTTTGTAATTAATACAAATTTTTGTGCATGCACTCACATTTTAGAAGGTTAGAAAATAACTCCATATTGAGTGTTTCAACAAATGTTGATTGCTGGGCTGTTTGGCGTGGTCTGCTGGAGTAAAATGATCTAGACGTTTTGCTGTGAAGCCTTCTCTGAGGAAACTTTGACAGCACCACTGAAGATGTCTATCGCAGTTGTGGACAAAACGTCTGGATCATCTTACTCCAGCTGACCACGGCAAAACAGTCCGGAAATAACTCCTAGTTATATTCATCGAGATTAATCCATGCACACATGCAAATGTTGAGTACTTTCTTTTGAACTTTATAATGTTATATCACATCTTGAACATATTTCTAAATTGTCCATTATATTATATAATTTCTGTAGTTATTCCTATTTTTTTATTATGTATATATTTGCTTAATTGTATGTTTTTTGCATTTTGAATTTGTCACAAATAAAAAGGCAAGTCAAACACTCCAGATTTCTGATAAGATTAGGAGACATGGTCACCTGTTACCTGGAATAAAAGTCCCTGCAAATGAACCTCATGAACAAAGAAATGGAAAAATTGGTGTATGTTATGAGTGTGGATGTGAGAAATCAATTAGGAAGCCTTGTGATGAATATAAAAAGTAGTCATTTGAAAGACATTTGTATAATTGATTGAAAAATTTTAAGATGATACCTAGTAGGTAAATGTTACATATTCAAGTTATAGCATATGATTCACCAAACATTTATGTCATAGATGTAATGATTCCGTAAAAGTTTAATTTTCTAGTAATTCTTCTTAAGAAAATACATACATGTCAAATGTGAATTTGAGTATTTACTAAACACAATACTGTTACCCAATTAAATATTGACTGCTGTTGAAATAATGAAGAAAATAATAGTGGGTATCAATGTCCCCCATGCGATAATATATGTAACATAAATCCATGCTACTACTACAGATTTAAGTTAATAGCAGCTGAGCCCTTTTGTGGGTGTCTTCCAGGGACATCAAGTATGAGTTCAACTGATTTAACAGGTAGACCTCTTCTTGAACATTGGAGTAAACAAACTATACTATCCAGCAAACCTATAAATTAATTTCAGACCCAGTCAGTAACAAAGCAAGATTATTTTAGATTTAATCCTTTGTAATGCAAAAATCTTTGCTTATCCATCTGTCCTTAAGACTCACATTCCACTAAGAGAGACTAATGTTATGCTGAGCCTTGAACTTTAATTAGATGGCAATATGAAATCCAAAAGGTTCATATTCCTATGATGATCCATGGTATGTTGAATCTTAAGTGACAAGTATACAGACCACTGTCCTATAAATAGTTAGCTAGATCTAAACTCAGGTTGTTGGCTATCTTTGATATACAATTGGTCAGTAAGCACATTAGAACATTTCTATACCAAGTTATGGAATATTCTCTGATATTCATTATGCACATGTGTTAAGTTCACCAATTCCTATGAATGAGCATACCCATTTCTGAACATTACTCCTCAGGAACCACAGTAGCACTCTAACATCCCAACGCAACCCATGCATCTGGTACAATGTAAACTTTCATGATGGTTGAAATTTGAAATAATCAAGCTGGCTAGCTATATCCAACACCAATCAAGTGTGTTAACAATAAAATCCCTGCCAAATATAAGTTGAACAGTCATATGAAATTTTACTTTCCAGCAAAATTCTGCAATACACAGAGCTAATTAAACAATCCTCTCAACTTCCACTGAACCTAAAACTATATTCATTGCATAGATATCAGTTGATTACATTTGACATCCCCACTTTCTAATCAATTTGTAATTAACCAGAGAAATAACACTACCTGAATCTATCAAGTTAAGTAGAGGAATACCCTCCAAATGTACTTCAAGCAAAGGGGGGTAATAGAACTGGTTGCTTCCATCTTATCAGCCTTTGTAGCAGCACAAGAAAATGCGCTAAGCACTGTATGTCCTTCATGGCTATCAGAGGTCTGCATTCTATTTTTCCCCAAGTTTGACTGATGTTAAAGCTTCTTATACTGCCTTCTAACATGTCCGGGACCATAAATTCCAACGTACGAGCTGCCTCCTATGATCAGTAACTGCCAAACTCAGAGTTGGCACTACACTCTGGGGTACATCTTCTATTACAGGTAAATGATGACATTGGACAACCAACTTGTCTAAACCCTCAAAAGATTAAGTTGTCCGTGTAAAGCTAAACTTTGGATTTCTGGAAGTAGATATAATGGTTTGAACTATTTCTTTTTCAGCAAAATTAATCATTAAAACCTTGGCTGACCACCTAACTTGACCTACAAAGTTTGAGAATGATTCATACCTTCCTGCTGCCCGAATATTTGGTTGTAAGCAACAAATTATAGTTTAATGGTGATAGTAAAATTTGTACAACAGTACTATGAAATTGCTTGACTGGTTGCCTATCAGTCATTGCTTTCACAATTGTATCAGTAATGGGTTTTTTTACATGAGTGTGAAGTATCTGCAAAATCATCAATTCATGCATGCCATAGGCTTTAGCTTGCTTATGCGATTTAAGTAACACCAATACAATTTCAAAGAACTCTTCTGGAGTCACTACTGGCATATATTTCAAGTTGTGAATAAAAATCTGCCATGGACTGGGTAATAACCTAGCCTTAGACAACTGAATATTGAATGCATTTTACTCCACTGGCAGAGCAGTAACTCTTACATTGCTCTCTAACTGGTCAGCAATGTTGTTTTCCCCTTACTCAGGTGCTTCTGCAGCAACTGGAAATTCCCTAGCCTTAACACACTTAATCATTTCTAACAACTCCTTACACTTTATAACTGATGATGTGGCTTGTTTTCTCAGCTTGGTACAGCACAAACATTGTTAAATACTTGACCTGATAATTCCAATACTTTATACGTCCTGATAATCTACATGACTGAAATAAAGTGGTTTCTAACTTATTATACGCCTTGAGAGCCTCCTATAACAGAGTGAAGGTCTACCTGCATATTTTCAGCTCAACTGTTTCTTGGGTGTACTTTACAACATGTGACATGAGGAAGCGAGCAGCTTCTCTAAGTCCGAAGGTTCGTCAATATGCAAGCACAAGCAGACAGAAAGGACAGATGACTATGAGCAAAGTTTGAATCTTGGTTAGAATGAGTTACCCAGAGTTCGGGCTTTTCCGTTATCCTGAGAAGACTAATGTCATGTTACTTAAGCTCCATGTACTGTGAGTTTATTTGAGCATCTTCACCCATTTCATTCAATATCCAATATGACCTTCTAAATTAAAGGATGTTAAACTTCCTAATGACAGTAACAACATTAATAATAACAAACCTAAGGCAATGTCTATGCTGGGGTGGCATTTGATGGGAACATTTGGTGCTCACATTTGTGAATATTTGTGGCATAGTGACATTAAAAATTATTCAGCAGATGTTTTCCAGGAATTTGTGGAAGACAGGTCAAGCTTAGTTAACATAATGTACATAGCTAATCATTGTAATTTAGAGACATTGTACATATACTTATACATTTAGTGTAATTTATTGACGAAAAGAGACTGTTGACAGCATTGCATGAAATGACACAAGATGGATAATTTGGCTGTGCTGCATTCTTCATTATGGCTACATGAGCAGATAAACAAAGGACTGAAAACCCTAAGTTATATTTAAAAAATACTCCCTGGCATGAAATCATAGTTAAAAGTGATTTTAAATACTTGTTAGACAAAAAAATCTAAAGCCATACTTCGAAAAGTATTCCACTCACATTGTACTTAGAAAAAAATTATGCATGAAATATTCAAAAGAAGAGCCCTGTTTCCCCATCAGCCAAACTTGTTACCATGATATGCTGGTCAGTGTATCATGTAACAAGCACTGTAAATCTTGCATTAATGCAACACCATTGCTGCCAAATCATACAATATCTCTCTCTTCTTCAAAAGCTTGGCCTGAAAAGAAAGATCCATCATGGATCAGATATCAAAACCTGGTGAGATTGTTAACCACAGGAAATACCATTGAGCATGAACTATCAACATGAGCCAGCCTTCATTTACTATGAATGCGCTCTCTGCCAACTGACTTCTCACTTTGACGAAGATATTAAAAATTTTTCAAAATGCAGATGCTCACTACATGATTTTCTGAAATTAAGCAGAAATAAACCATGTTCTGCTAACAAATCTGCTACTAGACTTGCTCAGGTTTTGCTAAACTCAAAAATGCTCTTCCCCTATTTTGAGCGGTGTAGTAGCTTTAAATAAAATTTAAAAAAATAAAGGAAAGGGAAGTCTTCCAAGAAGTGGATTCGGAAGGTTCTGTCACAAGTGATAAGCAGTGATGGCAGTTAAAAAGACTAACAGACATTTATTTTTAGTCTCATAATCTGACCTCACCTGAGCCATGGTATTTGGATTATAGCAGCTTCCAAGTCCTCCCTCATTATACTATTACATAGCAATCTGTAGGCAGTAATACTGTATTGCAAGTTAGTCTGTAAGAAAGACTCCATTCAAGTCCAACCTTACCCTAACATAGTTCTCACAGGCAGTCAGTTTTCCTTTCGGTTGGACCTCCTTTTGGAGTTGTATTTAGTTTGAATATCCTACATCCTAATTCTTTCTCAGGTACCACAAGGCACAGTCTAGCCCCAGGTAGGGCTTCTGGATGATCCCCCTTATCAAGGGAGCCACCTCCTCCCCATCCTTAGACAGTTTCTTAGCCCTCTTCTTATTCCTCTGTTTTGACACTACAACAATTCTTGGTCAGGTTTAGGAAACTACTTCCTTGGCCAGCATCTGCAAACCAGTATTCTTTAAGGGAGGAGTTGTTTCTCCATATCTCCATTGGATCTCTCCTGGGGTAACAGCTTTCCCTTTTGGAGCACCTGCTACCTCCAATTTTGCATAGTACCAATCATGTCCTGAGTGAAGCTCTCCATATTAAATAGTTTTAAACTTTCTATGTTGTTTCCATGAGTAGCTGTAAATTATTTTGGTCTGTCCAGAGAGAGCACAACAATACAAGGGTAAGTCTATATATTCTGAGAAGTTGTGAGGTGTCCCAGAGGCTATCTTAAAGACGCATCATGTGCCATGACATAGGTCATTAATATGCCCAATGACTTGATATCACTGATGAACAGGTTCCAGGAATCCACCATCTGCCAGCATCCTTACCTTCAGCATTAGGTTTGCAGGCTCTTGGGCCACTCCAGAGGCCCCACTCTATAGAATAATGCTAACAGGAACACAATAACTGAAGGCAAAATTAACAGTAAGCCATTACATAACCACTGTCCTTGCAAGGTTGGTAAATTTTAACATATTTCCAGAGTTAACACTATAGTAAATCCTTCATGTGTGAGTGGTGAAAAAGTTTAGTCAGTGCAACATATACTGTGGGAGTGTGAAGAACTAAAAGGTATAAATAAATGAGTAGTTTTATATAAAGCTTACTGTGTTATTGTATAGCTGTGTAGCCGCACAATCTTATTAATTATGCAAAGAAAATTGGTAATGATGCCGACTAAGGGTCTGTTGGCTGCATAACATCAGGCAGCCAACCTGTGCATCTGAAGAGTGCAATGATCTGCATAATGGAGCATATATAGTTGGTATTGCATATAGGAGGGAAGGCAGCGTACCCATAGGTTAGTCTGGAAAGGATGAAATATGCAACTAACAGCATGGCATGGGAAAGCAAGGATGCTGTTGACATAATAACAGTAATAACAGCAATTGCATAGTGTGGCGGGTAAACGCTGAAATATGTAATGAAACTATCACATTTTCCTCCAAAACTGGACCTACATCCTTCTCTCCTTATAAAGTAACATTCATGCTTCTTCCGAATCTGTTTCTTTCCTCTGCATATACTGTTTTCCACCTCTTTCTTTATTTTTTTCTGTATCAAAACAGCCAATGGCATAACTAAAGAGCAAGTAGATCTGGTTTGGCTGGCAGTTATTCATAAAAGTAGCAGTAGTAGTAATAATAATGACGACGATAGCAATAATGTTAAGATTATTATTTATTCATTTACTACTAATGCTGCTATGTTTTTGTTAAAAAGAAACAAAGCAATTGATAAATTTGTATTTGATGATAGCTTTGTGTATTAAACTTTTCCATTTAAACCAAAATATTACTTGATGAAATGTATTAAGAGCAGCACAATTGCAGCATAATGGTGACGGGGTATCTTCGTGTTCTGATGAAATCACCGTTAGCTAGGTCATGTACCACATAACCTCAAATAAGCAACATCTGCAATAAAATGTATACGTTAATGTGTAATGGTATACTACCCGGCTATCGTCATTTCTCCGCCATTTTCAGATTCCCAGAAGGATTATTGGTTAATGTGCATAGTTTATAACTTGTTAATTGTAAAGAATTATGACAACAAAAATATACTTTATCTGTGAAACAAGTGTGTTTTTATTTCTTTATTTAAACGATGTGACCTAGGGAAAGATAATTAATACATAAAAATATATATTTGACTGTCGCTGTTCACTTTCGTCATTGACTCCATAGGTTGTGTTCCCTTGGCACTGTCTGCCCATTTCTACAGCACTTTTTCAAGTTCTAAAGTTGGTATGGATTTGCGACATTGCACAGTAAACAGATCCTTAGTCGGCAACATTTTCGAAAAATTATGTATTTATTAGTCAAAAGTAGGAGAACATTACAACATAGTGTTAGATTTGTGTCATTGGAATCAACCAGGTAAACATTGTGAAAGCTGAGAATTCAGAAGATTATTTCATAAAAATATGCACAGATGGTAGTAAGACTAGTAATGCTGGAGTAATAGTAGCAATATTCTAGAACACAATAACTTTATCAAGTCTTTATAGTATAAACTATACAACAAATGTATAGAGCAGATTGCCATTTTACAAGCACTCTAAGGATTTAAAAAAGCTTAATGTAACATATGAAAATAAATCAACAGCAGTTAATACTGATAGTTAAGGAGCCGAGTAGCATTAGCTCTCTTCAAAATTAACAACAAACAACATTAATATATTACAGAAATATAACAATACTCCACATTTGCACTGGAAATTTTAATTTGGAAGGGTGAAAGCACATGTAGGTGTACCAGAAAATGAGCTGGCAGACAATACAGCCAAGAAAGCAGCAAAAGTAAAGAACAGCTGAAAGTGAAGAACAGATTTCACAAATTTATTTCTCACAAACTATACAAGATAAAAAAACAGTTCCAATATCATTGGACTTGGGATGTTTCAAAGTTTGAAATAGACCACCCTGAAGTTCCATTGGTTGCCACAGGGATGCTGGGTGCAGCGCTGCCAGAAAATGGCACCAATATCATAGGAACATTCATTTTGTGTCCTTCAGTTTGTGAAATGTGATTCCGTTGTGCAGGTACAACATGCATTATGCCATCACTTCCAAAAGCAGCCACCATGGTATAAGCAAATTTATGAGTGACATCGTAAATTTGTGGAGGATGGGTGCATATGCACATGACAACACATGTGTGGCATGTTCTGAAACCCTGTGTGCATCTGAAGCCCTACAAGTTGCAGGCATTGCAACCTCAGGACTACAATGTGATGAAACAACATTCTATCTTCCCGGAAGGCGAATCACCATAATGTGTGTATATGGGGTGCTGAAGCTCCTAAGATCACCATTGAACATGAAAGCGATTTGCCGAAGCTCAATGTCTTCTGTGCCATTTCTGTCTGAAAGTTCAAAGTGTATGGTTCTTTTTCATTGAGCGCAGAGTTACAGGAATGATTTACCTTAACATGCTCAAAAACAGGCTGCTTCTCCAACTGATTCACATGACTTGATCTCTGTGCAAGAAGTGCCTCACTACATTTCCACTCTGCTGGAAGGGCATAGGTGGCTAAAAAACCATGTTGTTCTTCTGTGGCTGCCTAAGTCACTGAACCTTATCCCCTGTGATTTCTATCTGTGGGGGTATGTAAAAGACTGTGTGTTTGTGCCACCACTGCCTGTTTCTCTTCAGGAACTGTAACAGCAAATTGTTGAAGTGGTGAACTCCATAATGAGGGACCAGCTGACTTGTGTGTGGCAAGAACTGAGCTACCATTGTGACATTGGTTGTGCCACTCATGGTGTCAACATCCTGAGTCCAGTGGTATTGGAATTGTGTTTCTATCTTGAGTGGTGAAATCTGCTCTTTACTTTTGGATAATCCTGTATAAGAAAATTCCAAAGCACACATCATAAACAGACTATAAAAAGACAAAATCATTGTAATAATCCCAAGAAAGGAAAGTAGGTAAAGGCTTTTTTCTCTTCAATAAAGGACAGAATGAAAATCAGACTTACCATTACAAATGGCTACAGGACAAGGAAAGACTTGAGTCCACATAATTAATGATTCAACATGCAAGTGCAGAAGAACACTCAAACTGTAAACATCTTCTCTATGAATGTCAGATATGCCTTAAAAAAATGCAGGAACTTGGCCAGTGACAAATGAATGGGTTACAAGAAAACATATTAAACCATCCAATGACCTTATTAATTCCCTAAATTTTGAAGTTGTGTAAAAAAGTGGCTCATTATTGGTTGGGTACATGATACTTTTAAAATATTGTATGTAAAGCATGTAATGTAATGTAATAAGATGTAATGGGGCATGCTGATAATATTCAATAAATAGATATTGAAAATAAAAAATAAATAAAAATACAAAACATAACTGTATAGGGGTTTAAATCAAATTTTGAGGTAACTGTGAGCATATTTAAATAAGATGCCAATATTAATTAAAGACTCTACATGTAACCTTCTTTAAGGCATGTGCTTTGGTAGAACACTATCAGTTGCATGGGGCCTAGATGATCTGCACCATATTTTTTTGCTTATGTATCTGTATTTATTCTGTATTCCTTTTATTTTTTGCTTTTTCTACATTTAACTTTATTTAGGTTAAATACACATTGATTTTATTAGTATTATTAAAATTCCACCTCAAATATAATATGAATACAATATACATTATAGTTTATTATATTAAACAAACATGTAAAGAATATACTGACATTTTCAGATTAGGCCTGTCCTAATGTGAAATGTTCTGCTACTTCTACCTCTTTCATGTTTTCCCTGACTGAGTAACCACCAAAACAAATTTTGGAATGTTTGTTCAAACAGAGGAGAGTGTTGCATTTGTCACATTAATATCAATGAGAGTTGCAATTATTTTGCCTTTATTGCAGGGTTCACATTATTTCCTTTTCAATGTGAATGGGGTATATTCGCAAAATCATTTATTGTTGGCTCTTCAGACTTATATTTTGTCAGTCACTGGCTAGGTTTGATTCTATTGCTCTCTGTTTTAACTGTTACAAGAGTAAAGCTATGGCCAGTACTTTCAGATACTCTGTCTTGTGAAATATTGTTTATGGTTTCCAAGAAAGACAACCCTAGAAATAATCCTGCAATACTAAACAGAAGGTAAAAAACTTAAAATAACAAATAATCAATGATATGCAATGAGAATCAGTGCATGGGGTCTGATTGATCTGGGTGACGCATAGCTGCTGATTAATCATACTTGCAGAGAAACAAATAATTAGATAAGGTTGTCACTGCAGAAAACAATCAAATGCTTGTGCATGTGTTCATGCACGCATGTGTATGTGTATGAGTGCTTGTGGGGGGAGCAGGAGATGGAGAGAGAGAGAGAGAGATCATAATGTAATGTTAGATGTCCTAGCTAGGCAATAGGTGTGTGTGTGTGTTAGAAATTATATTTAAATAATGCTATGTGTCTCTCGGGCCTCTAGCCACCAACAGAAGGTTAAATGTGTTATATTCCTTACTTCCTGTTATGATTAGTTAAGTGCTTATTGTTGTTTCATTTACATTATTTTTGTGATCTATGCTAAATAATATAATACATTTTCAGCCATCCTGGAGACATCTCCCCAATCTTGATAATCAATCTATGATTGCATACAGAGCATCAGATGTTCACTTCAGTTGGGATCAGGACAGTGAATGGCATACTAATACATGGCCTCGGACTTGTGGCTATGTTAAAGAAGGACAAGGTAAGCTATTTGTACATGTGATTATAAAGCCCTGACATGTATTTGCAGAAAAGATGCAGTGGAAGGTTACTTCAAGTTATCCCAAATTATGGTTAGTCTTGTGAAATATTCAGAATACAAATCTTAACAAAGGAAAGCTTTAACAAGTTTTTATTCAGCATATTTGTAAGTAAGGGAGGTTGAAATAAAATAACTAAAGAATATTTTTGCTTTCTCCTTCATGTACATATTAGATAGAGAAACCCGTGCATTCCACCCAAAAATACTGAGATTTTGCCAGAAATTCATGTTTTGAAACTCCTTTAATCCAAGTAAAATCCATTATTAGAAAAAATATTTCTGCATGTGCATAAGTATGTGCGTGCACATGTGTGCATACATGTGTATGAATGTGGTAGAGGGGGGGGGGATAGAAATCATAATGTAAAGGTGAGAAGTTGGATAAATGCCAAAGCTTTAAAATATGCAGCACAAAGGTTTTCAAGAAAATCCCCCCAACCCAACATATCTTCTAAAAGTGGCTCTTAACAGTTGTAATGAAAACATCATATATTAAAGACATTACATGGCAAATAAAATGTATATCTTGAATTTTCTGGGAATAGTCTGAACTCCTCTTCGTTTGGAAGGTATGTTGTGTTCTTGTACATACTGCCTAAATGACCTCAAAAAACGGGTGCTGTATCTAGTTGGCTTTTTAATTTTTCAAAAGATTTCAATATAGTTTCTCACAAAATGTTTGTCAAGAAATTAGACTTAAGTGGATTTGGCTCAAACAGTAGGTATTAATTTTATTTATTCTTATCTTAGATGTCAAACTTGATTCAAGTGGTAATATGTATACATTTAAACTGCTAAAATATTTTCCCAGGGATCAGTTTTAGGACCAGTTATGTTAAATGAATACTTCTTGTAATTAAGGATTTATGTCTTACCTTGATAATGGTAAAACTATTTTATATGGAAGTAAATTTGTGGATTTCTTGAAGGTGAACTTAGAGCCTCCATCAATAACTAGTGATACAGTTGAAAACTTGCAAATATGCATAGAAGCTTGTGACATTGATGTGATTAAATAAAAAAACAAGAGAGTCAGTTTTTGTAACACAAACATCACTTATTTTTACTTACTGGGACCAGTCGCAGGAACACTTGTTCACATTTTCAACCCTTAATTCTGACTAAATCTTGCTTTGTTGGCATCAACGATGTTTGTGTGGTGTATCACTTGTGGAGGCATCTGTTGCTGGATCTATGAACTTCCAGAGATTGCTGTATGGTGGTAAATCAAAATTCATGATATGGCCCTTTATATTCACAATATAGATCTTCTCCCAGACATCTAATTCTGTGGGTTTATATGCTGGTTTTAACAGTTTTATATTTGGTGTGATTTTGTGTCCTGATGTCCAAAAGTGATAGGCAACTACTGATTTTTCTATTTGCTTGTATTTTAAGTTTTCTCATGTGTTCCTTTAATGTGTTCCAAACTTCTCTTTGTCCTTCCTATATACACCAGATTACAGTCTGAGCATTTAATTTAATAAATTCCCGGTTTTTTGTTTGCAGGGATAGGATCTAATAAATTACTCAAAGAATGAAGGCATATTCCCAGAAATGTTAAAGATAAGTGTAGTACGACCAATTTATAAAAAAAGGGTTGAACACAAAAGTTAGCAATTACAGACCAATAACACTGACATCGGTATTCAGCAAAGTATACGAGAAAGTGCTTATAGTTAGAATTAACAGCTTCTTAAAATCAAACAATATTCTCAGCCACTTTCAACACAGATTTAGAAATAAACTGTCAACCATTACAGCTATAGCAGAATATATACATAAACTATTGGAATTGAAGGATACCCAGTATAAATGCAGCAGGAATCTATCTAGATCTCTCTAAAACTTTTGATTCTGTGAATCATGATCACCTAATCTCAAAATTAGAGAACTATGGGCTTAGAGGACAAATAAATAAAGTATTAGCCACATGTCTTAAAAACCGTATGCAATGAAATAAACTGGAAAAAAGGTAACACTGTATACAACATTAAATCAGAGTTTAACTTAATAAAATCAGGGGTTCCGCAGGGATCAGTAATGGAACCAGCACTCTTTTTGCTATATATAAATGACTTACCAGAACCAGAAAATAGCAAGTTGATTTGATATGCAGATGACACATCTATAATACGTTGGAATGAAGACAGAGAAAACTTAGAAAAGAAAACGACAAATGCAGTTTCCGAAATATCACAGTACTTTCTAAACAATGGATTGAAGTTAAATATAGGGAAAACAAAATTCATGACATTTCAAAATGATAATCTGAATATAAACATTGATAATATTCCTCTAGAACAGGTAAGAGACTCCAAATTTTTGAACGTTCACATTGAAGAAAACTTAACTTACAACAGACACGTAGAAATGGTGTGTAACAAAATGATTTCCAGATTGTATCAACTAAGACAATTGGCAAAATATGGGAACATTAATATACTTAAAACAGCTTATTATGGCATTATATACCCTCATCTAATGTATGGCATACAAATTTGGGGGGGGGGGGGGAACAAGTAAAACCAATATGAGCAAATTGCTAAAAATACAAAAAAAGTGTATAAGAAGTATGTACAACCTTCAGTTTCGACAATCTTGCCGGGAAACATTTGTAACCCAAAATATCCTAACTGTAGTGTCGCAATATGTGTTCAAAACTATTATGCTTGTTAAAGAAAAGAAGCAATTTAACATACTTAATAAAGACTGTCTGAATATCATACAAGGAGAGCAAAAGATTATCATAGGGTGAGCACAAATAAAACTCAAACTGATAAAGACCCATATAAAAAAGGAGCTGTACTGTACAATAGATTTCTATTAGCAATTAAGAACACAAATGAATAAAAATTTAAATCTGTATTAAAATCATTCTTAATATGTAAATGTTTGTATGACATCAAGTGAATTATAGATACATGTAATCATCATCATCATCATCATCATCATCATCATCATTATGACGATGATGATGATGATGATGATACAGATAACCATATAAAGTTTGATAGCTACAGCACACAAATATGCAGTCCTGAACAGTTTAATCTATAGAATAGTACACATCCCCATGGAGATTAGTGAATACCAAAAAGAATACCAACAGCTACTCCAAACAGCTACCAACAACGGCTTCAAAAAGTGCAGTAGACAAGAGAATACATAAATACAAAAAACTGAACCACATAACACATACAACCACCCTACAGAACCTCACTGACGAACCTCAGTTCAGAAAATTCACCTATCATCCTTGGGCACACAACAAACTTCAGAAAATCTTCAGGAATTATAACATCACCTTAGCTCCAAAAAACAACTACAGTATTCAGAATCTGCTGTGCAGAAGTTTAAAAGATCCTATCCCTGCAGACAGAAAACTGGGAATTTATGAAATTAAATGCTCAGACTGTAATCTGGTGTATATAGGAAGGACAAAGAGAAGTTTGGAGACCAGATTAAAGGAACACATAAGAAACCCTAAAATATAAGCAAATAGAAAAATCAACAGTTGCCTATCATTTTTGGACATCAGGACACGAAATCACACTAAAATTAAAACTGTTAAAACCAGCATATAAACCCACAGAATTAGATGTCTGGAGAAGATCTACATCATGAAGAAAAAGAGCCATATCATGAATTTTGATTTACCATCATACAGCAACCACTGAAAGTTCATAGATCCAGCAACAGATGCCTCCACAATTGATACACCACCACCCCCATCGTTGATGCCAATGAAGAAAGATTTAGTGAGCATTAAGGGTTGAAAATGGGAACCAGTGTTCCCAAAACTGGCCCCAGTAAGTAAAAATAAGTGATGTTTGTGTTACAAAATCTGACTCAAATTCTTTTATTTTTTATGCTCTTTCATGCTATGAGCCATGTTTGCATGAAATCATATTTTCACCTTGTATAACTGGTATATGAAGAATGGCTGCTGTTGCATGCTGTATTGTCAGTGTTCAAGATGGCTGCAAAATGTATTAATCCACATCCATTTTCTCATGATGGTAACTGTGAAAGCGTTTTGCTGTTATTTTAGTTAAACAGATGTCTTGATCAGGGTTAGTGTAAGAAGGATTCTGTTACTTCATACTGTGTTTTATAGTGGATGAAATAAAAGAGGAACTTGTGAAATGAGAGACAAAGTGTTTCATGGATTAATGAAAGAATATTTGCAAACTCTGTTACTTATTACATGACTTGCAACAAATACTGCTTGTCCCAAAATTATCATTAAATGTCTATTATTCCCTTACAAAATGCCCTTTTGCATTACTTATATTACACTTTGGTCACTTTTACGCTTTTGAGACAGTGGAAGGGGAAAGTAGGGTCATCACATAGTCATGCAAAGTGCCAACAAATGTAAACAGACCCAGCACATCAGCAGTCTGGTTTCTAGTTGTATCAAAAGACACTCACTAAAGAATAGTAATCAAAAACCAAAGTTCTATTGTCTGGGCCAGGGGATGGACATTGGTAAAAAATGAGAATAAGAGCATAGAGGTAATTTTGACATGGTATTGGGCAGCTTTAGTTTTGGAATTTCTACTAGTCAGTGGTAGAGTTGAGCCCTACTCTGCACTGGTGATGGAAGATATAATGACGATGTGAAACAGAATTGCAAAAGACATAGTACAGGCAAAATATGTGGAGAAAAGAATAGATAAACAGCTAGTTAGGTATGTGGAAGAAATACAAAAAGAAATGTGAAAATTTGAAGGTAAAATAGGAGAGAAGATAAGTGAATTGAACCAAAGAATAACACATTTGAAAAAGATAGAACACGATAGAACACGGGAATTGTCTAATTGAGGAATGTTTTAACGAAACTCAACAAATGCCATTTTAAAAATTGTACAGGAAACATTTTTTTGTTAGTTTTCTCTGAGGTTTTTGATATAGTAACTCTGGAAAAAAGTGTTAGTGTTTCTCTTTTTGAGATGCATTTTCAGTACAACTACTTTTGTTGTTTTATTTATTTGGAAAAAATATGGCAAAACTTAAGAATTTTACAAGACTCTACATATCCATTTTTTGAAATGCACATAACTTAAAATATTTAATTTTTTTTCATCCACAGTTGGCAAAAACCTCATCAAAATCATTAACATATGTTTTATAATAATGGTTAAATACAGCTGAATTGAACATTGGTTAATTTAAACACATTTAACCCTAATTTATTCAAAATTATTGATATACAGAAAAACTTCAATGTGCAATACCCAAAATCACTGAAAATTGAATGTAAAAAATCTCAGTGTAATGGTTCCTCATCATAATCTATCCTTTTGTCAGAATCTTTGCCACATCCTTTTAGAACTTCGCCATAAAATACTTTACCCTCTTCCAAATCATTGTGGAAGTAACTTCGTAACTTCTTCACGTCATCAGTTTTCTTCTTGCTGACATGGTTCACCATTGGAAGTTCAGGTGCTTTAGACATTACAGAAGCTGTCTGCCTTGGCTTAAACACTTCAACTTCTATTGTTTTGTATGTAACACTGTACACGATTATTATAAGTTTTTTTATATGTAAATATTCTCACCTCTGTAATTTTAAAAGGCAATTTACCTTTTACAATATTTTTTGCCATCGATTTTAAATCATAAATATGCCAGTCTTTACCCAAAACTTTTACCTCACCAAAGTTCCCCATAATTTCATATTACTCAGATGGCTATGTGATCGATTCGTGTTTTCTCATTTCTTTCTCTATCAAATTGAACACAGGGTCCGGAGGCATGTAGCTATGCCCTCGGATAGGAAAGAAATTTTTAATTTCTTTAAAAACTTAAGAGCCTTCCAAATAACCAACATGCATAGCCAAAATTATGGAATTGTTATTTTGAGACCCACAAGAATCTGAAAACAATCTAAGGGTTAAATTTCTGGATTGTTCTGTGATTAAATGTTTTTCTAAATTACCTATGTAGTCCCTCAAAGCTGAGGCTATTTCTTTGCACCTCCTCGCCCAACATCTGTTTCAATCCAGGTATAATTCACAATTTTTTTGTGAAAGCTGTAAGGTTGTGCAATTATATAGCCATACTTGGCGAGAATAGAAAATTCCCCCTATTGAAAGTTTGAGAGATAGCTGGTTTTGTTGACAATCAAAACAAACAGATACATTATCTATATCATTATTGTCATTTAAAATAGTGAAAAACTTCTTTGTCCTTAATGTATGCAACCTGTAATAAGTTCTTGCGTTATTTTATTGCTCGAGATCTATACAGGAGATTTTATTTCTAGTAGAAGTTTTGCACATGTGTCAGTATGGGGATTCCCAAAGCCTAAATTGAAATGTTTGTAAAACACTGATTTGTACTTAGAAATAGAACATGTTAAAATATGCCCTTCCCTCTAGAGGCACAATACCTGTCATACATTTTTTTCAAGTTCAGTTCTGGTGGAAGATGAGAACACACCGTTTTATTTCTTGAATAATGTGCTGCACAACACTTATATTTCAGTATATCTCTCTTAATACACTCAGTCTGCGCTTCATCCCTCTTGCAAAGCTTCCGAACTCACCCTCCTCGGTTTTCCTTAGGTGCAAGACCTTCCCATTTGTATCTTTTAGCAATACGTCTAAATCTATCTCCAGAAATTCCTGTCAAAAATACATTGTTGGTTACTAACAATGCAGATGTTGAATAAATATTTGTGATTACAAACATCAGTCATAATGACATACTTATCACTTTTCTAAACATAGCAGCACATGCTGGGAAATCGTCTCCATTTTCACCTCTTCTGAAATATGAAACAGACACAGACCTTTCTAGCTTTTTGAAGTCCTCCTGTATTCTACACCGTTTAGGTAGATCAACTCTCATATATCTTAGAAACAGTTATCCTGTTCCACTTTTGAACTGTTCCTATATAAATTATCTCGAAAATAAAATAGATCATTTAAGCAGAGAGAACCGGCAGTGCATTTACTTCCTTTTCCCTGATCTATGATTACAGTTGGGATTAATGTCGTCATTTTTAGAGGCCACTTTTAGATTGACATACTCTACTCCTATTCTTCCTGCCCTTGAACAGCTTCTGAATATTCAGGATTGTTATTCATTTTTGCCACTACTTACAGAACACATCACTCACTATAGTAGCCAAAATACAAATTATACTGAATTAACGTGGAAAATAAACTATATATTGCTTGAGCTTTGAACAGCTATGCTATTGTTGTCAAAAAACAAATACATGGCATTGTTGTAACAATGTATATGATGATAATGGAATAAAAGTGTGAGATGTTGATTTATTGAAGGATATGTTGAGTTTTGTGAAAATTTAAGAAATGCAGATGTTGAGTTTCATGAAAAAGCTCTGTATTGAGGCACTCATTTCAATGGGAAATATTGAGTTTTGTGATGTTATGAAAAGTGCATTCTTTTCCTCTCATTACAATTGACCAGAATCCGTCAAAACCTGGATTTCGAAAAAAATGTTGTTTGTTGAGTTTTGTTAAAACTGTCCCCAATTATTGTTGGCTATGAAGAAGAAGGAGGTAAAAGGAGCTGGGAAAAAATGAAGGATCTCATGAGAAATAAACTAAAAATTGAACTAACAGGTGAGGAAATAATTCATGTAGGGTAGGGAGATAGGGACCAAACTCGAGGCCGATAATAGTAAAGCTCACAACAGTCAACTTTAAATGGAGAATCCTAAGCAATACATCAAAGTTGAGAAGAACAAAATACTGGCATAGAAATGCTTAATAAAAACTGAGCATGACAATGGCAGAAACGCAAGAGGACTTAAAGGCAGTGTAATAGAAGAGATGAAGCTGGCAGGAGATCAAGGAAAGCAGGCTTATGTAAGGAGCGGTAGTGAATATTCCTAAAAGACACAATCAGGATGTGAACTCTTATGTAAATATTGCTAGGGAAAAATGTAATGATAAAATAATGAAAATTTGTAGTAAATTTAAAAATGTAAGCTTGATTAGTGTAAATAACTTTAATAGGGAGTATTGCACAGCCCATGGGCTGCACCTAAACTGGAAAAGAAAGGAATTACTGGTAAATAAATTAGCAAACAAGATTAAGAGTACTAGCACAAGTATCCTGCCAGTTATCCTGCTAGAGTACAGATCTTTTTATATGCAAACTGTTCAGGGAAACTAGGTGAAGGGACTGAGTCAGTAAAGGCTCAGTCAACTGTGTACCCCCTCAATAACACCAGCAGAAACAGAAAAATTAGCACTATACACCAAAATGTACAATATCTTGGAAACAAGAATGAGGAAATTACTGTATTTCTGCATGAAAATAAATCAGATATTCTAGCCATTTCTGAACATGGATTAAAAGAAAACTAACTAAAACTCTGTCAATTAGAAGGTTACAAAAATGTAGCATATTACTGTAGGCATAACCATAAAGGTCGTGGCACTGCACTTTTTATTGGAAATAAAATAATAAGTGCAAAACCTAAAAAATGGATACAGAATAATAGTATAGATAAAGTCTGAAATATCGGGTATGGAAATAACCCTAAATAAAGAAAAAGTCTTAATTATCTCATGCTATTGATCACCAAATGCTAGCACTAATGAATTCTTTGATATAATAATAAAAACTTTAGATAAACTGGATGGACATAACATAATATTACTCGATGACAATATAAATAAAGATGAAAATAGCGGCAATTATAAAAAGCTGCTAGACATAGCAAATATGTTTAAATTAAGACTCACAATTAATGCACCAACTAGGGTAACATATACTACAGCTACTACACTAGACCGTATTATTACAAACCCTCCCGACACTATGTATCAGGCAAATATAATAAAAAGCCGCTTGTCTGATCATTATGCTCAGAGTATAGAAATTGATTGCTACACACCAAAACGTAAGAAATGCTATGTAAAAGGTAGAAATATAAATGAAGCAAATGTAAATGGTCTATGCTCCCTCTTGTTTAATGAAACATGAGAAAAAGTATTAAATGAGGCTGACATTCATGTTAAATGAGAAACATTTTTTGCTATCTTCAAATACTATTTCGATATTGCATGCCCTATAATTTACCAAGGAAGTGAGATATCCCACTAATGAACCCTGGATAAATCAAGATGTTATGTGAGCCAAAGAAAATTAAAAACAAAGAAAACAAAAGAAAAAGAAAACAAAATCAAACTATATTAAAAGTATGCTAAGCTGTAGTAATAATATAGTCAAAACCTCTTGGAACATTATTAACAATGAATGTGGAAAAAACAAAGGTGAATATAACAACATTCATCTGAATAAAGGCCAGCTAAAAATTGAGTATCCAATGGAAATAAGCAATGCATTTAATCACTATTTCTCAGAAAGTGTTAACCAGTTAATATTAAATAGAGGTATGAATAAAACATGTCAATGCAAAACAAAGCCACTTATCAATTCTATGTACCTTAGGGAAATAACAGAAGAAGAATTACTTAAATCCATAAAAAAAACTGAAGAATAAAAATTCTAGATGGTATCTCTAATATTATATTGAAGCAGTGCACCCCCTACATGATAGAGCCTTTATTAAATCTGGTCAATTTTGCTATTAGGTCTGGTATATTCCCCAACTGTTTGAAGAAATCAACTGTCATACCTATACATAAAAAAGGAGACAAAGGTGAAATAAATAATTTCAGGCCAATATCGCCCATCTTGACACTTTCCAAGTTAGTGGAAAGAATAATAGCTGATCAAATGATTTCATTTCAAGATAAATATGAAATTTTGGTTGATTTTCAATATGGATTAAAAAAATAAATCAACAAAAAATGCCATATCAGAAATAATTGATTTGTGGTGGACAAAGCGGCACTGGGATGGGTTTTCTCTGGGTCCTCCGGTTTCCCCTGCCAACGCATTCCACCGGTGGTCCATCTTCATTCATGTATCATCAATGTCACCGCCTGCGGTGCCATCAGTAGTTAAAGCGGGCGTTAAACACTACAAAAAAAAAAAAGAAAAAAGAAATAATTGATCACATAATCGACAAGCTGGATAGCAATGAAAACAACAGCTGTATATTTCTGGATCTTTCCAAAGTATTTGATTGCGTTGAACACAAACTCCTACTAGATAAACTGAATCATTATGGGATACGTGGAATACCGAATAAAATAATTAGTACATATCTGAGCAAACGATCCCAACAAGTAAAAATTACACATGCTAAGAATCAACATATCGCAGAATACTACTCAGATAGTAAACTAGTGACATATGGAACACCACAAGGTTCCATTCTTGGCCCCTACTTTTTATAATCTATGTCAATGACCTCCCAAATATCTCGGAAGGGAAAATATTTATGTACGCTGATGATACTTCAATAGTAAATATAGGTATTAGCCCACAGGTTCTGGAAAACATGACAATAAGTAATACAACACTAGTTTTACAATATTTTAGGCTTAATAACTTACACATAAACTTAAATAAGACAAATTACATGCAGTTTCAAACTCCACAGAACAGGTCAACATCAAATACAAAGATAGTTATTGAAAACAGGGAAGTAAATGTAGTTGACAGAGCAAATTTTCTAGGAGTAATCTTGGACAAAAATCTGACATGGGATAAACACATTGACTATATATGTAACAAATTGAGTTCAGGATTATTCATAATGAAGAAAATGACAAATATAGTGGATGTTAACACACAAATAATGTTATATTATGGATTAATCTACCCACATCTTTCATATGGGATAACTGTGTGGGGACATTGTGCTAAAAATACACTAACTGAGTATTCCTTCTCCAGAAAAGAGCAATAAGACTACTTTTGAGGATGAAACAAACAGATTCATGTAGGTAAACCTTCAGAGACCTAAACATTTTAACAGTATATTCACTATACATATATGAAGTAATAATACAATTGTTCAACATACAAGATATAGGTAAAACAAACAAACAAACAAACAAATGCATTAACATTACACTAGAGGAAATGCAAATTTTCGTATACAATCACATAGATTAGAAAAGTATAAAACCAAACTGCTGCAGCTCATGAGCTGTATAATAAACTCCCCGCTTATCTGAAAAATGTTAATGACTTTAAGATATTCAAAAGATGTAAAGAAATTTTGTATTGAAAAATGTTGTTATTCAATTGACGAATATCTTAACTAATACTGACAAAATAAATAGTATTTATATAATGCAGTAATTATGAATTGTAAAATGTTACTTTAAAAGCTGTTTTTGTATATATTAAATTGTATATGTTATTGTACATATTTAAGCTTGGCAATGCTTTGAATGTGTTTGTATTCTTTTAAGCAGATAATAAATGAATGAATGCATAGACAGTATCACACAGAATACTGATCAGCAGATTTAAAAAGAGAGATATACATGCAGGAAACATCAGAGAGAAATACAAGCAACATTGGAAGCAGGGAGAGATGGGATTCAAATTGCTGAGATGACATAGGGAGAAGATGAGGGAGACAAATGACTACATGTATGGAGTGACATCACAAGAGGGGTGAGGAGAGTGGTGACGTAAGACCATGGACAGCAGAAGGAATAGCTGAGGGAAGAATCAAGAAATCTGGCACTAGCAGCAATGGGAGCATTAGATGTTTCACGCCAAGGTGATATTAGTGTAGTGTCAACTCCAAGTGGTAGTATAATGCAAGTGGAGGTTGCATTAAATGGTGAAAAAGAAAAAAGAATGATTCTTAGCAGGGCTAAGTTAGGTTAATTCAATTTTGAAAGAAAAGGTTCAGTATAGGACAAACCTTTGATGGTGTTATTTTGGAATGTTGAGGGTGAATTGGTTAAGATGAGAAGTGGTGAAATTAAGCAGCTGTTAAATGTTTACAGACATATTTGCAGTAGTGAAGACTTTGTGTTGTAAAAGTTGATATGGAGGGGAATGATTATTATGGTCAAGTGGCAAGAAGAGGTATACAGAAAGGGAGAGCATCAGGCAGTTCTTGTAAAGAAGGAGAGAAATTTTCAAGTTAAGATAATAGAGGAGTTACATGATGCTAAATTGAAGTGGATATTAGCAACAGACTTGTTAGGAAAAACAATCAAGATGGCTCTAGGCATTGCTTATAACTTGTCATGTCCATGTGAATTTTATGATCTCAGATTACATTGCAAATTAAATATCTTGATATAGGGATATTATGTAATATGCATCCAGAGATAAAAATTGTTATGGTAGGCGACTTTAATTTTAGGAATGGATGTAAACAGCCTCATATAAGGTTGGAGGAAAATAAAATCTATATCAGGAAATAGATGAATGAAAAAGTAGAGATCAGATTGTAAATAAAGAAGACAGAAAACTGCTGCAATTCTGTGAAGAAAATAACATAGTTATATGTAATGTGGTAAAAGGAAAGGGTAAGATACGGGGATTTAGTTTTTCAATAAAAATGGGCAGAGTGTAGTGGATTATCTACTTTATTTGTTAGATTTTGAGGATACATTAGTAGGTAGATTTTGAAATAGTACAGGGAGTTTCCACTAGTTGTCATTTTTCACTGAAAGCTACTCTCAGAATTAAATGTGAGGTGGAGGATGATCATCCACTTAGACGAGGAAAGAAGATAGAAGTATTTAAGTGGGGAAGGGAGAAGGTAGAACTTTATTTATAGAGGTTAAATTGAGCTACGGGTGAAGATACAAAGGATAAATAAATGAATTATTGCAAGTGAAGAGAGCAGATGATGCAACTGAAAAAATAGAGTGGGTAGTTAAGAAAGCTGGGTTTAGAATGAAACAAAAGAAAGAGGGTCAAATAAAAAGAAAGAGGTGGTTTGACGAGGAATGTATCAGGGCTAAGAAGAATGTGGAACAGGAATCAAGGAGGTAGAAGGTACAAGAGGACCAAGAAACAAAATATTTTATACGAGGTACGTCCAGAAAGTAAGTTCCGTTTCAATTTATCTCTGCTGCAGCGCTGCGATTGCAGTTCCGCACATACGCAGCAGATGCTCTGTATCAAGGAGAACAAAGTGCACCATTTTGAGATCACTGTCAGCCACATACGCTTTGTTGTGCTTGTTTACAATGTCGGTGTTGATTGAAAATCCCGCCGCTTGTGAAATAAGATCTGTGATTTGTTTTCTGAATGCTAGGAAAGTGAAACCAATTGAAATTTATCGGTAAATTTGCGAAGTTTACGGCCAAAATGCGATGAGTGATTCAATGGTGAGAAGATGGGTATGACAGTTCAATGAAGGATGTAGTGAAGTGTACGATGAAGAATGAAGTGGGCATCCATCTTTGGTTACAGAAGAACTGGTTCACACGATTGATGACAAGATCTAGGAAAACCGCAAGTTTACAATTAGTGCTCCCGCTATGGAAATTCCCCGAAGCTCACGATCACTAATTCATGAAATTGTTACTGAAAAACTGAAATTTCGTAAACTTTGCTCAGGTTGGGTAACAAAGATTCTTACTGAGCAACACAAAACAAAACGGATGGGTAGTGCACTTCAGTTTTTAACCCGTTATGATGAAGATGGCGAAGAATTTCTGATACACATAGTCACAGGAGATGAGACTTGGGTTTCTTACGTCACCCCTGAAAGTAAGCGGCAATCAATGGAATGGAGGCACACTTCATCCTTAGCAAAGGTTAAGCCGAAACAAATCTTGACACCTCGAAAAATGATGTGCACAGTGTTCTGGGACTGGAAAGGCATCTTACTCATTGATTTCTTACTGTGTGGTCAAAAAATCAAAGCAGATGTTTATTGCGAGACACTTAGGAAATTGCGCCGCACAATACAGAATAAGCGCCAAGGATTGCTGTCAAAAGGTGTTGTTTTTCTTCACGACAATGCACGACCACGCACTGCAAATATGACGAAAAACCTCCTACAGGGATTTGGCTGGGACGTTTTTGACCATCCTCCGTACAGCCCTGACCTTGCTCCTAGCAACTTTAATCTGTTCTTACATCTCAAGTCTTTCCTTGGCGGTCAACACTTCAACAATGACGAAGAGCTGAAAGAAAATATTTCCAACTTTTTGAAGACACAGGCGGCAAACTTCTATGAAGAAGGTATACAGAAACTTGTGCCATGCTATGACAAATGCCTGCAAAATTTCGGCAGTTATATAAAAGTAGTTTAAGAGTTGTAGAATTTTGTGCAATAAATAATTATTCTGTATCTGTACCAAACGGAACTTACTTTCTGGACGTACCTCATATTAATGAAATGGAGTTATAGAAGTTTAATGTACATTAATGAAATGGAGCTATAAATATTTAGTTGCAATAAAAAAATCTGATTTGTTTCATTCGCATTACTTTCTCTACATCTCTACAATAAATTGTTAAAAAGTTTATCCTTCTATTTACTTAATACTAATTGCGAGAAAATTAGCAGAAAGGGTCTTATTACTTGTTTCCTTGAAAATAGAAGGGAAATAATGGAGAACCATAGGCTAAATTGATAGTCTAGTATTTTAAAAGCTGGTTACTATGTGATTGAAGTTCCTTTGTTTGTGTGGACAGGAGTTGACAAATTCCCATATGAGAAAAGTTAAAGCTGAAATTAATTATATGAAATATCTCAAAAAATGATCAACTTCACGATATAAATATATATAACATAAATTGTGTAGTATATCGACATCTACATTTTTTGTCAAGCAAGTTTTTGTCTATCTGTTACAGTTTATGAGTTATGCAAAATTCCACAAAATTTATTACAAATAAACATGTCTTCAGAGGCAATTCCCAGAAAATTGAAAGTATACATTTTGTTTGTCATGTAAATATGTTAAATTAGATTTTAATAAAAATTGTTAGAGACAATTGTTAGTAAATCAAAATTTTTGAAATTTTTTCCACATAAAGGGTACTTGGAGATGGGGGGATTTTCTTGAAAATCTTTGTGTAGCATCCTTGGAAGGTACCGAACTTAATTACCAAGTTTGGTATTTAACAGTCTTTTCATTTTTGAGCTGCTTGCACACCCACCCATGCACGCGCGCACACACACACACACACACACACTTCTAAAAATACTTTTTTTGGATTCAGGGGGCCTCAGAACATGTATTTCTGGATCTCAGGATCAAATTTTTGGATGCAGTACAATACCCTCTCTATACACTAAGTACGTATAGAGGAAGTAAAAATGAAGATATGGGGAGAAAGAAGAAGTGGGGATTTATTGAGGCAGCCAGTAGAAATAACAATTGCAGAGTTTATCTAATAATCAGAGGAATGTATGAAAGTGCTAAAAGAGAAAATGTTAAACAGTAGAGTCCTGTAAACACAGCACACAATAACCCAGCACTCCAAATAACTCGGTCACACCCTACTTGCGCTCAAACCCGTTCAAGGTCTTGCATCACAATTCCACTCCTCCATCACATGTCTGGTGCCATTGCGTGCTCAGTCATTCAGTCAACTGCAGCCAACCAGTTGGATTTGTTAACCGGGTGTGTAACTCAATGTGAATGACTGTGCATACTGTATTGTTCAGAGCTGTTTAAAAGTTTGTGGGTGCTAGACAGTACTCTGTGATGGCATCTTCCATTAAAAGAAAACAAGTGAACTTGTCAATGGAACAAAAGTTGTGGGCATTAAAGAGACTGGAAAAGGGGGAAAGTGTCAGTGAACTTTGGAGTTGGCAAAAGTACTATTGGAGACTGAATTGAGTCTTGGTGTGTTAAGAGAATATGTACAGAAACATTGAAAGAAAGGAAAAGTATGAAGAAAAGTGACTTAAATGAGGTAAATGAAGCACTTTACATTTGCTTTTGCTAGAAAAGGAAGAAGGACATACCAATTATCGTACCAATCTTGCAGGAGAAGGCCTTGAAATTTTGATAAGAAATTAGAAAAAAAATACCCTATATTTTTCGCAAGCCTGATTGACTTGATCGCTGAAAGAAATGCCGTGGAGTCCGGCAGCTTAATATGCGTGGGGAAAAACTACCAGGAGACACGGAGGATATGCCTCAGTTTAAGGAAAACTTTCAGAAATTTATCGAAGCTGGAGGTTTGACTGGAGAGTAATTGTTCAGCTGTGATGAAACAGGATTGAATTACAAACTGTTACTAGCAAAAAGGAAGAACAGTCAGCTCCAGGTTTTAAAAGTAGCAAGAAGATGGTAACAATCCTAGCATGCAATAATGCCATAGGTGAGCACAAATTAAAACTTGATCTCATAGGAAAATCCAAGAAACCATGTGCGTTTATGCACATTGAAATGGATAAACTTTCAGTTTGATACCAAAATCAATCAAATGCCTGGATGAGCTGTGCAATTTTAAAAAAAATAGTTCCATGAAGTATTTGTTCCATCAGTTGAGCAGTTTTTAAAATCTAAAAACCTGCCAAAAAAAGGCTATTCTGATTTTGGACAGTGCATCTTCGCATCCAGACATTGAAAAGTTAAAACTGGGGACATAAGAGCAATGTTTTTACCACCCAATATCACAGTGTTATGCCAGCCAGTGGACCAAGGAGTTTGATTAGTTCCAATAAAAGATATAGGCGCAAAATGTTATCCTCCCTTCTTTCTGCAAACTATCATTAAGGCCTTAACAAGAAATTAAAGAAAAATTAATCTATTGGATGTTATTGGATGGGTGGTGGATGCCTGAAATGAGTTAGATTCACTAACTAGTTTGTTCCTGGCGAAAACTCCTTGATCACGAGGTAAATGTTTTCTTTGAACATAATGATGCAGAAAATGTAAACTTACTGACTTCTGAAAAGGGTTCCTGAATGTGCAGAAGTTGATGAAAATGACGTCGAATAATGGTTCCAGAGTGATACTGAGCTGGATATTATATTTAATGCAGAAATTATTGTTGCTGTCACAGTTAATGAAAAAATATCAGAAAATAATGAGACGTTGGTGCTGAGGAATCCATGTACAAGTTCCAAAGATATCACATAGTGAGGGACTAAAGGCTGTTGAAACCACCTTTCAGTATTTTAAACAACAGTGTGCATCAGTAATGGACCTACTGTTCTTTCACTGTCTTCGTGATGAAGCAGTAAAATGCAGAATGCAGTGCAGAACACGACAGGACTTCACACATTTCTTTAAAAATAAAGTACATGTAGCTAGTTTTTGCAGTTAATTTTCATTATAGATAGCTTTATGCCTTCACCATTTTTCTGTGGTCTGTCTTATCAGTAAATTACAGCACACTCTGTACTGTACTCATCCATTTTCATTTTTATATGGTAAAGGCTCTACATCTTCATAAAGTATGTGTCTTTCCTGGTATTTGGACAGTTTACTCTCTGTTGTTGTATTCTGAAGCAAACAACAGTACTGTACCATATTTTCTGTATTTTTCTTTCTTAACCCCATTCTTGACAACCCTGCATTTTCACAAACTCAGGCACCCTTCAGTCCACATTAGGTCAAATTTTTCGGACTCTACTGTAATATTAGAAATATTGTGCAGTTATTTAAGGTCTATTATGTATGGGAACTAGAGCAGCAAACCTTATCCCCTTGGTTCTAGTTATAGCTTATATAGTAAATGTAGATAAACAAATAGTTGTAATAAAAGTTTGAGGAGAAACAAGATTAAAGGACAATAAAGCATCGGGAATTGATAGCATTCCAAGGAAATTTGGGAAAAAATTGATCAAGGACAGTGAAAGGATGAGATGCTGGTTGACAAAATGAATAATATATTTGAGGGAGGGAAGGTGCCACATAGTTGGAAGACAAGTATTATTGTACCAAGTTATAAGGAAAGGGAAAGGTCAGGGACCCAAGCAATTACGGAGGCATCAGTCTGTCAATTTTACAGAAGGGATATTAACAAGAAGACTACAATGCTTGACAGAGAGAGAACATACATTATCAATATTTCAGGCAGGATTTAGAAAAGGAAAGAGAACAGTGGACATTTGTGTGTATTTGTTATTAAACCAATTGTAGATAAGTATTAAGTATTTTAGAGGTAGAGTATATATGGCATTTATTGACCTAGAGAAAGAATTTGACATTATAGATAAACACTATGGATTAAGTTGAGAGGGGTAAGTTCAAAATTTATCAGAACAATTCAGAATATACATATATATGAACAATATGTTTTGTATTAAGTTGAATGAATATGAAATAACTGGAAAGATTGTAATATAGGATTAATCAAGGTTGTACAACTTAGCCCTATACTATTTAATGTATTTTTTAGAGCCGGTCAAGTCAGCTTTCAATCTCGCTCATTTCTTGCTGTTGCTTAGCATGCCAGTAGATGCAGCTGAATGCATAGCTGGCATGAGAGAGGTTGACCAACTAATGTATGGGAGTCTAGATTCTTGCAAGATCATGTCTCATTAATAGCAAGACTGCTGTGTAATGCACGAAACTCACAAAATCAATCCTGTAAATTATATTATTTCATCTGCTTAAATGATTTAATATTTAAATAGCCTACTAGAATAAATATGATATTTAAATAACCACACTAAGGAAAGAGTTAAAAATGAAATGAAGGTATCACAGAATCTGCAGATATGCGTACGTTTTGGTAGTGTTTAATGCCCGCTTTAACTACTTATGGCACCGCAGGCGGTGACACTGATGAAAACATGAATGATGATGGAGCACTGGTGGAATGCAATGACGGGAGAAACCGGAGAACCCGGAGAAAACCTGCCCCAGCGCCGCTTTGTCCACCACAAACCTCACATGCGGTCGCTTGGGATCGAACCCCGGCCGTCTAGGTGAGAGGCGAGTGGTCTAACCACTCAGCCATGGTGCAGCCTATATGTACATGGTCTCCACATGTTGCAAGAATTAATTCTATTTTCAGTTGTAATCTGAACATGTTTATACATAGTAACACAAAGTATAGGTATGTCATTTAACAATTAATATTGCTGATTCAAACTGTTTACCGTGAACGCATTTGGGATATATGTACTGTTAAACGATGAGTTATATTGTGTGCTTTTACTAGGGCCTGGATTTTTAGCTTTTTATAAATGTAGTTTTAGCCTTTTATCAACCTCTTTATATTTTTAAGCAATTTTCCTAGTTTTCTAACAATGTTCCTAGCCTCTTTTTAGGGTTTTAAACAATTTTCCTTCCTATTTAAGGTACTTGATGACAAACGCCTTTTATAACATAATATAGATAAAAATAAGAAAAATATTTTACTTCACCGAAGAGTGCTATTAAATGTACTGTAATTTAAGGTAATTTATTACACAGTATACTCATGCTTGAACATTGTAACTAAAAATTTAGCATGTATTTTTAATATATAGTGCTCATTTAAAATAAACTTCAATTTCAGTAGTTTTGCTGTATACAACTAGCCACATTTGCAACTTTTCTGTTGTGTTTTAATATATTCCTATAGGGAGAAAAAATCTTTCAACATCGCAAGACTGTGACGTATATTTCATACACGCAATTTCTATGCCAAGATAAAAATTGTGATAAATTCTTTCCTTGGCTAATCTTACATGTAAATTCAAAACAAAACTTAACGAATTGTTAAACAAAAATTGCAATAAAAATGAATTAGATGATGTTTACACTTCCCTGGACAAAAGAGAACATAATATTGGGCTTTTTCTGGACCTTTCTAGAGCATTTGATTTAGTTAACCGTGATATATTGCTAAAGAAATTGGGATGTTATGGGATAATGGGAATAGCAAATTCCTGGCTTAGATCCTATTTAGATCAACATGAACAAACAGTTGAAATAGTAAAAAAAAAATAATTGTACTCGCACATATGAATCATATTGTTCAGAATCAAAGCATGCGCATTGTGGAGTTCCTCAAGGTTTTGTACTAGGGCCCTTTTAATTTCTACTCTTTATTAATGATCTAACAGCTTATCTTCAACCCAGTAAGACTGTATTATACGCTGATGATACTTCCATTGATATTTTAGGTAATAGTAAAGAAGAAATGGATTCTAACATATCACGTATAGAGCAAAACATGCAGGAATGGTTTCTAAAAATAAATTAATCGTAAACAAAGAAAAATTGTTTCTATTTTTTTTCATTATAGTCAAAACACTGAACGGTATAAACTAAAAATAAAAATAGACAATCAGTCAGTGAAATACAAACCGTTTACAAAATTCCTGAGTGTATGGATTGAGGAATATCTTAAGTGGAGCACACATGTTGAAAGGTTGGCATCCAAATTAAGTCAAGTTTGTTATATATTTGGAACTATAAATAAAGTAGTAAATCTAAATACTCTAAGGAATTTGTATTTTGCACATGTAAATAGCTTATTGAAATTTGGTGTAATATTTTGGAGAAATTCTGACAGAGGAGATATTATCTTTAAGTTACAAAAAGATATAATTAGTTTAATGATGGGCTTAAGCAGAACTCATTCATGTAAATATGTATTTTAGTTATCAAAATTAAGTTTTCCATGTGTATATATACTAGAAGTAGTGACATTTGTTAGAAAGCACTTGAATCAGTTTGAAGTTAATTTTGAAAAACATAAACATAACACCAGAAGTAAACTACAGCTAAGCATTGTCAGTCACAATACAACATTGTTCAGTAAAAGTACCAAGTATGCTGGCATTAAACTATATAATAAATTGCCTGAAAAACTAAAACTTGCCACCTCAGAGGCTATATTTAAAAGGAAGGTAAAACACTTCTTATTGCAACATAACTTCTATTCAATAGAACAATTCCTGCCATCTTAAAAACATTGTTTTGAATTCCTACATTTACTTATTTTTGTATTATTTTATTTGTATTGACGATATCATGAATTATTGTAATTCCCATGGTTGAAATCAAATAAAATGAAAATTTAAGAAAAAATTGATACATTTTCCACAGAGGTAAAAAATAAATAAATGAAACTTAAGTTTAGCGAGTTTTAAGTCTTAATGTCCCATTTAGCTTCTTTTTTTTAGGTTGAATAAGATTCACACATTAGCACCCAAACGACTTGAAGTACTTTGAAGCTTTCTAACTTACTTATAATGGAAAAAGTAGGTTAGAACCTCAAAACCCGGGCCCTAGTTTTTACGTAACCAGTTTATACTATGCATCATATGTCAATCTACTTTGCCTGTAGTTACGAAAATACTTGAGTCACCTCGCTTGTGAGCACTAGTTCTTAATACACAAGATTCTCATTGCCACACTCTTGAGAGTGGCGTGGCTTACGAGTAACGAGCAAGAGTGGCACAGGCTTTGACCACCTCTAGTATTTATAGATGAAATATTAGAGGAGTTAGATAAAGATAACTTATATGTGCCCACAGCAAACAACAGAGAAATACCAGGACTACTTTTTTCAGATGATTTAGTGGTAGGCTCCCTCTCAATTGGAGGCCTAACAAGAGTTCTTAAAATTTTACTTCCATTTTGCAAGAAGTGAAGTTTGATAATACATTTTAAAACGTAAAACATAGTAGTGTTTTAAAGGGGGAAAAGTGGCAGGTGGAGGGAGAAGAGCCATAAATAGTAAGAAAATTTGATTATGGATAATCAAAAAAAAAATCCTGAGACAATGTTTAATAATGCAGGAGAAAACAGTGCTGGGGCGAATTGGGGTGAGGATTTGAGAAGACTGTTACAGGGAATTGGAATGGTTAATATATGGGAACAAATGAATGGGCTTCTGGATAGAAGTAAGGAACAGAGTAGAGGATATAGAAGAACAAAAATTATTCCAAAGTCCTAAGAGATAAGAAAAGTTTAGTATTATACAGACCAATGAAGATGGATTGGGGCAGAGAGAAGTACATAGAATTATGTAATAGATTAGGGAGAGAAGGTTGGGCATGAACTAAATTAAGTGTGTATAGGTTAAAGGGAGACAGAAAAGGAATGAATTTATATAAATGACCTTTTTGTTAGGGTTCACAGATAAGGATATAGAATGTGAAGAAATGAAAGAATACCTAACCTAAAAATTGGGAAAACGTCAGTGCAGAAGTTTTAAAAATGAAGATGATAAATCTAAATAAGGGAGCAGATACAAAAATGCTAGGGGAATTCAAGAGGGAAGAATAAGAAAAAAAGGTTCAGAAAAATTAAAAAATCTGATGTGTTCCATTCGCTTGACCTTCTCTATCTATTCTGTAAACAAAGCTATTCTTACAAAATATTATTCTTTTAACTATATCAAGCTAATCAAGATAATAATTAACAGAAATGGTCTTATTACTTAGTTCCTTATAATTAGAATGAAAATAAGGGAATACTTTAGGATAAAGCAACAGTCAAATTTTTAAAAGCAATCGCTATGCTATTGACATTAAAATTCAGTCTATTTCCATGACCAGGAGTAAAACAAAAGAGATATGAAGCAGATGATGACTTTCCACTTAGAAATGTATTTTAAAATTAAACCAATAAGAGAAAATATCTCAGAAATGGTTACCTCCAGGGAAGAAGAAGAAGAAGAAGAAGAAGAGGAAGAAGAAGAAGAAGAAAAACTGTATATAACATAAATTGTGTTTTTTAACAAGATCTACAATTTTTGTGTGGTAAGTTTTTATCTGTCTCTAATGGTTTACCAGTTATGCAAAAATCATTTAGACTAAAGAGGATTTAAGTATTATTCACAAGAAATTCAGGATATTCATTTTATTTGCCAAATAGATATCAATAATATCGTCAGTGTTCCTGTAACTCATAAGTGGAGCATAGGGTATCATTATGATGTTTCCTTGAACACACTTAATTTCTAGTTTGTTAGAGATGTTTTTTAGAAAATCAAAGATTTAAAAAAATATTCCATGTAAAGGGTAGTGTGGGGCAGGGGAATTTTCCTGAAAAAAGAAACTTCATGTTGCATCCTTGAAAGTTACTGAACTTAAATACTAAGTTTGATATTTAACCAACTTTTCATCTCTCTCCCTCTCCCCCTCCCACTTCCATCTCCCCCTCCCACTCCCCTCTCCCCCTCCCCCTCTTTCTCTTTCTCTTTCTGTTCCACAAATAAACTATTGTTACAAAAGTTTATTCTATTTGCATCATGCTAATTGAGATAAACATAAGCAGAATTGATCTTATTGTATGATTCCTTGTAAGTAGAAGGGGAATAAGGGAATACACTAACTAAAGCAATGACCAAATCTTTTAAAAGTTGGTCACTAGATGAAAAAACTGAAATTACGTTCTTTTAGTATGTGTAAGAATAAAACAAAAGAGACTGAAATGAAAGATGACTTCCTGTTTGACAAAAATTTAAGTAGTTTAAATTGAAGCCCATGACAAAGAAAACCTTGGATGGTTAACTGTGCAAAACAATCTGATATATTCCTTCATGTGAGTTTCTCTACCTTCTGCAAAAAGGCTATTCTTACAAAAGATTGTTCATTTATCTACATCATGCTAATAGAGGTAAAAATTGCAGAAATTGTCTTATTACTTGCTTCATTGTAAGAAGATGACAAATAAAGAATTACAATAGACTAACATGATAGTTAAATCTTTTAATAGCTATCACTATGTGAAACAATTAAAATTTTGGTTCTCTTTACATGGCTAGAAATAAAAGCAAAGGTGGTACGAAATGAAATATGATTTTTCATTTGAGAGGGTTAGGAGTTTTAAATTGAAACCAATAACAAGGTCTATCTTGGAAATTGTTAACTCTACAAAAAATGTATGGCATAAACTGTGATGCCTTTTAACAAGATCTATATTTTTTGTCCAGTAAGTTTTTCACTAACTCTTTACAGTTTATCAGTTACACAAAAATCATCCTGAATGAAGAGGCTATTCGAAGAAAATTTAAGATATACATTTCATTAATGATGAAAATATTTTAAACTATGACATTATAATAAAGTTCATTGTAGGCATTTTTGAGAAAATCAAAATTCTTGAAAAAAGGTTCTATGTAAAATGTAGCTGGGGAGTAGGGGGATTTTTGCTGTTGAAATTCTTAGTGCTGCATCCTTGGAGGATATTGAACTTAAATATCAAGTTTGATATTTATTGGAGTTTTTGTTTTTGAGCTATGCTGCTCAAACATAATCACACACACGCACACATGGACAATTTTTCTAAAAAAAAAAAGGCTTTTTGGATTCAGGGGTCTCAAAACATGTATTTTTGGTGAAATATCTGTATGAGCTTCTCTTTCTACTGTGCATATTGTATATGCATGCTAGAGAAAATAAAAAATATATAACACATATTCTTGTGTTTTAAGAAGATTGACGTTTTTTGTGCAGTAAGTTTTTGCCTATCTCTAACAGTTTACCATTTATACACAATTCATCCAGAATGAAGAGGTCTTCAGAGGCTTTTACCAGAAAACTCAAGATTTATATTTTGTTTGTCAAAGAAATATCTTAGATGTATGGTACTGTAATCACAATCATTAAAGCCATTTTGTAGAGAATCAAAGATTTTGAAAAATGTTTAAGGTAGTTAGTTGTTGAGGGGGTTGGGGAGATTTTTCTGAAACTCTTTGTGTGACATCCCTGAAGATACTCAACTTAATATTGAGTTTGATATTTAACTGACTTTTTATTTTTGAGTTATGCTGTTCACAGACACACACACTTGTACAAACATGTCATGCACGCTCACACATGCACATGTACACATTCGCATATACCTGCACACACACGCACACACACACACACACACGCACGCACAAATATTATCAAAAGAGAAAATTAATATTTGTGCGATGTTCGGTACTCTCAAAAATCACTCAACTGATTTTGGTTATTCTTTCATCACTGAAGGACTTGGTCTATAAAACACCTTCTAATTTTGTTTCATAAGGTGGTGGTGGTGGTGGTGGTGGTGCTGCTGCTGCTGCTGCTGCATTAAAAATAATTTATAAAGCCTGTGTACCTATATAAGAACACCTTGGAGTTATAAAACAACATGCTTGTGAAGAAGGCTTTGTGTTTTATTGAAAATGTGACAGACTAATTGTTGTAGTTACTCTACAGTTATGCAAGTAAAATGAGATAAATATATATATATGGTCATAATTTAGCAACTAAGTCAAGCCAAAACAAAAGAGAATCAAATATGCATGTAGTAATATAATATATATGCATATCAATGGCAACAAATTTTAAATTGCCTCAAATAAGACAATTTTATTTATTTACCTTTATAATAAAAATTATTTAGTAGGGTATCCTAAATAATTGTATAAAAAGAGGAAATTATTTCTACACATATATGTTGATTATTTGTATTAAAGTTTTTGTTATTATTCTTTTAGTTGACTCTACCATAAAAAAGAGAAAATTATATCCAGCTGGCATTAGACGTAAGTCATCTGTTATTTTGTAATTAACAACTGAGAATACTATTTTACTCAATGGTCCCAGACTATACATGTTTTCCAAAGTGGTTAACTTGGTGGCCAGAGAGTGTGAATCTTCATATTGTAGGGTACCCATTCTGGGGTAGAACTTACCCATACCACTTGCATTGCTAGGGGTTAGTAGGATCTGAGTAGAATTAGTGCTTGTGCATGCAAAAGAGAAGCAGTTGGCCTCTGGGTTTAAGGTATGGGAAGGTGTACATTTGAGGAGAGATTGGGATCTATAAATAAGTACACCAAGGGTGTGAGGACACACAGTGATTTTACTTCTACTTAAAGGAATTAATGAGACTACATAATCAGAGAGCTAAGGGAAGAAAACGCAAGGTACTACCCTAATTTCACTCAACTCACCTGGTACAATTTTGATGTTTTTGAAGTTAATCTTGTTAATGAACACTTTGCCTTTCTGTCTACATCAACCCGAAGTGCATCTGGCAGGGCCTGTAGCTCTGAAGTAATGACTCCCCATAACCTAGTTATCAGAGACTTTATAACCAAGACCAAGCTTATACCAGAATTGCTCTATGATGACATGACTGTGTCAACATTTACGAGTCCTTGCCACCAATATTGATTGCTAAAACTGGTGCAACATTACCTCGCACTGAATTAAGTATAATTTATTCAAAATGTCCACTGGGTACCCCATGATATATAGCAGCTGCACTTCTATTTCATTGCATATGTTAAAGTTGTATGTATTGTGCGAAAACTTGCATTTTCTATATTATTAAAGAACTATGGGACTATATACATTTTCAGTATATAATATATACGATATATCATTGTACAATAATTGCATAAAAAATGCAGGGAAGTTAAATTAATTCATTCATCATTGGAGTTTAAAAAGCTACCCATGCAGTGTTGAGCAGTTTATTAACCTTAGATAATTATCACAGTTATATGTAGTTAAAGAATAGTGACATTTCCGTTGCTCTCAGGATAATCATTAATATTTGTACAGATAGTTTTACTGCTGCTGAAGAAGTGGAAGATGAAAATGATGACTTTGATGTCCGACAAAAAAGGCAAGCTGAACAGTATGAATACACACCTACCAAAACAAGATGTCCATTGTTGCTTGTAGCAGATTATCGATTTTATCAAGAAATGGGAGGAAGCAATACCAAAACCACAATAAATTATTTGGTAAGTGTTTGAAGTAACAAATATTGGCAGGTATTGCTATTGTTTTAAGTTAGTACTCTGTTCAGATTTGCCAAAGGCATAAGATCAGAGTTATATTTAATTGTGAATTATCTGATGTTATGGGTGCTATTTGTGAACATTTAAAAATAAAGAGACAGACATTGCATGTGTTTTATATATTTTATTGTGACTTAGTGGCTTAATGTGGCTGATTTTTATTAACTGTTAAAAAGGAATAAATAATTGTTGTCTCAAAAGCATATCATTAACATTTTTGTTAATGAATAGGTGGCCTTTGAGTTTCTTACAATCTCCAATCTTGTGTGTACAATAAAACAGTTAAGTTGTTTCTCAAAAATTCATATCAATTATCAAGAAGCACTTTGGAATATGTGAGGGACAGGAAACTTTTGTTTTATTTTTTAGAACATTTCGGTGTTATTTTTATGTTTTCTGGTTTTATTTTTCATGCTTTTTGGTGTTATTTTTCAGAATTTGCATGTAAATTCATGTGTTGGGTGGCAGAGAGAAACAGAGGGGCGAATGTAAATGTACTAGTATATTTGTGGTGGGAAGAGGGAAATGTGCAGCTAAACTTCTCTCTTTGTGCTTGACCATTGGCTCTCAATCAATATTTTGTGCAACCACTGATGTGAAAGAAAGACCTATATTTTTACTTTAGTCTCAGAGAGAAACCTTTTTCCTGTGAGAATGCTTAAAGGCCTGTTAACAGTGAACCTTTTGGTGTGAATTGGAGGTACAAAATCTGCTACATATATTACCACCTTAGTGGTAAGCAATACCATTTCCCCCAGGGTTTGCCACTTCCATACCTGTGAAGTTCGAAACCTACTTTTTGCCGCATGCTATTCGAAAACAACATGAATGCAAGACGACCCCAGTTCTGGACATTAATATTTTTAAGAAAAAAAAACATCTTGTATTTGGATGAATACAATATTTGTTCTGCCAAAAAGTATTTGTAGTAGCATACCAGCACTAAACTTGAATCCTTCACTACATAAACCAACTATAAGTCAACTTTTGTTTTTTTATCTGGATAAATTGCATATCATTAGAAAATCACACAAAGTACAGTTTTTCACATAAAAACTTTATTTTTGTGTTATTTTGCAATTTAATATTGGCAAATTCCACCATTTTTGGTTGCCCAAATTATATTCCCACTATAGTTTCATGATTTTAATATTTTTTGGTCATATCGTTTAAACAAAATTTTTGCATCCCTACCCATAGAGCATGACTCCTCAACCAGCACACCCTGTCACATGAAGCCTATTATGACAATTACTTTTACCCTTGAAGATTTAACACATTAGTTTTTTAATGTAATGTGTAAAGCAATGACACATTTTCCAGCCAGCAAAATGTAGCAAGCCACATTCCATTTAGACATTCATCTTGTAGGTGTGAGAGCAAATCAAATATCTACTGATGGTTGCCCTGACACTAATTATAAATGCAAAATACACTACAGAGGTTTGCTGAATGAAAATATAGTAATGCATTAACTGATTTTACATCAGTTCAAAATTCAGTTTCTATGTCCTTTTTTCCCTTAGTGTGGGTGCTGATGTTATTTCTGGTGACATGCAAATACAAATAATACAGTTTAAGCATCTGCTAAAAGAAAAAAAATATATTACTGATATTGGACTCGTTCATTCCTATGAATCTTGAATGGAACTCAGTTTCTACTCATTGACTCTCATGATCTAAAATAATGTCCTTTCTTGGAACTACACATGCATATAAGTAAGCTATTTTAAAAATGTTAACTGTAAAACTTGAATGTAAATGACTAATACCTATTTGTAGAACTTGCTAAGAACTGAAAGCCAAATGGGCTAAACTGGAATCTTCCACAGTGAAGTCACAAGATCAGTAAACAAGTGGAGTGGAGACAGCTAAATACTCATTTTTACTTCATTAAACAGAAAATTCAAATGCAACCCAAAAGCCTATCACAATTTTAAAAAGTGTTTAAAAAAACACAACATAACATTGGCTCTTCACACTAGATTCGCAGTGAAAATTCCTATTAAAATCAAATAAAATAGACTACACCCCAGTGGAACAAAAGTCAGGGATTTACAACATTAAATGTTTGGATTGTGATAAAATTTACATAGGTAAAACAAAGATAAGCATCACCACCATATACAAATAACATTGGAGAAACCTAAAGTACTAACAAATAGGAAAATCAACTGTGGCGGCACACTTCTGGAATACTAACGATGAAATAGTACCAAAAATTAGGCTTATAAAATTGTTACAGAAACCAAAGGAGTTAGATGTTTGGGAAAACATATATATTAAGAAATTTGAAAAAACTTAATGAACTTTGATTTGATGGAAAAAGAAATCTTCAGATTCATACAATGGCCACCAGGGTACAACTTTATTCAAAGTGACTCTTCAATTCTGAATTCAATCAGTACAGCTGAAGATGCTGACAGTGGATCAGCAGAAACATATTCATGAAGAAAAAACAGGTTAGTGAAGTATAAATGAGAGTTTAGCTGTCTCCATTCCACTCATATACTGATCACTAAGAACCGCTAGAGTACAGGTTAAATCAGGGGTGCCGTTGAAGGGGAAATGGTCCTGACCAGACCCTCCCCAACATTATACCCCAGTTACTGTAGCCTCTCTGACTAACAACCAATGCCACAATGAATGACGTCAGTGGCGGGCACTGGATAGTATGTAGTAATCATAATAATGTTGATAAATAGTATATTTATTTCCATTATGTGACTGTAATACAACATGGATACTACGATTTATCAGTCATGTTGTTTTCTGGTAGTGATTTTGAGTTATTTATAGCTACAAGTCTGTCAATATTGTACTGTAATTTGGTACACTTAAATTCTGTATAGAAACAAGGTTAGCATCAGTTATTCTGATCTGCTTTTGTTAATCTTGTTCATAACCGAGAAGAACTGCTCACAGATATAGCTTCATTTAAGGCTAATGATTACCACACAAGACATTTAATTATATAGGTTAGTTGGTCTTCTAAGTTAGAGTTCATTTTTTCTATTGAGGTTCTTCCTAGTCTAAGTGTTTTAATGAAGTTATCATAAGGGGGGGGGATCTCCTCTGCTATGGTTAGAAGTAAGTGTTTTGCAAGTTCCCCTTCTGAAAAAGGACTTCTATTTTCTGCTATCAGTTTAGCAGCTTTATAGCTAGCACACAGAATATTGGTCGGTGATATTTCCTGTTGATCATGCCTGTTCCTACAATAGAAAGCCTCCTTTAGCTCATGTTTTCTTTGGTATTCTCTACCTGACAAACAGAGAATGCCATATTGTTCAGAATGGCTATTTCTGAAATGCCTGTTATTATTCTACCTTAATGCTTCATTCAGCATTTTAGAACATATTAAATAAAATGGTTTACCTTCATGGAGCACAAAAAATAATTCTTCGCCCCATTCAATTCTAAACTGAGCACTAGACATGTTTACGAAATGCCATTGAATGTTTATCATTGTACATATTCTGATGACCTACCTGAAGACAAATGCAGATCTATGGTTGCCAATCTGCCCTTATTTACATCACATTGCATGTAAGGGGTAAAAATAGGGGTATGCACAAGAGTTTGCTGAACAGCATGTCCAGATTAAATAAAATATAGACTGGCTGGTGAAAGAGAGTGACAGGTTTCTCACTAAAATTATCTGTGCAAGCACTGTATGCTGCTTTTGATAAGAGTTAAATAACTTTCATCCTTTATGAATATATTTTATTCACATCTAACTTCTTCTTACAATGGCACTTCTTGATCTGAGACCTGCAGGCTTCTCTGTCCATGATGCTATCTTGTCAGTGTAAAAATTTCAGGATCTGTAACCATCTTCCTTCATTGACATTATCTAGCACTTATTTCCAATTAATTAATTTTTGCTTTCTGTGCAACTATTAATATAAGGTAAAATTATATTGAGGCCATTTTTCTCCATTAGTGTGCTTACAGGAAAAATTATTGAATTAGTTGGTGCAGGATTATCCTCTTTCTTTCATGTAGCCTTTTAACCATTTTGTAATTTAAATGTCCTTCAGTAGCAAAAAAGACTGAAGATGCATGCCACTGAGGATAAGGAGTCATTCAAGGGGGAAGTTTTTCATCAATTTCTTGGTGACTATAATTAACTCTCTATTCCTTTCATTTCTGGATATACAAAATTTTGAAGTGACTGCTAAGCTTTCTATAACTACAGGAAACTTTTCAGAATTTTAATGGTAACTCTAAGGGTGTTAATATTACATCCCAAGGTTATATTTTATATGCAGATAACACTCTGTTGCAAACAGCAGCTCAGACAATATATTACACTATTTTCAGATCAGCTTGATAGACCGAGTACATAAAATCTACAATGATACAACATGGCAAGATCGACAGGAGCAGGATGGTTTCAAAGGAATGGGATTTGTTATTAAGAAGATAGTAGTTCATAGTGAACCAACAAGAGTACGTGGTGGTGAGGCACATTACAACATGGTTCGCGAGAAATGGGATGTAAGGAACCTATTGGAAGTGAGTGAAGTACAAACTATAACAGCATTAAATGGTATGCATGATAGCCTATTTTAAATTGCTACATTTCTAGTAATCATATATTTGCTCAAATATGCCTGCAAGTTCAGTGAAAACGTGATCAACAAAAAAGTACCAGAGTCTAAATAGGTTTCTAGACAATGTACATTTTACTGATATAAATGGTATTTAAAGGGGAAAAACTGAAATAAAAGAACTTGTCTGCCGGTAAAGGATGAGGAGTTGCAGTTAAGGAGGCCACTGAGCTAGTTAACATATATCTTCATGAAACACCTCAAAGATGTCTAATAAACCATAATGTGGCACACAGATGTATTGAGTGCAATTTGAAGAAAGATGAATTCTAAAGATACATTTTAGCTGCTTTTGTCAGCCTGTTATCTGTCATGCATATTTATCATCCATTAGTTAATGTTTAGAGGGATTTGATGATCGGAGATAAGACAGCCCTGCATAATGATCTTTATAGATATAATGTGCATCTTCAAACTTACTGTCATTGTTCCAGAAGTCTTATATTTGTAATGAACTGAATTAGGCTCTGGACCATGATGTTTGAAGACTCCTCCAATTACGGAAATATACTCCCAAAAATGAGGGCTCTGTGGTGAGCAAGTGCTGAGCACTCACATAATGGATGGGCGGCTGTCTCACCTGCCTGTTGACACCATCTGTAGGCAGGATTCACTTGCTGCTCCATTCTGAGCAGGTGCCATCTAAGGCGACATTGTGCTGTAAAGGGACCCATTGCCCATCAGAGGTTTTCCTTGCTTAATTGTAGCAGTTCTCGTGACCTGCTTATGTCTAATCTTTGTATGTGAGCTTTGGGGTACATGAACCCTATAGAAGAGTTCCAGTATTTACGGTGTTCTTTGAGCTACTGGTTCCTGATAACGAGCTAACTGGTCCTGATAGCCCCAAAAATGATTCAGATCCAATAAAAGGCTGCTCAGCTCCCTTCATCTGCTTCATTTACCCTTTCATTACCCAGAATCCCAAAATACCCCAGTACCCACTCCAGCTGAACCAAATTGTGGGTGGCTAGTGCCGTAATGGACTCTTGGCATTCTAAGACCAACTTGGACTTAACCAAGTGGCTATTGAGGGCCTCCAGGCCTGCCTGACACTCTGAGAGTGTAAGAATCTATCTATTGCTATAGCATCTTTTTACATTCTTCCAAATACTAGCTAAAATCACAAATATCTCTGCCTGAAAGACTGTGGCATATTTGCCCAAACTAAATGACAGCTTGGTACTCTACCATAGAGTCCAGCCCGCATCCCAAATCCAGTTTTAGAAGCATCAGCATATCAGATTGGGCCTTCATTTTTGTCAGGTTTAACCTGTCCTTCCCATTCAGTGCACTTAAGATAAGAAACATGAACAATTTTGTTAAACAATACCTTTGGTTTCATAATGTCAGTCGTCATACTGAGTATCCTAAACAACTTTTTGTCCCAGGATAGATTGAGGTGATTTTAGTGCCCATTGAGGAAACTTCAATTGATGAGTTAACCTACTGAATGATTCAAAGGCCTCTGCCTCAACCCAGATGTGTAAGGGAGCGAGTTTCAGTTGCATTTCCATAATTGCAATGGGGGTTGTTCTCCTGTAATGGCAATACAAACACTCTTTGCAACTGGGTAAATTAATTTTTGCACTGCCTTAATTTAACTCTTTGCCACCAATACAATGCAGCATAAGAGAACTGGGCTAATCATTATGGTGTAGATCCAATAATATATCACTTTGGGTTTTAGTCTCCATGTCATGCCAAATATGCTTCTACAGATCCAAAAGACTGTGTAAGCTTTGAAAACTAAATGGCCTAAATGATCTTTTGTTCTTGTCTAAAAGAAGACCAAGATATTTGACTTGGAATGAATATGATATAGTTTTACCAAATAGAGTAGGTTTCTTTAAAATCATGGTATTCCCCACTCTGGTGAAGGCTTATTACTGCTGTTCTACTTGGACTGAAAAAATTGTCATTTTTTTAATATCATGATTTCTTTTTTACTATCTCATTTCTTGTTTTAATAGAATTTATGTTCAACGTACATTGTCCCCACGAAGCAAAAGTTCCATTTAGCATTTTTCTGGGGATTAAGAAATATTTACCTAAATGGAGGTTTACACTAAGTAAGATTTTCCACTCAATTCCTAAAATAATCTTATTAGTTTATTCCAATGGGAATTTTCATTGGTGCTGAATGAACATATGGTAAACATAAATGTGTGTGCAGACAGATATGCTGCAGTTAAAATGTTATGATAGATTAATAATGAACAGATATCAGTTAATTCCTTGTGCATGCTTTAATATTTGCAATAGGAGCAATGTGTACTCCTCAAATATTACTAAATTAGCGATTTAACCGCTCAAGCGATGGCCATTTAAACGCTGCACGGCCGTTAATGGATTTCCAATAAACAACTCAAGGCATTTAAATTGTTAAATGTAGGTAAATATGCTTCATACATAAACATTCTATCTTTGGTATTTATTAAGATATTTTAATGAAACAAAAACTGTCTTAAAGCTCATTAAAGGCACTATACATCTATCATAGAAACAAAAGAGAGACTATATTAACAAAAGTTTAAATATCACTAATTTTTTCCGTGTAGTAAAAGTCATTCTGTACGTCGAACACACCTAATTTGTGAGTTAGGCTTGTGCTATGCGTGTACAATTGTATATACATACAGCTAGCTAAGCACAATGTTCTCGGCTTCAAGGTTTTATCACTGTTTATTGCTACGTCGCAATTACGTATGTGTGTTTGTGAGGAACACCCAAGCTGCAAAGAAATCAAACCTCTCTGTCAGTGTTTCTATTTACGCCTTAGAATAAATACACAGCAGGGATTTATGGTAGAGCCATGTAGCTACGGAGTTCACAATTTTTTGTTTTAGCTGTCAGAAAAGCACATTTCTCAGTTCTAACCATGGCTTCGACTAGCAGTGTAGCTAACAAATTAGCTCATGTAGGCAGTGTATGGGCTTCAGAAATAACTTCAGATAATGTGCAGAACATTTTGCACTATGACAGTGACTTTGATATTGATGGCGAGTTTTCAGATTTTGAGGGGGGCATCGAGGATATAGGTAGCAGTGACAAAGAAAGTGATTCTATTTCTTCAGGTGTTCGTGAAGAAGCAACATTGTGGGGTAATCAAAATGACTCCAAAATAAAAAAACATATCTTCACGAGCACAGCCTCTGGTGTACAACCCCAAGCTCAGCTGACTTCTGACAGCCAACCAATTGACATTTTCACACAATTTTTTACTGCTGACTTAGTGTCTCTCATTGTTACAGAAACAAATGCATATGTGAGTAAGGTGAAGGAAGACCTGAATTCTAAAGGCAATTTAGGGCCTAAGAGTAGACTTCAGTAGTGGACAGAAGTAATACTGAATGAGATTTACAGGCTAATTGGTCTAATTACGCTCGTGGGTGTTATTCGTAAACCAACTTTACACATGTACTGGTCTACAGATGACATGCTAGCTACTCCATTTTTTGGGAAATAAATAACAGGTTTACTTCCATTTTGCGGTTTCTTCATTTCACTGGCACAGAAAATGTAAACGATAAACTACACAAAATTAGGTCAGTTTTGGAATATATTATTTCAAAATTCAAAGAAAATTACGTGCCTGGTGATAAGCTTGATGTTTTGGAAAGGGTGCTTAGGCTGGAAGCAATGCATCAAAACAAAGAGGGCCAGATTTGGCATAAAGAGTTTTGATCTTTGTGAAAGTAAAACAGGATATCTTTACAATAGCTGCATTTACACTGGTCAAGGAACTGATAATACTGGAGACAAAGATTTGGGGTTATCTGGTTCCATAGTAATTCACCTGATGGAACCTATCATTGACCAGGATAGGACTATATATTTAGATAATTGGTACAGCTCCCCTAAATTATACATGGCCTTATAACAGTACGTTCAAATTGTATTGGTTTGCCGAAGAATGTGAATACAAAGACTCTTAAGGAGAGGAGAAATGCAGGTGCGTCAGCTCCCACCCTTAACCTACATTGCTTGGCAAGATAGGAGGGTGGTTATGGCATTGTCCAATTGCAGCCCTAAGATTTTGATGATTGACACTGGAAAAATAGATGCCCACACCAAAATGTAAATTTTCAAGCCTGATGTTAACCAGGAATACAATATGCATATGGGTGATGTGGATCTAGTAGATCAAGTATTGCAATCATATCCTTCTTTACGAAAAACAGTTAAATGGTATAAAAAGGTATTTTTGCACCATCTGGATATCACCATATACAATTGTTTAGTAATTTGGAGAACTCGAAACCCACGCAAGACGATAACCTACCTGGACTTCCGCATATCAATAGCTCGTAGCCTAATTGAGCACTGTAGCATTCAGAGGCCTCTTCATACAGGGGGTAAGAAATCTACAACCCCTGCACCCCTCAGACATGAAGGAAAACATTTTCCTAAAAGGATACCACCGACAGCAAAAAAATTGCATCCATTTCGAAGGTGTTTGGTATGCCGTAAAACAGGAATGCGTAAAGAGACTAAAATGATATGCTGTGAGTGTGTAGGTGTGCCCATATGTGTCTATCCATGTTTTGAGATGTACCATTCAAAAAGGAACCTTTAAAGATAAGACTTTATTTATTCTAGAATTTATTTAAATTTATTATAAAAGATAAAAATTAAAATTATTAGGGTTAAATAAGCATTAAATGCATGCATGCATGCATGCACAAGACGTCATATGATGTCCATATCGGTTCTCCTGCATTTTAAAATTGACGTCATATGACATCCATATCTGCGAAAAAGGTTAACTGTTTCGATGAGCACAAAAGGATGTGTTCACAATAATTGATAATGTTGGAAAAGGAACTACTGCCAAATGTGGATGGATTTAGTTACCAGTCTTGGTTTGAAGCTTGTATATAAAATCATAATATAGAATTGGTGTTTGTGGATTACATGTTCTATGCCTCTTTTCATGCACAGCTCTTGTTTGAAGGGTGAACGCCTATTCATGTATCTTTGTATGTGCCATTGCATTTACATGTTTACACATCTTCACTTTCAAAGTGATACATGAATATTCCTGCAACATTTTGTATCATTATGGGATCTGGGGGAATAATGTTCATTTATACATCATTAAATAAGGATGGAGTTGATTAAACACTTGAGTGGTTTCACTTGGCAACTTTTATGAAGTATATGTTTTGCAGGCTCGTGGCTGCATTTTCAACTGCTGTCAAATGGTAAGAAATCCAACTCCATTGGGGCTAAATACAATTTCTTTGGTTCCAGTTTGAATAATTTGATACATTTGATAAGTTAAAATATAAAAATTCATTACTGATCTTAAAACAGGAATTAAATTTATTCACCTTAAGAAATAGAATAAATTCATGGCCTGCGCTGCTTTATAAAAATCTTTTCCCACACCGAATTGTTTTATGTTCCTCATATACTTTAAACACTCTATTTATGTTGTGGTTTGTTTTCCAAAAATGGCAACTGCTGTTGATTTATTCATTTGTTTATATCTAATGTTTCTAAAGAGTTTTGTACTACACTTACGCTCCTCTTGGGTTTTCTAATAACAATCTCTTCAGAATCATAACAATTAATTTGTTATATTTTGGATTTTACTTTTTCTGTAAGTTTGTCCATTATTTTTTATTTTATCAAGCTTTCCAGTGAGATTTTGTTTAGGCAAGCTAGTATAGTGGGCATGTTGAATTTCTGGAATTGCTATGGCTGTTGAATGATACATATATTTTCTGGTAACATGGTCATTTCTCTCTGCTGAAAGTGATTACTTCTTTAATTTTTGTATATCGAGTTTATGAACCCGTTATGTAACAAAGTCTTTGCTGAAACCATTGTATTTTACTGTTTAAAATCAGTTTCATCAATCTCTGTGTTAAACTGTTAATTAAGTTATGTCTGTGTTGGTTGTGGTTGAATTGGTTTGTTATAGCTCTTCATGTGAGCAGCCTTTCTGTGAGTTCCAAATTTGACCTTTTCTTCATTTCTTTGTAACTTAAGGCACAGAAATGGTAACACATTGTCAGATTCTTCTTCCATTTTGCAGTTTATGGTTGGTTACCTCAAATTTAATAGATTTAAGGCATCTAGAAATTAACTATATGTCGATGTAACCACATCATCTATGTAAACCAATTTTAAAAATGTATGCAAATGATTAGATGGTATGTGCTTCAAAGCTGCTTACATTTGGCTAATAGGTATGGCAGTCCATTGTACATCAGAAATATTAGATCTAATATACACATAAATCAGAGTAGTTCCATCTTTTGGAAAATGAATTACAGTAATAACAGGGAGATAAAATTACTGAAAATAATGATGAGAAACCTAAATGAATTAGATTCGTGAAAGAACATATTCATAAAAAGCATAAGAGATGGCGTTGGATTTTGGAACTCCTATGGAAATGAAATATTTCTCAAATTATTGAAACTGCCATCAGAAGAACTGTGTCTAGTTTTGAGGGATCCAGATGTCTGAACCAGTTGACAGCTGCTCACAGTATAAGCAAGAGCCTGTGATACATATAGTCTATAAAAATTTGTGAGTGTAAGTATAAGAATGTTTATGCCACTTAGTTTTTATTTAATTTAAATTATTTTCACTGTGTACTTTCTTTTTCACTTAAGTCTCCCTTGCCTACAAATAAAATGTTAAGAGTAAAGTAAATGCTGTGTATTACCATAAACAGAGGCAGAAAATTTTGATATTAGCTGTACATCTACTCATTAAGCTCAGTAACTTTTCTTGGTGGGAAGCAAAACTGGGTTAATATGAAAGTCAAGTGGCGCTTTATAAGGTAGCAGAGTCGGCTGGTGAGATTCTTAAACCCTAGTGAATGTGAAAATCCCCAAGAGATTTGTTTATAGCATTATTCAGTAACTAATTAAAAGTGGAGGTGTGAATGACCAGGAGAGGATGGGGCAACAACCTGCCAAGGAAGGGGCAGCCACACACTGCAAGGAGCAAAGCAGTTGTGTTGATGTGTGCCAAAATGTCACTGGAAACAATCCATAATAGCCAATGAACTACAACTATAAAACATTAACATTGTCACAAATTGAAGGATGACTAAAAGTTAGGATTAACAAACAATAGAAAAGCAACTTTTTCACGGGTGAGTAATGTAGTAGAGGTGGATAAAAGCAAAGTGGTTAGTGAAGTTACACAGAAAATTAAGACAGGTGAGTCCTGTTCACAGAACTGAAGGCTCCTACTCTAAAAGAGGCTTACAAGTTAAAATGACAGTGTCTGTGCTAGAAGTTGTTGGGAAGCTGCTGAGAAGACTGAGAGTCCAAAGAGATCATCTTCCATCTTCATAGATAGTATGGTGGGGTGTCTATGGGGGTATCTATAGGCTCTGTTTTTGTGAGAAAGGTGTAAAAAATCAGCCATAGTATACCTTAAGATAACACTGGAGGGAGTTGTTCCCTCTTTCAAGGAGGAAACTGGAGTTTTCAGCAAGACTTAGCACCTCAGACTCAGATAATCCAGCAGTGGCTTGATTTTGATGTTCCCAAATTCATTTTAACTTCTGTTTGGCCATTTGCAAAGCTAGACCTATATCCTCTTGGACTACAAACTGTAGTCTGTTCTTCAGGATATGGCCTGCAAATAAAAACATTACAATATTGACTATCTGAATTGCTCTCTTATCAAGACAGTAGATTTTCCTGTGAAAGTGTTATGTAATTCATTTGATGAGTGACCACAGAGACTTGTAGCCTGTGAGCGTGCCAAAAGTGATAAGTGATTTGTATTAATAGTATACATACTCCTTTATCATATTATTTGAATAATAAAATATCTCTCAGCATCTTGTGTAAATTTCATTAAAACTTTTGTGACAGTATGGCAGTCAATAATATGATGAGACTGAAAGCATTGTGCTTGCTAATTCAATTGATGCAATAGAGGCTATTGCTCCTGCAAGACAGTGATATGACTTTCAGGATGACATTCTGCCATGAAAATGCTTGAGGAGATGGTCATGTTGTGAACTCTTGGTTTTCTTAGAAGTATTTTAGTGCTATCTTTATCCACAGTAACATAATTTTCATCTTTGTAAAAGTGATCATAATTGTGAGGTTGACAAGTTGTTAGGTGAATTTTCAGTAACTTGAATTATTTCTAGGATTACAAAGAGTTATCAGAATGTCTAACCATGTAACTAATACAATCAGAGAATATCCAATCAGAATGTGAGGAGAAGCATCATGAGAAAGCACTCAATAAGGAAAAGTAGGTTTAATGGCAGATTGAAATGTTTGTTTTTTTATAACTATTTTTAATAAGTTGAAAGAAATGTAGTAAATTATGAAGTATTCTGTACATTTTATGTTTACAGCAAGAATGGTATTCAAAAAGCTGATCAACATTTTGAATTAAATTAAAAAATCCATTAATCAAAAGTTGGGACTTGGGAAATGTTGGATAAATTCTTAAAAATGGTTAAATTGGATCTTATACTCTTACTGTTTTAAAATACTAATTAAAAGAAAATGTTTTCACAATTTCAAGCTTTTTCATGGGTAGCATGAATGTTAATTTGTTAAAGCATTTTCCACTAAAATGAATTGAATAATGCTAAATAGCACATAACAGTAATGATTGTAACTGAACAAACTGTTTGCACATATATCCTCAAATTTCAGGTATTTTCTCGCTTCACTGAGGGTCCAAAGTTTTGCTTGGTGCACCTGTTTACTCACCAAACATTTCGTAGCAGTGGCTCCACTGTCCTTGGATTGGCATACATTGCATCATCTCGACCATATTCTCATGGAGGAATCTGCACTCATGGTGTTTTTTATTTTCATTTTATTTAAATTACTAACATAGTTTGCCAAAGCAACAGTTGCTGGATATATTCATTTAAGTGTGGTTTGGTATTTAACACTTCATTTATGGGCCATTTTCTTGAAATTGGTAAAAATTCTAAATAACATGCACACAGCTCTGCAAAGAAATATGCATAAAGCAGCCTCTTCTTCCTTGACCAAACTCACTCTCTTACAGTAGCAGCACTCAGAACAGGGAGAATTTAACTATTTGGCATTCGTGAAGTGACAGAGTTTAGTAACTAAGACTGGAAACTGGACCAAGTTACTATGAGTAAAGTAAAATAATGGGCTGATGCTTGGGAGCTATTTCCAGAGCACCCTCCATAAAGTAAACATTGCTGTTCACCTCTGTGTTTCAACTTGGAATAGTGTGCCAGGACAAGTATGTATGCTAATACTACTCTTACAAACTTCTAACAAGGGACCTATCACTGTACTCATATCTCAAAAGTTTTCATGTGTCATTTATGTAATTTAAGAAGTCCATGCTCCAAATATAAGGTGATGTCTTCAACTTGAAGCTCCCCAGATTGGAAAATGTGAGGTGGAAGCAGTGGAACACATCAATAAATAGATATGCAAAGAAATAATCAAACTACATCAACAAAATATCAATATCAGTTAAAATTTTCATTTGGCTTGCAACAATAAATGGTTCAAGAATTATTTTTAGACCTGCATCAATATGAGCTTTAGGTTTCATCTTTCAGGAGATGGACTTCTCTTACCTGCAGGCCAGCATTCAGGATGCACAGCAATGACTGTATCTTGCAGGAATGAAAGGAAATAAGAAGTGACTGCTGCTGATGCACTGATTAAAACATAAGTTTGTTTGGCACCATGCACAACAAATGATTATCATTTGTACAGTCTTCACACGTTTTCACACTTGCTTGCAGAAAGAATTCAGCAGGTAGAATGAGCTCAAGGGGTCGCTCTGTTTTATATTTGGTTGCAAGTCATTTAAGGTAAAGAAATATGGTAGTGAATAAATTACTGTATTTTCAAAATATTATCTTGCTCAACCACTTGAGCGGTAGCCATTTAAATGCTGCACGGCCGGTAATGGATACCCAATACACAATTCAAGGGATTTAAATTGTTAAATGAAGTAAATATGCTTTGTATATAAACATTCGTATCTTTGGTATTTATTAAGATATATTAATGAAACAAAAACTGGCTTAAAGCTCATTAAAGGCACTATACACCTATCGTAGAAACAAAAGAGAGACTGTATTAAAAAAAGTTTAAATATCACTAATTTTTTCTCTGTAGCAAAAGTCATTCTGGTTTTAAAATTTAAAATTTTCGGGCTGTTTTGCCGTGGTCTGTAGGTTAAAATATGTTCAGTTAAAATATTTCTCCCTAACGTTTCGTCCCTGTCTGTGGGGGACATCTTCAGAGGCACTGCACTCACGTCGCTAACTCGGAAAAAAAAAGTCATTCTGTACGTTGAATGCACCTGATTTGTGAGTCAGACTTGTGTTATGTGCATACAAATGTACATACGTATAGCTCTAGCTAAGCACATTGTTCTCAGCTCCAAGGGTTTATCATACTGTTTATTGCTACGACATAATTACGTGTGTATGCATTTGTGAGGAACACCCAAGCTGCAAAGAAATCAAACCTCTCTGTCAGTGTTTCTATATACGCCTTAAAATAAATAAACAGCAAATATTTATGGTAGAGCCGTATAGCTACGGGGTTCACAGTTTTTTGTTTTAGCTATCAGAAAAGCACATTTGAAAATGTTATATCTCAGTTCTAACCATGGCTTCAACTAGCAATATAGCTAACAAATTAGCTCGTGTAGGCAGTGTACGGGCTTCAGAAATTACTTCAGATAATGTGGAGGACTTTTTGCTAATTGACAGTGACTTTGATTATGATGGCGAGTTTTCAGATTTTGAGGGGGGCATCGAGGAAGAAAGTGACTCTCTTCTTTCAAGTGTTCATGAAGAAGCAACGTTGTAGGGTAGTCAAAATGACACCAAAATAACTAGACATATCTTCACAAGCACAGCCTCTGGTGTACAGCCCCAAGCTCAGCTGACTTCTGCCGGCTAACCAATTGACATTTTTATAAAATTTGTTTCTGTTGACATAGTGTTCTCATTGTTACAGAAACAAATGCATATGCGAGTAAGGTGAAGGAAGAATTGACTTCTAAAGGCAATTTAGGGCCTAAGAGAGAATTCAGAAGTGGGCAGAAGTAACACTGAATGAGATTAACAGGCTAATTGGTCTAATTATGCTCATGGGTGTTATTCGTAAACCAACTTTAGACATGTACTGGTCATGCTAGCTACTCCATTTTTTGGGAAATGCATGTCAAATAACAGGTTTACTTCCATTTTGTGGTTCGTTTATTTCACTGGCACAGAAAATGTAAATGATAAACTGCACAAAATTAGGTCAGTTTTGGAATATATTATTTCAAAATTCAAAGAAAATTGCGTGCCTAGTGATAAGGTCACTTTAGATGAAAGCTTGATGCTTTAAAAGGGACACTTAGGTTGGAAGCAATACATCAAAACAAAGAGGGCCAGAATTTGGCATAAAGAGTTTTGATCTTTGTCAAAGTAAAGCAGGAAATCTTTACAATAGCTGCATTTATACTGGTCAAGGAACTGATAATACTGGAGACAAATATTTGGGGTTATCAGGCTCCATACTAATGCACCTGATGGAACCTATACTTGACCAGGGTAGGACTGTATATTTAGATAATTGGTGCAGCTTCCCATATTCATGGCCTTAAACAAAAGGAAAATAAATACAATTGGAACAATATGTTCAAATCATATTCATTGCTCCCACCCTTGACCTACATTACTTGGCAAGATAGGAAGGTGGTTACAGCATTGTCCAATTGCAGCCCTAAGATTTTGATGATTGACACTGGAAAATTAGATGCCCACACCAAAATGTCAATTTTCAAGCCCCATTAAACCAGAACTTATTCTTTTTTTCCCCAACTTTGTTGCCTTCACAATTAAATTGTCAGCCTTAAAATGTGCCTTGAAATTTTAGGCTCAAAACTGCCAGTATTCTCCTACAGTACAATAAATGATTTAGGAAAAATATACCCATTCAAACTAATAGTAGGCATAATTTTACAGTATGCTTATTACAAAACTTGGTTGCCAGGTGCACGGCCCATATGACCTTCAATATTTCCTTGTGCATGTGTCCTACATCTGTTCTGTCATCACACATATGTCAGTCTTACTTTTGTTCTAGTCCAGTTCACACGTAAATAACATTAGGAATGTTTAGAAGTGTTAAGTTTTGCTTGAAGTGCTTTCAATATGCAGTATACAGTGTCACAAAGAGTGTGTATGTACAATATGTATGTGCTTACATCATCTTGTAGGGAAGTTGTAAGGCAATTTGAAACCAAATTTCCTGGCAGGCATGTTCCAAGTAGAGAAGCTGCTCATTTGCTTGTGAATTAATTCAGGGAGATGGGTTCAATTTGTGATAGGAAAAGAAAGTTAAGCAGATGTGTGCTTACAGAGCAGAAATTAGACAAAATCGGCAAAAGGTTAGAACGGTCACCTCAAAAATTCCTTAGGAGCCTTGCACAAAAAACTGTTATTTTGAAAGCTTCAGCATGGATTTTTTATAGTTAGGTTGCCATACCCTTCCATGGTTTTATTTTTTTCTTTTCTTATTCCATATTTTAACTGTTTCATGCAGAATTTTCTTATTTTGCTACAATTCTGCATCATTTATCTTCTGGTATCCTCTCTTTAAAGGATTGAGTCTTTTGCTAACGAATGTCAGTTCTGTTGTCCACCAGGGAACTGTCTTCTGCATACATGTCTTTGCCTTGCTTATAAATATTATTCTACTGGCTTTATCAAAAATAAGTTGACATTTTTCAACCAGCCCCTCTGGATCAATTACTTCCAATACTGTTCTATATAATAATCCTCTCTACCTCCTTTAAATTGATATACTGTATAGTGTATTGTTCTCTAATTGCTGCAATGAAGCTGTTATTATATTGCTTACTGTTGTATATTGTGACAATGAGTCAGGTTCCTATTGATTTTGCCTCTCCCCTCTTTCATGACAATATTAATCTGTTGACAACCAGCCGTAACAATATTGAATGACCCGTATCTTAATTCTATAGCTGTTGCACCTGCATCCAAAATTTGAATTATTTCTAGACAATTCATTTATTTATTATGATTGCTATCCTGAATTTTTCATTTCCCGAAATGATCAACCAGTATTTAATGGAATTACAGATGGCTTGTTATTGAATAGATGTGGTTTAAATGAATGAACGAAAGAAGATATTGTGAAGAGTTGAATAGTATTTTGAGCTGCTGTTTTGAACATATATATTTTTCAACAATAGGCTCCAGTATACAAAATGTCCATTTTTGTCTTATGACTTTGTTGACTGGAGAGTCCATTTATATTATGTATTTTTCCTATCATTGCAAGTAGACTGAGACAGCTTTTATCCCATGAAGAAAGATTTTCTAACATTTTCTCATCTTTATTACATTTGACATCACTTTCTTTATGTATTTAGAATTCTTCTGCTCAGTTTGACAATGTTTCAGTTTGTTTCTCCTTGTACCTATTAGACAGGTTTTCTTCTGTTCACAATTTACATGTCGATTATATTGACTGTAGCTGAAACATCTCATAGGCAATCTTTGAGTTACATATTACTCAACCCGTTTTAATATTGACCTTTGAAACATTTTCCCTTATTTGGACTCCTACTTTTGCTACCAGATTATAATTATGTTGTTGGCTTGATACCACCTTCCTTAAGTTATAGCTCAGAGGATTGGTTCCTAATAATTTTATTTGCACTACTTTAATAAAAGTATTTTGGTATATTATGTATTAACCTGATTTGCCCCAGAGATGCCATGTGGCAACAATGGACAAATGTACACAGAACATGTGCTAGTCAACAAACACAAACCTTACTGTTACTTTCCGATGTATGTTCTCATTCTACATAGACGTATGTGTCTTTCATGTGGGATCATCCTGAATTTGGATTAACCAAGAAACATGTCAAATCCAAGAGTTTGTTGTGACATGACAAGGTAATTATGTAATATATGAGGGATTGAGAGAGAGGGAAGAGATGGGTATTATTGTGGAATTCATTATTACAAAAATGAAAATAATGTAGATGTAATTGGGAGCTTGGGGAAGAAGCACATGTTTTTGTTTTTTCACTGTGTACTCTAACATCAAATTAGTGAGAAGTAAAAATAGACCCTGCAGGGTCTCGGATACTGTTACTATTCAAGACCAAAGGTGGTACATTAAGACTAAAACTTTACACAGCAAAAACCTGACAGAAATCCACAGTGCATTAATGGAAGTTTGTGCTGAGTTTACAGTGGACCATACTACAGTTTCACATTGGGTTAATTGTTTTTGTGGTGGTCATATGAGAACAGACAATAATCAAAGACCTGGAAGGCCAAAAATATCAACAGATGAACAAAGAGTGAAACTTGCGGCAGACATATTGAAAAAGGTTGCCTTGCAGCTTGTGAGGTACTCTCTGAAGCTATGGGAACTTCCCCAATATCAATATATTGTATTCTGACAAATAATTTGAAGAAGAGAAAAATTTCTGCAAGGTGGGTCCCACAATGTGTGACTGCTGAAGAGAAGCAGGAACACCTGGACATTGCAACCTAGCTCGAACAGCAATTCAGCTGTGAAGGTCAAGGACTCTTGTGTCAAATTGTTGCTATTGATGAAACATGGATTAGAGACTTTGAACTGGGGTTGAAATCACAGTTCAATGAGTGGAGAGCTTCAGATACTCCAGATCCAAAAAAAATGTCAATGTGCTCAATCATAGCTCAAGCAAAAGATGATTTTTGCTTCTGATCACCAAGGAATCATCATGTAGTGTCCCATGTGGAATAAGTGTCATAGCAGTACATTATCATAACTTCATGCAAAACCTGTGCAGAAAAATGTACAAAACTCAACCTCAGTTGCTCGAGGCTGGGCCACTCGTTCTCCACAACAATGCTCGCCTGCATATTGGCAATGGTTAGTCCAATACTGCATGAATATGGATGGGAAGCATTGCCACATCCTCCCTACATCCCAGATATGGGTCCATCAGACTTTGACTTGCTCCCAAAGTTGAAAGAACATATGCGTGGACACCATTAACCTTCTCTGAAAGAGCTTTCTACCACCATCACCTGAGCCATTCAACAGATAAACAAGAGTGGTATGCTGGACGGAATAATAGAGCTTCCGAAATGTTGGAATTCAGTCATAGAGAAGCAGGTAGACTATATTGAAGGACTGTAAAGATACATTGAAAAAAAAAAAACAACAAATAAATGCATAGATAAAACAAATTAGTGTACATTATTTATGAAATGACCACATATTCACACTGATTCTCAAAGCTTTTAAAAACATTTTAAGAAAAGTATAGTAAAAAGTAAAAGATTAAAAGATTAACTTCAGTGATTGAATACATTTAACATGTTAATTTTTTGAAAATTGCTTCCCTAATGATTTATTAAATCTAACAGGTTAGATTTTATCATTGCCTTCACTACAGTAAGATTAAGGTAAAATTACTTCCCTTATGGCTTGCTAAATGTTTAAGGTTATAAAGGTGAAGGTAAGGTTATGGTTGCATTACCTCCTCAATGGATCCAATTGATAAATCTTAACAAGTTAGATATAATTATTGCTTGGTATTGTTATAGTTTGCTTTTGATCTAGAATTCTACAGTGATATTGAATATCAATTGCAGCTGCATCTAAGGTTTGTTAGCATTACACAACCAATGACTTCCTGAACTGAGCACAGAAGAGGGTCAACTACCTTCCGGTAATTGTGTTACTCGAAACATTGTAATTATGATTATGATTATGATTATTATTATTATTATTATTATTATTATTATTATTATTATTTATTTATTTATTTATTTATTATTATTATTATTATTATTATTATTGGTGCTGCTGTCATTATTATTATTATTATTATTATTATTATTATTATTATTAAGAATAGCCATATTTTATTGTTATTTATAACTGCAGACATGTGAATAGCAGTATTAATCTGCAGTGGTTTTCTAAAGGCAACATATGCTATAATATGAATTTGTATTCAGTTATTAGTATTGACAAAATTCTTGAATTTCTAATATTAATATGTTAAATATGTTGTTATTAATCTTACCAAAGAATAATTTGTAATTGTATAGCTTTCCCTCGGAATGTCATTAACCAATGTCCAGTTTTGAAAACTTGAATACATGAACTTTATTGTCCAGATAATAATTTCCATTGCTTTCACCACACAGTACTTCAGCACCATTATTACACTAAATAATCCACTGCAATAGTCATATAAAATTAGCAAGAATGCTAAAACACTGGTCTTAACAATCCTTCAATCACAACTTTGCAATATGGAAGTTTGCCTCCAGGTAATGATATCACAGGAAATGGCAAAGGCAGTTATTAGCCCTTCTAGTATTTAGAGGGTGTTGGTTGCTACCATTTTTCTTAAGGTAATTGTCCATATGTTTGAGTTTCTTGTGTATTCCAAATTTGAAGCTGTTTTGATCCTTAATTATTTAGAGGTCTGTTGTTTTCTTCTGCTTCCATTATAAATTTGATGTTATTCTGTAGGCAGAATTGCTTAAGAGAATCATCTTTTATTTTTTGGGGAATGATAGAAAAATATTGGCATATCTTTTCCAAATTTTTTAGATTTGTGGAAAGGCTTTTACTACATGGAGCTCTAGGTAGTGTATGTATAAATCTGCAGGGTGACAATGGGCTGCCCATTGCTATGCTATGATAGAATTTTTTATTGAAAGTGAAGAAGTTGTGCCTAATGTATAATGTGTCAACTTTGTCATCTATTTCTGTGGGATATATTGTGGTTAGTGTCAGTTATTTTCTGAGGAGATTAGGTATTTTTTCAGTCAGAATACTTGTGAAAAGTGATTTGACATCAAAAGAAACTATTATGCAGCTGTTTGGAATACTGTAATTTTGTAGGTGGTTTATCAACTCAAAGGAGTTTTTCATTCCCTGACTATCATCATACTAGAGGTACAGTAAATAGGTGAGTTGATGTCATTAATGACTGGTCTCATGCTATTATCATCTTTGTGTACTTTTGGCAAGCAGTATAGTCTCAGTAGTGTGGGGTTAGTAGATTTTAGACTGTGATTTTCAGTTGTTGTCAGTGTTTTGTTATTTGTCAGAGTTTTATCAACAAAGTGTGTATGTGTTTAGAGGGCTTTTGGTGATTTTCTCTAACAGTTTAATATATGGTTGACTCTCTGGTTGTAGTTATCAAGCTCCAGGTTTTCAAAGGAGTTGAAGTTGACGAATGCTCTTGAAAATATTTCAATGCTTTTCAACTATATGAAGTGAGGTGAGTGTAAATAAGTGCGACACAACTTCAAGATGATGAATACTTCACTGTTAATAGTGCTTGTGATTTTAATATTGTATGGTAACCATTGGTCATGTTGGGTATATTAAGATATTTCATGAAGCAAGAGGTAATCTTGCAGCAGTTTCAGGAAATGTTACTGGAGGCAAAATATCATAAATGATGACATAGCATGACTTCATAAGCAATGCTGGCATAAGCATGAAATAGTACATGTAGAACAGATGGATTTTAATGATGAAGTTATTGAAATGTTTGCATTCCTAAGCAAAGTTGTAAGTAAAGAAAGATCCAGTAATGATAGAAAAAGCAGAATACTATGACATTTTTGGAAGACTTCAAACAATATGCAAACAGATGAAAATTGACATAAAACAGCAAAAGCCAAGGCTAAACTCGCAAAAGAAATCTGTATGCAAAGTAACAGGTTGCCCAACATGTGACATTTGCACAGAAACAGTGTCAACATCAAATGCCAACACAATCACTTGTCAGAAAACAATTCAAAAGAAGAAATTTAGAGTTTTTGTTTCTTCATCTAAACGCAAAGATGTTAAAGATATTCAGAAAATAGTAACAATTAACTTAAAGCCCAGAGAGGAGGGAATGTATATTACAAGCTGCAGAACAGCAGGTAAAAATGTTATAATAGAGAGTGAAACAGAATAAATCTTGATGAAGTAATAAATAGTAAAAACCTAATAGGGAAAGATTTGAAATTTGAAAAACCAAGGAAAAGGAGTCCCTTAACGATTATGTTTGGTGCATTAACGGGGATAAGGCATGAAGAATTACTGGAGGACATTTGTCTCCAGAATTTGGAACATGTTATCAGTAAAGAAGACTTCCATAGAGAGTGTAAAATCAGATTTAAAACTGGTCCCAGCTACCATGCGACAGTGCATCAAGTGATTGAAATTTCATCTAGACTTAAAAAAATGTTGCTCACAAAAGGAAAAGTATATATAGGATTTCAAGCCATAAACATAAAAGATTTTGTTTCAATCGGCAAATGTCTAAAATGTTTTGACTTTGGTCATGTAGCAAAATTTTGCAATCGACAGGATACATCATGTGGACATCTTGGGGAAACCAGACACGAGAGAAAAGATTGTGGAAAGAAAGAGCAAGGAGCAGCTTGCATTCCTTGTATTAAAGGAAACAAAAGGTGTGGAGGGAAACAGAACGCAATGTTTTTCATGCAACGTATGAGGTGTGATCAAAAAGTTTCTGGAAGGGCTTCACAACAATGCTGACACTGAGATTTCTTTAATTCTTACCCAGACTGTACATGCAGCATTCCTTCCCGATAAAAATGAAAGGACACGTGTTTTCCTGTGACCATGTAGGGACGAGGTAGATGCTCTGAAGTGAGCATGTGTTTTGCATTTGCTGCGATTTTTCCACATAGCAAAAATGTCAAATTATTAAAAACAAAGAACAAACATCAAATTTTACTTTAAACTCAGTAAAACTGCAACAGAAGCCTATGGGATGTTAAGAACAGCTTATGGGAGGAAGTTATGGGCAAAACTGAAGCATTTGAGTGGTTTTCAAAATTTAAAAGTGGTGTGACATCAGTTAATGATGCAGATCGTTTGGGGCGACCCTGTTCCAGCAAAACTGATGAAAATGTCAATCAGGTGAGGGAAATGGTCTAGACACATTACAATAAGAGAACTTTCTGACTTAGGACTCTCCTTTGGAAGTGTTCAAAGCATTTTAAAAGACAACTTGGACATAAGAAGAATTGCCGCCAAGTTCATGCCCCGCCTGCTTTCAAATGACCAAAAGGAAAGCCTTGTGATTGCCTGAACAGAACATAAAGAACAGCTACAATATGACCCAGAATTTATGGAGAAAATTATTGCTGGTGATGAAACATGGATTTATGGGTGCAATCCAGAAATGAAGCAACAATCTTCATAATGGAAGAGGCCTTCATCTACATGCCTGAAAAAAGGCCAGACATGTTTGATCCAAACTGAAGTCAATGATGATTGTGTTTTTTGACATTAAAAGCATTGTACATAAGGAATTTGTGCTACAGGGTCAAACAGTGAATCAAGTATTCTACAAACAAGTACTGCAAAAATTAAGGGAGAATGTGCGATGCAAACGGCTAGAGAAGTGGAGGAGTGGTGACTGGTTCCTGCATCATGACAATGCACCCATGCACAAAGCCCTTTATGTTCGCCAATTTTTGGATAAAAATAGGATGAATACTGCTCTCCATCCCACCTATTCTCCACATTTGGCACCAGCGGTCTTTTTACTTTTCATGCAACTTAAAATGCAGCTCCGAGGACACCATTTTGAGGACATTGATGTCATCCATCGCAAATCGCAGAAGCCTCTGAACGTGTTCAAAGAAGAGGACTTCCAGAGATGGTTTCAGCAGTGGCAGAAGCACTGGGACAAGTGTATCAACTCCCAAGGAGACTACTTCAAAGGTGACAGTGTAGATTAGACAAAACAAACTGTTGTGTAGTATTTTATGATCACACCTCAGATAAACTTATGTGGGAGAGGGTTATTTCCAGAACTGATTATGATTAATAACACACATAATCCAATGATTTTTAAGAAACAGAAGAATAGAAACACACCTAATAGAAAAAGAAGGAATTTCAGAAGAGTAATTGAATACAAAAATAAATTAAGATTATTAAGCCTTAAAAATCAATCCACATAAACTTTAGATAATATCAATGAGGAGATACAATTAGAGATCACTCAAGAAGAGGGAGATTATGTACATGTTGAATACTCTGTCAAAGAGGAAGAAGAAGAAGATGAAGACATATTCATTTAGGAAACAACACATTTTTCAAACTGTAGTACTAAAACATGCAGCACTTTTTTAAAAAAAAACTTTGGAAAATTAAAGACAGACAACCTAAAGAACAACTCACTATTTCGAATCATGCACTGGCTGAATTTAAAGAGGGCAAAACACATTGCAGTGGACAATTTGAGGAATGCATCACAGAGTTACCAGCTGCTTCCAAGGATGCTGAGTCAACACATACCTACTGTAGATGCCCAACACATTTACTCCGACTTAAACGGAACAATGCAACTCAGTTCTCTAGAAGAGAAAACAATACTAATCGTAGCTCTAAGACATGTTATAAGAATTCTTAATGAGAATGGTTCTTCAATAATTTTTCCTGTTCCAGGTGCCGTTGATCAATTAGAATGAAAATCTCTTAATATACCTACAGACCCAAAAGAACTGTTAAAACCTACTTCACCTAACATTTCATAGAAGAGGTGAAAGCTTGAATTTAGTCGAACTATATAAACATTTTGTGATCAGTTATGGCCAAATTTTTACGCACACACTAGACGCGATGGTATAACTCACTCAAAAATATTCCCAAAAGAGAATCTATTATACCAATTTTTCCTAAAATCCCACCCTAACCAGCAAAATTCCCATTTAAAAACAAAAACCATTCATTGAAAACCAACACCTTTAAACCCATGCAAAAGCATTCCTCTAATAATATATTTGGAGCCCTAGTTAGAAGTAAGAATGAATTAAGATTGACACATCTGGAAAGAGGAATACCACAAAATACATCGAAAACATTAAAGCTAGGAACTGCAAGAAACTCTTAACATAAGGAACATTAATTCACCAATTAGAAATTTAAGAGTACTAAGAGTCCGCAAACTGTTGAGAGAAATTACTGAACAGAAACTTAACTCCACAATTCATTTGCAAACTCTGGATATGTTCTCTTAAGAAGCAGAAATGGAAGATTATTTAGAATATAACATTTTAAAAATGGCACAGATTAATGCACAGCATAGTAAACATGTGATGTCGGAACGGAAAAAGACAGCAGAAGAATTACGACCGGACATTCCTTGTATTCATGAATCCTATTCATACAATCAAAATATAACTCATATCCCAATAAAAGCTAGAATAATTTGTGATAGAAGCATGCCCATGGCAGCTATAATTATATACAATCCGAACCTTCAAATGGTAAATATAACACAACATAGCGATTCTCATACTAATTGTATAGAAATTGCACGCAAATCCAGAACATTAATTTTAACGAATCAGTTTTTTCAGTATAGCCATAATATTGAACCATATTAAGAAGAAATTAAAGACATTAATATAAATTACAATAACATTGAACAAGTATTTACATCTGATGCAAACGCTAAATCTGAATGGTAACATAATAACACCAACAACAAAAGAGGTAAAAAAATGGAGAGGCTTATTTCAGAACAAAATTTAACAGTTATAAATAAACCAAATAACCTCCCCCCCCTCCACACTTTCAAAAACAGAGCAGGGGCAACAGCCAACACAGTTATAGCCCTTTGTAACAAAGTGTTCAACAAAATTGAAAAATTAGAAGGCTGCACAAGATTTATCATCCTGCGACCACAGACTTGTTTATTTCAATTATCATATTAAACATCCAAGGAAAGATGCAGTAGATGATGAAATTAGATAACATTTTAAACTAGCAAATTGGGACTTATTGAAACAGGAATTCACAAAGGTAAATTTAACCTATGATGGAAATAATGTAGACAGGAATACATTAAACTTAATGAAAGGAATACAAAACCTAAGCTAAAACCTAAAAAATTGTTATGACAAATTCTGGACAGACGCATTGCAAAAAGCATGAGGCAGAATGAGGAAAGCTCGACGAATTTGTCAAAAATCAACAGTTGCACTCATTAGGGAAAGGAATTTGGAAATCTACAGAGACGCTAAATATAGATATGAATTACTATTAGAAGAGATAGAAGGTATACGTGGAAGAGATTTGTTGAAATAGAAATCGACACCAACATATGGGACCTTCTGTATAAAATAGTCATGGAAAAAGTTAAAAAAAGCTGACATTTTAACAACTTTAAGAAGAGAAGATGGAGTAATGACTAACAACTGGATGAGTTTTATAAATGTAATACTTGACAAGCTTTTACTGCAAGACACCCATATTGATAACGGTTATGATAATATTAACAAAAGAATAAGAATGCATCAAGAGCAAATTAACATCCTTTCAATATTTCGGAAAAACGACTAGTTATCAAGATTTAAGGAAGAAAAAGCAGCTGGTTTGGATGGGATTATTAATGAAGTTTAATTTTTCTAAAAGAGGAGATTATTCCATTTTTATACAAAATGTTTAATGATTGTATTTGGATGGGTCAATTTCCATATTGATGGAAATAAGCCAAAGTAATAATAAAATTTTAAATAAAGTGTGGATAAAGACCCCAAAACATATAGGCCCATATACTTATTAAATACACTTGGTAAAAAATAAAAGAATTTGAGTCAGATTTTGTAACATAACATCACTTATTTTTACTTACTGGGACCGGTTTCGGGAACACTTGAGGAGGAGAGGGGAGAGGAGACCGGGAGGAGCAGTGACTTAGAGGGGGAGGATATGACAACCAACAAGATGATGGCGGGGCAATGGACGGTGCTGGGAGAAGAAGAGGACGATAGTGAGGGAGTGGAATGTATGTGTAAAGGAGGGAGGAAAGAGGGGAAATGGCACAAGAATTTGAAAATGGACTTAGAGAGAGAGAGAGAGAGAGAGAGAGAGAGAGAGAGAGAGAGAGAGAGAGAGAGAGAGAGAGCGAGAGAGAGCGAGAGAGAGCGAGAGAGAGAGAGAGAGAGAGAGAGAGAGAGAGAGAGAGAGAGAGAGAGAGAGAGAGAGAGAGAGAGAGAGAGAGAGAGAGAGGGGGGGGGGGGAGGATATGATAACCAGGGAGAAAATGGAGGGGGAATGAATGGTGCTGGGAGAAGGAGAGGATGATAGTGAGGGAGGGAACATGTTTAAAGGAGGGAGTATGAAAGTTGATATAAGGTATCTAAATGGTGGTAAGTTTTTTTTTTATAGTCAAATAGTGAAGTAAAGTGAATTAATGAAGCGTGTTATAATAATCATCCTGAACGTTAAGTTTGAAGTATAGTGAAGGTATATAAAATAAAGTAATATCTATGAGTGAAGTATCTATAGTATTAATAATATCACTTACACATATAAGAAATAGTATATATGAGCTGAATAGCAGTTTTGTTGCCGCCGGGTGCCAGTTGTTGGGGGTCGGATACTTTAGTTAATTTATTTATAACTGGCTACCAATTAGTTTGGTGGATACCAGTAAATTTTTGGTTTATTTGGAATGAAGGAATTTTTTTATGTTAGAGGAATTATATAATACATATAAATTATATACAAAATAATATTTATAGATAAAGTTTATAAGTATTAAAATATATGTATATATAAATAAATAGATTAATTATTAGATATATTGCTTGGTATATTTTTAAATTAGTAATGCAGGAAAGAGTTAATGTTGTAATTTTAATAAGATAAAAGGATGAATCTGTATATTAAAAGGAATGAATGTAGTTATAAATAGGTATAAGGTTAGATTTAAATTGGGAAATAAAAAGAAATAACAAAGTGACAACAATTTAAAAAAAATATATTAAATATATGAATAATATTAATTAAGATAAGGAAATTGTGTGTATGAATGATATAGTGTGAATGAGTTAGATAGAGAAACGATATATTTATGTGTAGTTTAATAGACTGTGTGTGTGTGTATTAGAATTAATAGAAATAGATTATGGTTATATGAATTTTAATATATATATATAAAATATGATATTAAGGATTGGTGATGGGAAAAGAGTAATATTTGAATATTCTGTATTTGGTATGGTTTAAATTTGAAATAGGTTTTTATTTTATTTTTTATTTTTGTTTTAATTAGTAGTTGTAGTTTTTATACTTGTATAGTTATGATATTGTAAATTTTAAAAGTTAAACAAATCATAAGAACTTGGGATAAGGGCCTTGGCTTTAGAAAATAGATGTCAGGGTTTATTATTGCAGGTATTTATTTATTTATTAGTCTCTCTGGTTATTGGCCATGACTTTGCTCAGATATTCTTCTAGAGTCTTAGTATACTGCTCAACCATACTGTCTGACTGTGGGTGGAGAAGTGTTATGTGTGTCTTGGGTACTCCAAGCCACTCCAGACTTTACCTCATGGGGTTTGACATGAACTGCTGCATCATCTCTTCTGGCTGTTGCAGCCTCGACTTGAGTTTACTGCGATCTGTTGCGACCAAGTGATGTTTCCTGAAGTGGTTCTCGAGGGCCTCCCAGGTATCTCCATTAACCACCGTCGGAATTGCATTTAGTACTTCTGCCGGCTTGCTATCTGTTGTGTTACTTTCTGCCCTGCTTCACCTTGGGGCCTACACAGGTAGGTACAGTTTTGGTGCTCCCAGGGTCTCCAGCTAACCCTGACTCCCTCAGTATGGGTCCCTCTAAATAGTGAGGGAGTCAGCAAAAAAGTCCACCCAAGTGTAAACCGTGCGTGGAGACCCGTGTCAGTGGAAACGGATATCCTGTTTGGTTGAGGGTTTCATATCTCAGCCTGGGCATTCTGTCTTTTCAGTGACTAGGGAGAAACGCAACCTAATACACCGCTTTGGTTTATGCTTCACCTAAACGGAAGGCTAGGGACTAATCCACCGGTAGTTATCCGACCAGGGCTAGATTTAATACCGAACTCCAGAGTGAGCGAGACGACTAGTCCGCCATATCCTCTATGTAGCCCCTGTACTCCAGTGGGCTGACCCCTCGTTAGGCTCCGTGGTAGGTACGGAGCACTGGGGGTGAATTAAGACTATCTTAAAAGGCAAAAAACAAAAAAAATAATTTAATATTCGGAAAAAAGTATTCGAATGTAGTGGTCCTCGCTGCTTCGAGATTAGAACAGAGGAAGGTAGGGCATTTTCATCGAAGATAACTGGTTCAGTGAAGTGCATTCGGTCTCGTAATGGCATGCTCCTGATTTAAGCAGTATTGCATCCCAGGCAGCCAAACTGTATGCTGGGTAGCTACCAGTTAAGGTGCAGATGCACAAAACGTTGAGCTCCCCGCTCGACGTTTGCACCAAACGCGCTTTGGACGGCGAGGAGATCCAAATGAATCTTGCGGAACAAGACCTTACTGCTGTGTACACGGTTCAGCGGAGAGTCAATGATGAATAATTCGTGGCTACTCGTACCCCGTTGTTTATTTTCGATTGGGTAGACCTCTCTCAAGGGATTGAGGCAGAATACGAAACCATCGAGGTTAGACCATTCATCCCGGACCCTCTTCGATGCTACAAGTGACAGCGCTTTTGGCACACCAGCGAGCTTTTTAGTGGTCCGTCTACAGGTGTCAACTACGGAGACGTCATGCACGATGGAGGTTGCACATCAACTCCATCTTGCGTCAACTGCGGTGATAAACATCCATCTAGGTCACGGGAATACCCCTGTTTTGCAGAGAAAAGAGCCATTCAGGAGATATGTGAAAGAGGTGTCCTCAGAAGCTGGAAGCTTCTACGAATCCGCGAATATGTCCCGCGGTCCGGTACTTACTGCTTAGTTGCAGCTTAACTGGTATCAAGGGGGAAATCGCAACTGAGAATTAAGATAAACTGGGTCACAATTGCAGAAAAGGTATCATTGCCAGACCACTACTGAAGCCCTCAACATCTACGTCTACATCGGCATCAATATCTGCCAAATCCACCAATGTAAAGCATATAGTTCACAATTACACCAACCATCGACCTCAGGCAATAAAACCGGCAAAACGGTAGTGTACTCTGCACTTGAAAAACATTTCAAGGCAAGTTATATTAGAACCGACTTCATTAAAGAACGTGTAAAGTCTCTACTCAAACCATCCAAGGGTAGTAAAAGTCCACGTCACTCCACGCAGATATTCTTCTGAGGAATTTTCTGAGGAATTTTCTGGAACTTTGATCGGTGACGACCATCTTCGCCGATCAGTACCTCTAATCGGTTCAAGCTCCTCGAACCAAAATGTTCTATCGGAAAGGGGTCCTGCCTATTGAAAAGATGGAACAAGAGGATTCTGCCCTTGCTACCAGACGGACAGTGTAAGCTGCAGGATCGTGTTCTTGAAAAATGTGTTAGTCCGACAGCGGGGAATAGACAAGGGACATCTTTCGATTTAGAACTTATCCCAAAATATAGATAATGACTATCCTGCAGTGGAACATACGCGGAATTAAACTTCATTGACCAGAACTTGAACTGTTGCTCCATGAGACTAAGCCTTTGGTCATATGCTTACAAGAGACAAATCTCCTTTCACAAGACACCATTATACGCAGGCAGTATTCCTTTGCACAGTGTGATATATCACCAGAAGAGAGAGTTCCTGTACAAAGAGGCACCTTAATGTTAATCAGAGATGATATCTTCCCCAAATCTGTTTCTTTACAATCTGATATCCAGTCAGTCCACCAGATTCACCATTTGTATTGTACATCTGCCTCCATTTGCTGCCCTCTCGCTAACTGATTTAGAAAACCTAGTTTCTCATCTACCAACACCTTTTTTGTTAATAGGTGACGCGAATGCCCACCACCCAGTTTGGGGCTCTCCTAAACACCAGAGAGCCTACCTTTCTTTCTGATGCCTTCAATAGTTTTTCCCACCTGGATATAAGTGTTTGTTCTCTACAGTTGGTAGTTTCTTTACAATAGAATACCATTTCCCAATCCTTATAAGCCTCTTAGCCAAGACATATGTTGCACCTGTTTATATAGATGGTGCTTAGATCAGCCAATTGGAACCGTTGCTCGCGTTTGACTGTTCTTAGGTACGCTAAGCATGACTCTGTGAATTAGTTGACTAATCAGTTGTTGAACAGTCAATCCCGCGGTCGACTGGCCAACCTTGGTGGACCGATGAGTGCCAGAATACCATTTGTGCTCGCAGACGTGCTCTCAGGGTTTTCCAGCATCACCCATCACCAGATAACCTCATACACTACGGGGCCTACACAGGTAGGTACAGTTTTGGTGCTCCCAGGGTCTCCAGCTAACCCTGACTCCCTCAGTATGGGTCCCTCTAAATAGTGAGGGAGTCAGCAAAAAAGTCCACCCAAGTGTAAACCGTGCGTGGAGACCCGTGTCAGTGGAAACGGATATCCTGTTTGGTTGAGGGTTTCATATCTCAGCCTGGGCATTCTGTCTTTTCAGTGACTAGGGAGAAACGCAACCTAATACACCGCTTTGGTTTATGCTTCACCTAAACGGAAGGCTAGGGACTAATCCACCGGTAGTTATCCGACCAGGGCTAGATTTAATACCGAACTCCAGAGTGAGCGAGACGACTAGTCCGCCATATCCTCTATGTAGCCCCTGTACTCCAGTGGGCTGACCCCTCGTTAGGCTCCGTGGTAGGTACGGAGCACTGGGGGTGAATTAAGACTATCTTAAAAGGCAAAAAACAAAAAAAATAATTTAATATTCGGAAAAAAGTATTCGAATGTAGTGGTCCTCGCTGCTTCGAGATTAGAACAGAGGAAGGTAGGGCATTTTCATCGAAGATAACTGGTTCAGTGAAGTGCATTCGGTCTCGTAATGGCATGCTCCTGATTTAAGCAGTATTGCATCCCAGGCAGCCAAACTGTATGCTGGGTAGCTACCAGTTAAGGTGCAGATGCACAAAACGTTGAGCTCCCCGCTCGACGTTTGCACCAAACGCGCTTTGGACGGCGAGGAGATCCAAATGAATCTTGCGGAACAAGACCTTACTGCTGTGTACACGGTTCAGCGGAGAGTCAATGATGAATAATTCGTGGCTACTCGTACCCCGTTGTTTATTTTCGATTGGGTAGACCTCTCTCAAGGGATTGAGGCAGAATACGAAACCATCGAGGTTAGACCATTCATCCCGGACCCTCTTCGATGCTACAAGTGACAGCGCTTTTGGCACACCAGCGAGCTTTTTAGTGGTCCGTCTACAGGTGTCAACTACGGAGACGTCATGCACGATGGAGGTTGCACATCAACTCCATCTTGCGTCAACTGCGGTGATAAACATCCATCTAGGTCACGGGAATACCCCTGTTTTGCAGAGAAAAGAGCCATTCAGGAGATATGTGAAAGAGGTGTCCTCAGAAGCTGGAAGCTTCTACGAATCCGCGAATATGTCCCGCGGTCCGGTACTTACTGCTTAGTTGCAGCTTAACTGGTATCAAGGGGGAAATCGCAACTGAGAATTAAGATAAACTGGGTCACAATTGCAGAAAAGGTATCATTGCCAGACCACTACTGAAGCCCTCAACATCTACGTCTACATCGGCATCAATATCTGCCAAATCCACCAATGTAAAGCATATAGTTCACAATTACACCAACCATCGACCTCAGGCAATAAAACCGGCAAAACGGTAGTGTACTCTGCACTTGAAAAACATTTCAAGGCAAGTTATATTAGAACCGACTTCATTAAAGAACGTGTAAAGTCTCTACTCAAACCATCCAAGGGTAGTAAAAGTCCACGTCACTCCACGCAGATATTCTTCTGAGGAATTTTCTGAGGAATTTTCTGGAACTTTGATCGGTGACGACCATCTTCGCCGATCAGTACCTCTAATCGGTTCAAGCTCCTCGAACCAAAATGTTCTATCGGAAAGGGGTCCTGCCTATTGAAAAGATGGAACAAGAGGATTCTGCCCTTGCTACCAGACGGACAGTGTAAGCTGCAGGATCGCGTTCTTGAAAAATGTGTTAGTCCGACAGCGGGGAATAGACAAGGGACATCTTTCGATTTAGAACTTATCCCAAAATATAGATAATGACTATCCTGCAGTGGAACATACGCGGAATTAAACTTCATTGACCAGAACTTGAACTGTTGCTCCATGAGACTAAGCCTTTGGTCATATGCTTACAAGAGACAAATCTCCTTTCACAAGACACCATTATACGCAGGCAGTATTCCTTTGCACAGTGTGATATATCACCAGAAGAGAGAGTTCCTGTACAAAGAGGCACCTTAATGTTAATCAGAGATGATATCTTCCCCAAATCTGTTTCTTTACAATCTGATATCCAGTCAGTCCACCAGATTCACCATTTGTATTGTACATCTGCCTCCATTTGCTGCCCTCTCGCTAACTGATTTAGAAAACCTAGTTTCTCATCTACCAACACCTTTTTTGTTAATAGGTGACGCGAATGCCCACCACCCAGTTTGGGGCTCTCCTAAACACCAGAGAGCCTACCTTTCTTTCTGATGCCTTCAATAGTTTTTCCCACCTGGATATAAGTGTTTGTTCTCTACAGTTGGTAGTTTCTTTACAATAGAATACCATTTCCCAATCCTTATAAGCCTCTTAGCCAAGACATATGTTGCACCTGTTTATATAGATGGTGCTTAGATCAGCCAATTGGAACCGTTGCTCGCGTTTGACTGTTCTTAGGTACGCTAAGCATGACTCTGTGAATTAGTTGACTAATCAGTTGTTGAACAGTCAATCCCGCGGTCGACTGGCCAACCTTGGTGGACCGATGAGTGCCAGAATACCATTTGTGCTCGCAGACGTGCTCTCAGGGTTTTCCAGCATCACCCATCACCAGATAACCTCATACACTATAAAAGATGCATGCAAAATCTACACAAGTTATTAAAAATAGCAAAAGGAAATCATGGAGCAAGTTTGTAACCTCCGTTAATCAACATACACCTTCCTCAGTCTTATTGGATAAGTTAAGGCGTGTGACCAGGAAATAGCTCCATATTGCAAATCGAAGTCTTAAAATGCTTCTGGTGCTGTTGATATGTTTAACGTAGCTACCACTTCAGGCAGTGTTTTCCTTAGGTGTTTAGCTCTGACAATTATTCGCCTGACTCTCCTAGAGTGAAAGATTCTGTTGGAATCTCAAGGTTCTCCTTTCATTCCAGAAACATTGAAGATTACAATCACATGATCACCATGGTGGAGCCAGACCATGCACTTTCATCTTCGCGAAACTCTGCCCCGGGTTCAGAATGCATGCATGTCCAAATGTTGCAATATCTCTCTCCTGAAGGTAAGGCTTTCTTACTCGAGGCCTATAATCATGTTTGGGTTGACGCCATTTTCCCAGAAAAGTCATCTTCCGTTCAGCCACTGTCCTATTTCCCTCATAAATTGCGTTTGCAAGTTGATGGAACGAATGATCAATAGACGGTTGGTGTGGAGGCTGGAATCCAACAATTTACTGCCCAACACCCAGTGCGTTTTCCGAAGACATCAATTAGTGGGTTACCACTTTGTGTTACTATTGACACAGATCATGGACGGCTTCCCCTAAGAACTTTCAAACAGGTAGGATATTTTTTGACCTCAAGAAGGCTTATGATAGGTGTTTGCGAGCAGGGGTCTTACGTTCCCTTCACAATTGGAATATATACGTGGACAGCTATCGTTGCTGATTTAAGAGTTATGGGAGACCACACTTTCCGAGTAAGGGTCGGCTCAGTTTTTCAAATCCTTTTATTCAAGAGAGCAGAGTGCCACAGGGACCAGCACTAAGCGTCGCGCTGTTTGCTCTAGCAATTAATTCATGATCGCAATATGTTCCACCTGTCCCGTCCCGCTTAGTACATCTCAGTGTATGCCATTTTTGGAATGCTCTCTATAGCAATGTTTAGACAAAATCTCTGCTTGGAGTTCTAAAAGCTGTTTTCATTTCTGAATTGAGAGAACACTCTGTGTTAACTTCTGGCATTGTAGAAGAAGATTGCCACCTTCTCTATGACTCGGTCCAGATTTCCTTCCATTTAATTTTGTAGATGAGGCGAGATTCTTTGATCAGAAACTTTGCTAGTCACCATATATAGCACAGCTGAAAGTGCAGTGTGACTGTTTTCTGAATAGTTTATGGAAATTGAGTGGCAAATCTTGGGGAGAGGATTGAACAGTGTTGCTGCAGTTTTATCGTGCTGATCCGATCCAAGTTAGTCTATGAAAGCACTGTTTATTCTTGAGCACGACCATCTGTGCTGTTGAGGCTAGATACAGACCATAATCAGGGTATCTGTGTAGCTGTTGGAGCCTTTCCAGCCAACCCAATTGGTAGCTGAATCAGCTGAACTTCCTCTGTGATGTCTGTATGATGTCCTGCTAGCCAATTATGGCTGTAGGCTTAAGTGCATGACTGCATATCCAATGTTTAACCCTTTTTTCTTTACCGAGCTCGAAGATCAATATTGCCACATCTCACTTGGCCCAAGGCCAGCAGGTTTTCGTTTTCTTCTTTGGAAGCATGATATTGATATGCCTAGCATGTTTTCCAGGGGGAGAGAGTACACCCATATTGGCTACATGATACATCCCGTGTAAATCTCGGGGTGATAGTTTACGGGAAATCTGCTATGCCTGTGCCTAGTATCTGTTGTGGTTTTCTAGAATTTCTATCCCAATACTGTGACCACAGTTTTATCTACACCAATGCAAGTAAGTACACTGATGGTGTTGGATATGCCTATGTTTATGGAACTGAAGCATAAACCTCTGGTTTGCATAGTAACACATTCATTTATCCTGCAGAGCTATATACCATATACTGAGCTATTCTGTAAATTTGCCTTCAACATTTAGGCAAGTGATTCCCTTATTGCACTTAAGAACGTTTGCGTGCTGTACAGCTACCATCCTATCATACAGCGCATTCAGGATTCCCTCCACATTTTAGACACTTTGGATTTGTGGAGTGAGCATAGATTCCTGATCACGGCTTACTGGGGAATGAACTGGCGGATTTGGCCACAGAACTCAGGGCTGCAGTTCTTCGTGTGAGAGCTGAGGGTTTTAGGCTTTTTCTGAGAACAGTGCTTTCCTGCTGATATGACGGTGGTCATTGCCTTGCGGTAAGAGTCAAGAGCAGCAAAGAAACTTTCATTAAAGTGGGTGACCACCTCTCTTGTATCTTGTTGGGAGGAGGTGATTTTATCTCACTTGCCTACAGGCCATTTCTTTTTTACCCACAACTACCTGCTCCTATCTATCTACACATAGACAATTATCAGTCTGACATGTGCTGGTACGTATGCTCGTCTAGCTCCTATGTGAAAATTGTGCAACTGCTGGCCAGTACTAAAGACATCTTGGTGGATGATACCAGAGTAATGGAAAGGACTTTTAAATTTTTATCTAATGTGCCTTTTACAGTAAGAATTTAGTTCCATTTTTATTTTTCCATATACGTTCAAGGAGTGGTAGCTAACCTTTTTAAATTTAAAAATTTTGAAAATTTTTAACTTTTTAACACGTGTCTTTTAGCAATGTGGATCTGGTTTTATTTATATCTTTTCTTACATTGCTTTTATTAGCCTTTTAGATTCTGTTTGGTTCATGCTATGAGCAGTTTTATTTACAATAACTAGGTTTTATCTCCACTTTCTTTATACTTTCTTTTAAATAAATTTTTATCTCTGCCTTGAGCCATGTTTTATTTTATATGGGCACTAATGACCTCAGTGTTGAGCACCCCTAAACACTACCTATCTCTGTCATCTCCTCCTCTGCTGACCATTGGTGTGGGTGTCATGGCAGCAATCTTGGCAAAAGACTTCCTAAGTTGACGTCCCATCGTACTTGGGTGACTTGACACATGCAGGAGTTGTGTTGCCTCCTGGTGTCTCAAACTTCAACTTCTTATGCCTTCCGTTGAGCATCTTTTCCAGCAGGATCTTCATTTCTTTGGTGCTTTCATTGACTCTTCCCTCCAGGACTTTAAGTTGTTCCCTGACATTCCTCCGGGCTGTTATAACATGCTGGCCAAGATCTTTCACTGTTTCAATAAGTTGTTCCCTTTTGCTCCAAGCTGTTAGAAATTTCCTCTAAACTCTGCCATGTCCTTCTTCACACATGCTAGTTGTTCAGCAATTTTGGTAGATAGTTTGGTCTTCATCATAGATAAATCTGTTTTTATTTCCGTTTGCCTCTTCTTATTTTCTCCATTTCTGATTTCAATTTCTCTTCTATTTTCTCCATTCTTGATTTCATTTTTTCCATTATTTATTCTACTTTCTCCATGCCAAATTTCATGGCATGCATTTCTGCCATTAAGATTTTCATCATGTCCTCCATCTTGACATTAAATTCCTCTCTGATGCCAGTGTAATAAAAGTCTATCTAAAGTGCATCAAGTAGATGTTTTTATTTTTATTCTGTAAAATTTTATCTTCTTGTTGCTGCAATGCTTTTGGAAAGTTGGCTGCTCTCTCTAATGCAACTGCAAGCTCAGAAATTACAGTCTAGACTGACTTACTGCAGGCTTAGAGCTCCCGTTTTATAACTGTCAATGATATGGCAAGAGATATCAGAAGTAGAGATCATTCTAACACATGTCCACTATACCCTGGTGAGGCATTCCGAGGCTTTGAGGTACTGGGGCTGTTCTTCACATATTACATTTATGGCTCCTGCAACAATGAATGTGGCTGTGTAAAGGAACTCATCCTCACATGTGCAACAATCGGCTATAAATGATGGAAAGCAAGCTTGTAACACACATGGTGTGATTACAGTCTGGCAAGGCACTGACTTGTAGTCACAATATTTATGTAAAATACAAAATAAATAACTAACATTTATACTTCACAGTGTTCTACATACTCTAAAGCTTCCTTACAGATTTATGTTAACCTTTACCACTGCAAACTATCTTGCCTTCTGCCTCATGCCTGTGAACTGAATAGATTGGTGACCGTTGTTTCTCATAGCTAATGAATGCAAGATGGTACAGGATTCTAGCTTTTTAAAAACTTTCTCCAGCATTTTTCAACATTTTTCTTGCTTGTTTCCTGTTGTAAACCCAGTAACAAAACAATTTCTCACTACCTGACATTTCTACTCCATGTACTAGAATTTTCTGAAAATCTTTTATTTAAACAATAATAATGTTCATTTTATTGAAGTTGGAGAATTCAAACTGGGCAGGTATTAGAACTCTCATTTATTCTAGCTAAGAAAAAATATTGTTGCATTTTGACTGTTAGTTTCTTAGCTATTGCTCGATACTATTACTGAAAAATATGTTTTCTTTAGAAATTTGGATCCACAGGAATCTAAAAGGCTCTAAAAATGGCATGATCTGATTGAGCAAAATAGTTTGCGTTGAATATGTCCAAAGCAGAAAATTATTAAAATTAAAAATTTACACTATGTTATTAACAACTAGGCAACAATGTGAGGGAAGAAGAGGATGAAGCTAAGGGCAACATATATGCATTAGATAGAGACAGAGATATCCCATTTAACTCCATATTGTCTTTTAATGCTGAGACAGGTTATAGAAAAATGAGCCCTTGGATAACACATAATTTATTGCTAAATTAAAGTAAATATTTTAAAATAAATAATTTATTTCTAATTCTTCATTCCATCAACTGCTGTAATCTTGCTGTCCTTTCTCTCTATCTCTGCTTGTCCTATCAGGCATTTGTATGTGTCACTGCTTTAACATCTAGGGATTGCAAACAATCACCACCACCACCACCACCACCTCCTCTTCCTCCACCACCTCCTCCTCCTAGCATAATACCAGTCATCACATGATAATGAGAGAGAGGGAGGGAGTTAGCCAGTGAGAGGGAGTGTAGTCGGAGGGAGGGGGATTTAAGGGGAGGGTGGGTTGGATGGTTGAAGGAGGGGAAGTTAGTTGGGCGGAAGGATGGGATGAGGGAGGAGGTGGTTAGGAGTGAGGGGGAGTTAAAAGAAAGGTGGAGGAGGGAGGGTGAGGTGGTGAGGTAGGGTGAGGTAGGGGGACGGATGAGCAGGAGTGGAGGAAAGAGGGAGAGGGAGAGAGAGACAAACGATCTATAACATCTTAGCTTCACTACAAACATCTATTTTACTGTAATGTATTGACTTGTAGTGCACATAGCTGTGCAAACTGTTAGTAATGTCATTAAGTATTATAGTGAAAATGAATGGGATGAGATCATGGTGCAAGAAGTCACACATGAATGCCATTCATCATTTTTGTATTAATTCTTGAATATTTCCTGAATCACTATTATTTGAATGACCAGTACTTCAATGAGCAAACTACATACTTTATTTGAAAGACTCACAGTAAAGAGTAACATCACTACTTTCATTCGGTTGAACTATTGAGCATCTTTCATGAACTGTAGGATGTTACAGCCTATGCATCAGTAACATCAAGTCAGATGGTCACAGGACAAAGTAATTGAATTGAATTTTTATGATCAATGTGGAGATCAATAAGGAGCAATTGGCCTCATCATTTGAAGGGTATTATGGAAAATATGTCTATAATTGTAGGACATGCTATATGTAGCTTGCTTGAAACCAATTGTTTTTCCGTGGTTATAGGATAGTTTATTTGATGTGCTATTGACAGTTCTAATGATTTATTTTTAGTTCTTAATTTCCATAATGTAAAACTTTCATTTCATGGTGCGCAATTTGACAAATTATTAACATGTTATGCTCATAAGAATTCTTCTTTTTAAGAAATAGAAAACCTGCAATTTAAGTCATACATAGCAATGATGAACTATGCTATCTACCAAAATACAATTGAACAGTTATCCACAGTTTTTGATGATTGTTACCTTGTTAGAATCTCTTAGTGCCACCTCTTGTAGCTATGACAGCAACAGCCCTGTCTGGCATGCTCTTGACAAGTGTGTGTAGCACATCCATCATGCATCACCATTCCTCTTGCAACCATTTCAAAATTTGAATAATGGATTTTTGGCCAATCTTCCCAAAACATCATCTGAGAGTCCCATTCATCCTAAAGATGTTTTGTTGGATTGAGGTTTGGATTTTACATAGGTCAGTCCAATCAATGAACATACTTGTACTCTTACCACTCCATAATAGCCCTGAAACATAGCATCTAGGATTGTCACTTTGGAAAGAATAAAAAGTCCATCCTGACAAAGAGCAATGCTGGGAGTATTTTACAATCCAAAATGTTACAGTATGCATCAATACTGATGCTGCCATAGACAAACATCAGTGGCCCTCTCCAAAATATGAGAAACAGGCCTACTTCCCTCCACCACCATCAAATTTCTAAACACTATACATTCTGTCAGAAGTAGTTCCCCAGTGCCACACCAGACCAAAAATGAAAATCCTTGTTCATCACTCCACAGAACCACTTTTCACTTCTCCACTGTTCATTTACAACATTCTAAAGATCACTAGAATCCCTGTTATATTGTCTTTTGTGATGAGAAGCTTAGCTTTTGTGCCACTTCCCTTATGAAATATGTGAGTTGGTGGGCCTCTGTACACATTGTTCCAGTAAGAGAACAAAGATAAGAATGAAAATCTAATCATCTATGTCATTCTCAGTCTCTGTACCACATTCTTGAGGTTGATTAATTGCAAGTTTTAGGTGAGATTTAAGATTTTCTTCTGTGAGACACGACAGTTTAGAATTTAAAATCCAATTGAGCTTAGAAAAGCTTATTTCATCTGAAGCAGATGATGGGGGTACCATTATTGCTAGCTTACTTACTGTAGGCATCTTAGTGGAATGTTTCTGCCAGAAGGATAAAGTAGTAGTAGAATACAAATTTTCTTGCTGTACCATTGCTGCATATGTTGATATTTCTTCCAATGAAACATGAACGTTGGAGAAGTGTTTTAGTTCACCTGAAGTGAAGATGAAATAAATCTGCTCAGGAACGGCTAATGTTGGATCTGTGGTCTAAACTTCCTTCCAGAAGATTCTTGCAGGATGGCTTTCATTTATATATGTCTCAAGTTTTTTACATGACACACCAGAACTTTGAAGTATATGTAGAACTGATGACAAAATAAGCCAGGTCATAGTTGTATCAGTATTATTTGATTCCAAGACCTGTATTTGTTTACAAATACCATTGCAGATTTCAGATATAGTTTTCAGTTGAAGTGCTTTATTTTTAACTAGTTGTTTTAAATTTGTTACAGCAGCACTACCTTCATCATCCTCCAGGTCGATCTAACGTTTAACCGCATTAAAATTGATGCTGTGATATTTTCCTGCCTTCAGCCATGTGCTCCAATGAGTGATTACAGGAACTGGAGGTAGATCAAATGCTTCTGATGCTTTTAAACATCCAGTAATCTCTTTCTTCTGGCTGGAGTTTTCACTAAATTTGTCTTAACAGCTGCAATGAATTCATCAGCAATTTTGAGCTCAAATCTAATCTCTTCAGCACAAATGCAACACATGCGCCCAACAGGTAGATTGTAAAAGCTGAGACGCAACTCCAGCCAATTGCCTGCCAGCGGAATGCATATATTTTCACTGTCCGAAATAAAAACAAAGTTAGACCTGTGAACACCAATAAGATCTAGTGTGTCAAGTATTAAATTTACTATAACATCAGCATTGCAATGTTGTACAATTTTGGTTTTCACAAGATGGGGTTTCTCGCCCAAAACACCCAATGGAGCAATAAGAATATTCACCACCTTACGATTCTTTATATCTGTCGTTTCTTCAACCACTAGATAAACAGATTTTCCCTCACATTTTGACTTGGTTTCCTGAAGGTCTTCTTCAGCACATTTGACAAGATATCTTCTAAAAGTGGTTTCACTGGGAGTCTGTTTCATATATGTAGCTGTTACTACCCACTGATGAAACTGCTTGTTGCAGAAGATATGAAATGGAATACCAGAAGAAGTGAATGCTTTGACCTTTTCTTTCATATTATTCTTTGAACTTTCCATACACTGCCACACTTGAGGTACAGTATTAGCATGTTTGCTGCTAGGACTGCCTGAGGTTGAGCAACGTCCGTCACTCTGTTTCTGAGATCTATGCTTAAAACTTTCCACATGCTTTTGCACAATGGATTTCTTTTCAAAATTAATGCACTCTGAACATATGGTACATAAAAATTTCCCCTTTTCAGCCACAAAATTATCTGTGGAAACTCGCAAACCCTTTGAGTTGCATTTACAGCAGTTTTTGGCATGCTGGTGTTCAACAGATATGAACTGCTCTGATTCAGATTGTATAATGACTATAAAATCATAAACTTCACCCACAAGAAGTTCATTGTTGATCTTCCTAACTTTTCATTGTTACTGGAAATAATGTTTAATTTCTGCATTGAATCTATTGTTGGAAAATAATGCCTGTTTAAAATCTTAGAATTATACTTTATATTACATGTTGTGCTTTTTTGCTTTATTTTTTTAAATTATGCTTTATTGTTTTTTTAAAACTTGTTGGTTTCTTTTAGACCCCCAAAATCATGTTCTGAGCAGAAACCACATGTTTAAAGCTCTGTTATGCTTTTTATACTTATTATACTTTTGGGTTGCATTAATAATTAACATCCATTGTTGGTGTCCAATTACTTTTTGGTAGATAATGTACTATTTCTTCTCCCTGCTCCTTGTGATAATCATAGAAAATCTTTGCAAGTCATTTAATCTTTAGAATTAGATTAGAACATTTCTAAATGATGTTATACTTTGTTTTGCAGAATAATTTGCATTACAGACATTTATGTGTGTATAACTTGATGTACTGTTGTATAGAACTAAAGAATCAAAATTATAATTGCAGTAAAGGAAGATGTTTTATGTATGCAAATTCCTAGCTGTTCCATTATGACATTGTTGTTTAGGTTTTTAGTCGAGAATACAGCCATAAGGACTTTTGCCTGGCCCATCTCTTCACTGATCTGAAGTTTGAGGGTGGGATTCTGGGCCTTGCATATGTTGGATCACCACGGCGCAACTCTGTAGGGGGAATCTGCACTCCAGGTCAGCGTAATGACAAGACAATGGCAATGTTTCAGTGTTCATTTTTCATGTCTGGTTCATAAAGTAGTACCTATTTAAAGAGCATCTGTAACTTATCTTTGAATGTGTAAAATGCATGACTAATCAGTGTTTTTCCTTTGTTCTGAGTAATGTTCTAGCTTATTCAGTTACTAGAACAAGCATGTAAACTAGTAAAATTGTGACCCTGTTTGCCTTAAAAGTAAGATTTTTAGATGATGTGCAACTTAAGCTTTAAATTATTTTTAAATATTTCATTCCTTTAAAATATTTACCGGTTGATGTAATTTTTTAGAATAAGTTTTCTCTTAACTTTCATTCTATTGGCCTCCTTTGCACATGCTATTGAGGATCTTTTATATTGGTGTTCTGCCTGAAGCGTAGGTGCATTTTCAGTAGAATAGCTGAATATGCCATGATTCCTTGATGTCCACAAAGTACACCGGACTATTTAATGGCATGCATTTATTTTTCTTTAAGTTTAACTGCAGTACTACTTCCATAACATTAGCAAAAGTGGTAAACATTACTTGAATTTTTATAATTGTTAGCTGATATTAAAAAATATGACTTTTACTTCGAGTTAAGTCTCAAAGTATGTAGTTAAAGAAAGTACTTGAAAGCAAGAAAATATTAAAATCTCTAAGAGAAGTTCACTTAGTAGTACCTCACATATTAATAGAATTTGAATGTAATAGTTTGCCATATAAAAAAGAAAAGGCTTGGAAGGATATATTTAAAATTGTGAGAGGATTGGAGACATTTTCACTTACTAAGTTTTCACTCAGGACAGGTCTTTAACTCATTAATACCTAGCGTTGCATATGGTAACACACATAGTATTCTTAAAGTTGTTATTGTCCTTTGAAAAATCAAGCTGGAGGAGTGGTACAACTGTGTATCGCTCTAAGAAGGTGCCATGCTTACAACAATGCAGTAGTCATTGTCATATTTGTTATGATAAGAACATACAGCCTGTTTCAAAACTGCTATTGCTACATGTGGAGCAAAAATGGACATCCATTTCCAGTAAGTGTAATTGTAAATGTTTTGAATTATAATGTGGATAGTTTCCCTGTAGAAAGGAGGCTTATATACTTCAATATATGTTTTCTGAGAGTTACAAATGACTCTTCTAAAAATAGGTGAAGCTATGATTTCCTAATTTCATTGTTACCATATGGTAACGCTAGACAGTTATACTCAGTAACAAGGATATTTGTCAATATTGTTTTAGGAAAGGGCTTTCATTACCATAGTTGCAAACAATTCATTCATGGCAAGCCCATTAGATTTGGCTATAACATCTGGAGACTGAACACCAAGGATGAGTATTTAGTGAATTTTGAGATGTACCAGGGTAAAGGACCAAAATGCTATACTGATTATGACAAGTTATTTGGTAAGGTGGCAAATCCTTTACTTGTTATGCTTGGGGAAGTACCAGAGGAGAGGAGGAAACTAAGCTAGTTTCTTTAAGGATAATTTATTTTAGTGCACCATTTTTTCTCATTTCTCAGGTATTGATGTTATTCTGCAATTGGTACTATTAGAGAAAATAGATTTCCTAAAGGGATATCCCTTGGAAAACAAGTGAATATTTTCCAAAAAAGATCATGGGCATTATGAGACAGCATTAGAAAAAAACTGGACTGTCCACTGGATAGATAACTTAGCAGTCACAATGATCTCTTCTATATGTGGGCACAAAGAGCTGTTCAAGTGAATAGATTTTCACAGAAGCAGAAGTGTAATATGATACCAGGCCAAGGCTAATTCTCAAGTACCACAACTATATGGGAGATACTGATCAAATGGCCCAGAGTAGTGCCTCCTATCGCATTGGGATATGAAGCCAAAAGTGGTACTGGCCTTTGTTTACATGGATACTAGATGTGCCTGTTCCAGAACACTTGGATTTTGTTCAACAAAGTAGGAAGACAAAGCATATCTCAGCTGGATTTCAAGAGAGAAACAAGAGTGATTCTAAAAGAGCTGGGAGACCAGCAGCCCCAAAGATATCATAGCAGTATCAGAGGCCATAAAATTTGACAAAACTGACCACCTTGTGCAACAAACAGAAGGAAGAAAAAGGATAAGATGTGCTAATGAAAACTGTAAATCTAGCGTGAGAACAATGTGCGTAAAGTGTGATGTGGGATTCTACATCAAATGCTTTATTCCCTTTCATACTCGCTAGATGTTTTGTATCATTTATCTGATTTTAGACACAGAAAGTGTTGATTTTATGTGTATGTAAAACATGAATCATGTCAATTTTCACATTTTTTCAATACCTAACTAAAATAAAATGTTCATTGCAACAGTGTTGTAGTATTAGTTTAACAATGAAGTAAAGTAAGAACATCATTTATCATCAAAATTAGCCAATAATACAAGGTAGTGGATGCACCTAGCGTTACCATATGCATATGGTAAATATCTTCAAAACTAAGCAACACATTTTTTTTTTGTATTTAATTCTATGTAAATACATTACTTAGAGACATAGTAATATAAAAGATAACTGAAAATTAACATAAAAATTATTCAGGCATTAATGGGTTAAGATATTTGTCTACATTGTCAGTTGTATGTCCACGGGGACTGGAGGGGGATTCCTTACTTCATTGTCAGTTCTTCTGTCATGTAGCTCAGAGCTTCAAAAGTCATTACTCTTGTGTGCATTTTTGGTGTGGAGGATTTTTTCCCACACTGTCAGTTCTGCTGGTGTTTGGAAATTTTAAGGGCTATATTTCCTAGTTAACACTAGAATGCCAATGGAGTCATTTTGACTCCTTTACAAATGTATTTTAAATCATTTACTGTGTTTGCAATATTCTATAGCAAAGTCCTTTAATTAATTTAATTACTTATGGTTTAGGTTAAGCCAAAAAGAAACTGATCACTGCAAGTAATTTTTGTATAAGAAATTTTATGATTTATCTAAAATATCCAATGAAGTCAATTTAACTCCTGTGTTTTTTTTTTTTTTTTTTTTTTTTGTTTTTTTTTTTCTACCAAGGTTATTGTGTGCAATTTATACTCTTTGGTAAGTGTTTGTTGAGACTTCAATCAACATTAACTTCTGCTAGGTTATTAGCAGTTATTGTCAACAATATGAACATGTTTCATCCATATTGCCACACTTCATTGTATTCATTATCAAAGCAGCATTATTGCATCCTGGTTGTGTTAGTGTAAAACATAATGTGATTAGTCTTAATTTAGTATCATGTTTGGGTTCTGTTATTGCTGCTTGTTACTAAAAATGTTGCTTTGGAGGAAACTTAGTAATAAGGTATTGTTAGCCATTTTTCAGGAAATACCTGATGATGTGTCAGAAATTTACACGAGAGAAGAATTTGAATCAGATGAGGATTTTATTCCAGAAGAACAGACTATAATATCTTCAGAAAAATCATGTGATGGTGAAGAAGCATTACAAAGCAAGGAATTTTTAGATGTCCACTGTACCAAAAAATCTTAATTCTATGGCACAACAGTCCGCAAGGGGCCAAAGCCTACCACCTGGCCACTGCATCCCCCATCTTGGCTTGAATGTGTCATGAATGGGGTGCAGTGCTTGAGGGTGAGACGTGTTTAGCACCACAAGTCCCTCCCAGTTGGTTAATGCAAACTTCTCGATCTGGAGCCGCTACTTCTCAATCAAGTAACTCCTCAGTTGGCCCCCCAGAAATCTTATGAGGCTGAGTGCACCACAGATCAGTTTCCCAGTGGAGGAAAATTCCCCATGCTGATACTGGGAATCGAACCCAGCAGCCGTGCCACTCCATATGACTATACCATATGACTAAGGATATGCCTATACTAGAAATCAAAGCTGGAAATTCATTCTAGAAATAAGGAAAGTGTTACTGTTTGCAATAGCTATGGCAATGATAATGAGGTATATGCATTATACAATAATTGTCAACAGTGCACCAAACCTAGAAGAAATAGTCAATTGTTAACACTGGAAAGAGGAGTCAGTAAAGGAAACCCATCTGCAGAAGAGGAACCTACAACAGGGTATGCTCCAGATACCTCAGTAGATTCACACTGTTTTGATGGTATATCTGACTTGGTTGCTTCACATGGAACAGCATAGAAACCACTTAGCATTGGCCTCCATACTCTAGGAAGGATATCACATCAAAATATATTGAAGGAAGCTCCAGGACGTACAGGATATGTAAAGAAAAATGTGGTAAAAGGTAGCCCTGCCAGTGCTTGGCATTTGTTCATTGATGAATTTGTATTTGACCATACTTGAAAGTGTGTTACTATTGAGGTTCAGCTGCAGATGCAGAATAATAGTTTTACTTTTTTCTCAGAAGAACTAAAAGCTTTCATTGCAATAATATATGCCTAAGGTATAAGTGGTTTCAATACTCAGCCATAGCATAGCCTTTGGAAAGGGAAGAAATGTGACAACTGACAATTTCTTTACTTCACTCCTTCTCACCAAGAAACTCAGTGATTCATCTTTTAGCCTGATAGGAACAGTCTGTAAATACAGAAGACAGGCTCCCAAAGGTCTAAAACAGATTAAGGGATTATTATATTCCACCATAGTTTATAAACATAAGGGAATTATACTGACTGCTTACCAAGGCAAACCAAAAAAGGATTTATTATTTTTGAGCAACATGTATACAAGTGTCATTTTAGATTACCAAAAGAAAACTGTCACAGTAAAAAGCTACAATGAAATAAAGTGTTGCATATATATTTGACCAAATGACATGTAAATAATCAGAGCACACTGAAACCAGAAGTTGGCCCATTCATTTCTTTTAGAATACTGTAGATCTAGTCACTCTGAATACTTGGGTCTTTTACAAGAAAATAGCCAAAGAAAAGATCAGTCAGCTGGTATTTCTCAAGGCCCTGGCAATAGACCTCTCATATCCCAACATGGAATAACGAATAACAAATTCAAGAACAAAACCCTGAACAACAAAAAGAGCAGGCAAGCAAAGTCCTTACTACTAAATACTGTCAAGTGAAAAGCAACTGGGAGAAAGAAAGAAAAAGGAAGGAGAAAAAAAAATCTCACAGTAGGCATTTGTAAATTTTGTAAGAACTCACTGTGTGCCAAAATACCCCCTTTTTTTTTAATTCAAGATAATTGTATTATACATCATGTACAATACAATTACAATTACCTGCTTTTTTCATATATGTACACCTTGATTTTCAGTTCAGAAAAGTAGTATGCTAGATGCCTTTTTGAACAGATGTGCTTATTTACTTTTATGTTATTCTTAAGATGTTCTTTTTCTTTCATGCAATTTGTAAGAATTGCAATTCAAATTTATTCTCCATGTGATTTCATTACAGAAACAGTGGCTTCATCAGTTACAAACAATGCAATATCACAATACAAATAAGTTATAGACTAGTATGTGCAGATTAATAAAAGTAAATACACGAAGAACCACAAGAATAAGATGCTTCTATTTACAATGAATTACAACATCAAAGCATGGTTTAATGATTTCATAATATAATACATATGCATAACAAAATTTATTAACTGGACAGTTTCCAGGTATTCATTTACAGAATAAAAACAAACCTGTATTAAACTTTTTTTTAAACTCCTTCCTAAATACAGCCATGCTTGGTAATTTCTTAAAGGATTGTTGGAGTTTATTATACAATTTAATGTCATTATAGTGTGGACTTGTTTCATACAGGGTTCTTTTATGCCCTGTAATGTGAAGCTTGATTTACCCCTAGTATTATGGTTATGAATTTTGCCATTTGTAACAAAACTACTTAATTGATTATGTGTGAATACCAGTGTTTCATAAAGGTAAACAGATGGAACTGTTAGAATATTTAAGTATTTAACATAAGGTCTACAGCTTGTACTGCTGGAAAGGTTTAGCATTAATTGTATTGCCCTCTTTTGTATTATAAAAATTCTGTTATAGTTTGACTTTCCCCAGAACAGTATGCCATAAGATAAATGCATGTAGAATAAAAGCACTGCATTGATCAATGCTGTTACAATGCACTTTTCTATATATAACACTGCTCTGACCACCAATTAGAATCCTAATGTCATAGTAGATATCTTATTTTCTCTGTTTTAATATATTCCAGGAGAAGTCAAATTAGCTCCAGCAGACATTCATGGGTGCTTAGCACAGCTGGGGCATTCTAGTGTTAATTTGTGTTCTATTTCCAAAAATGGGGGCATTGGCTTTCTGTTGCAGAATTATCTGTTCACTTAAATTTTATATTTCATAGATGTTGCTTTAGTCTGATTTATAGGTTTCTGTTGGTTTTTCCTCATTTTGTGATTTCTCCTCTTTCTTTATGAGATTTTGCATTTTGTTTTCCATCATGATGTTGAATGTCTTCTGCAAATTAGCCAAAATTTGCCCACATAATGAAACCTAACCTTTTTATCAGTATCATGTGTGGGTTTTATAATTCTGATGAAATGCTGCTTTGGTTCCTGTATTGTTTAGCTCATTCAGTTTTCAGGAATTTTTATTCTGTTGCTGTTCATGTCACCACTGTTCATATGTATTACTGTCTTCTGCTCAAATTTTGTAGGTAGACCTTGATTAATGCACATCTAGTCATAGATAACAATTTGAAATGGAGCAGTGACACGGAAATAATTTCTTGGAAATTCAATAAGGGCATATAGGTCAAACAAATCATGTATGAAGATAACACAGTGCAGGTATATTATGTATTTATGCACTCACACTTGAGTTTTGGAATTATTTTATAGGAATCAAAAGAAAACAAACACACATTAAAAATGCTTAGGCTATAGAAAAGAGTAATAAGTATTGTTAAAAATATCCCAAAAATATCCCCTGGGACTGCTTTTAAAAACTCATACTAAGACTACCCTCTGTGTGTATGTGCTTGCATGCTGCTTTACACACACGTGCACGCATACACACACACACGCACATGCACACGCGCATGCATGCACATGCACGCATACACTCTCTCTCTCTTCTAAAATATGTTTCAGGTACTTAAAGAAGAAAAAAATACTAATGTTAAAAAAACACTCAAACAAAGAAACACTACTTTAGAAACAAATAAAGAGGTACATTAGAAAATAAAAATGTATCAAAAATAATGAAAAAAGATTTATACAATCGTTTAGCTAACTGGGTTAAGGAAATTGATGAAGAAGCAACAAAAATGAGACAGATAAAGCTGTATCTTATTAAGAATACATTCTATGCAGTAAAAGATGATAAAATAACAAACTCAAGTAATGGTTTACTTATTAAAACCAAAACATGAAAATTGTTTTATTTGGTTGCTTGGATAGCATTTTGCATCTTCACTTTATTGGTGTGTAGGCCATATATCCCACCCTAAGAGGTAATTATAAATTATTTAACTTATTAACATAATTGGAATTATGAATGGATAGGTGACACTTGAGCTTCATTCACCAAGTTCTCATTCAGAACATATTTCAAACACATTTATCTCCATTGTACTGTACATCCATTTACATCTGAAAGGGGAATCTCTAATTCACCTATCTAGAAGTGAACTTCACTGTGTCATCTGCAGGCAGAAGTACAAAATTCATTGCTTTGTGTATTTTTGGTGTTGGGCACTTTTTCCCATACTGCAAGTTCTGCTGTATTTTGTCTGTTTTAAGAGCTTTATTTCCCATTGACTTTTGTGTTGTGTTGACAAAAATTATGATCTACTGCAAATTTGTCTGAAAACAAACAGCGAATATCAAAATATTCGGAAAGTAGCCATACAATATATTCAGAACACCTATACAAAAAACAAAACAAGTTGAAGGACATCACCACTCTCAGCAGCAGAGATATCTCATTGAAAATATATAGTAGATTCACATTCGACTCAAAAATTAATAAAAACGTTAATAAACTGTTCCTTAAATATGTAAAAAGTTGGTTCCCTGTAATAAATATGACCACAAAAGCATACTTCATCATCTGTAAAGGACACTACACTAAAGACTAATAAATCCGGGATTTACCAGATTAATTGTGAAGACTACCATAAAATGTTTACAGGAAAAATCAAGGGAAGTCTACAAACCATATTAAAGAAACACCTAAGAAATTTAAAACTAAGCAGATAGACAAATCTGCAGTAGTTCACCATTTTTGATCTACAGAATACAAAATGAAAGGAGAAATAAAGCTTTTAAAACATTAAGAACAGCAGAAGAACTCACAGTATAGGAAAAGAATTCTCATCACCAAAAAGTACAGAATAATGAGTTTTGAAATTCCACCAGTAGATGACCTAGTGAAGTTCTCCACTAGACAGGTGGCAGTACAACTGAAACTGAATTAGGATATCTCTTTCCGATTCCACTAGACATGAAGCTGACACAGGAGATGAACATCTTTCAAACATTATTAGGGTGAAAGCTTAGAAAGTGAAACTAAAGTATTACCAATCCAATCACAAATGCAATTATGTTAAAAGGTTTCACTGTTTAATCAATTCTAATAACTTAGCTTTATGGATGTTTCTATTGTTTGCTTTAAATCTCCATAAGATGTTTGGTATTTTAGTATTCTATTGTTGCAACATTTCTGACAGAATAGACTGCTGTTATTTGATTTTTAAATATTGTATTACTCTGTGGCATTTTTATAATTACAACATATGATTTACATTAAATCGCAAATTATACAGAAGATTAGTGTAGTACAGCGTTATGACGACTGGAGCTTTTCATGTAATAAATCTACACAATACTGTGTAAGCACTTAACAACTAAGATGGATGTTTTGGAGATTAAGGTGTTAAAGCAGCTGCCTCAGGAACTACTATGATTCATTCTGAAACTAAGTTGTTTATTACTTTCATACTACTTTCAGTTGTTTTCATGTAAGTTCAAGTGATTGCATTCTTTCCTGTAAGTTATCAGTAGCATCTATCTCATCACTGAGCACCATGTTTTCATATAAGAAAACTGCTTTTAATAGCAAGAATAATCCATGGTGCTTAACATTATATTTTTTTCCAGTCCCTCAACAGCTTTCTCCAAGCTTTTCATAAGGTTGGTAAATTTGTAGAAAAAGTAATAAAACCTACAAAGAGGGTTAATTGGTCAATTGAGTGCAATTGTTTTATTTGTGGTACCAAATGATTTTATGTATACCCTTTTCTTGCAATAAGTAAGACACTCATTTTTCCACATGAGGCACAGTTTTACAGAGGAAAGAGATTATTCACTACCAAATTGAAAAAGTAGTAGTGATACAAGTATTCTACTGCCCAATTGCTTGGATGTATTTAGTTGGTCTCTTCCTAAAAAGGACAAATTTGTGTTCTTGTAGATGACAGCTTAGAGAGATAAAGTGAATTCTGCAACAAGAGGGTATTCATTGAAAATTATTTTGGCATGGGTGCCAAGTTCATTAAAGGGCAGACATGTGAGCAGGAGGTCCACAGCAAGGACCGGCTTCCCTGACTGAGATTTTCCATGTTTACCTCTGCCCTCATATCTGGCAAATGTCTGGGAGGTATCTTAAACTTAGTCTCTGGGAAAGTTTCTTTCTCAAATTTCCTTTCCTAATAATCTGATATGCTTTCATTTAGGTTCTGCTTGAATTTCCCTTTAACCCAAATCTGCCTAGCGGTATTGCACGATACCATAAGTGCATATGATTATTTAGAGCTGCTGTATTGACAACAGTGATTCTTTTAAATGTAGTTCATTGTTTACATTAGCCAAAGACACTGCAGTCATTGTTTATCAATGTAAAATTTTAAAGTTATATGTCACATTCTAATAATGGAGTTCGTCAACTTATATGCTAGTTCCTGAATAGTTCAACATGGATATCCGTTTCAAGTAAGTAATTGAGTATGTTGAGTTGGGACCATTTTTTTGCAACAACATTTGGTGGAATATGTCGCAAAAACCTTATAAGAAGATATTTAATTCATGTTTTCACTTCAAATATACTAATTGTCAAATATATAGAACTTAGAATTAGCCTGGTACCATATGATACCACTAGGCAGATGCCATAGCATTTTGCAGATAACCAAATGTTTCTCTTTATATCAGTCATACTTATTGCATATAGGGGGGGCATAACACTTGCTCACGCTATGCAAATTTTAGATGATATAGATTTGGATGCTATCTATATTGAAACACCAGATGGACGTTGCATTCAATCTGACGAAGATTCTGGAAAGGAAGATATTGTCAGTTTACATGATAACCTTTCAAATGAGAAATCATTTGCGGACAAAAGCAGAAGTTGTTCTTAGGCCTGAAAATTGTGCAAATGAACTACGTAACATGATGAAGATATTTACGAAGCAGAAGAAAACATAAAAGAAACAAGACAATGCAATGAATCCTTTACTTCGAAGAAATGAAAGATGACTGAGGCTCAGAATCAAGATGAGATGAGGCCCAGTGGTTCAATTTCATGCTCTGGCAACCACAGAACGCAAGTGCAACCAAGAAAAAGAAAATCAAACCACCAAGAAAACAAACTGAATGGGTAAGAGATGAAAATCCATCTATAAATGGATTTTTTCCTGAAGCTGACTACGCATCTTATAGAAAAAAGTCGCATACAGAATTATTTGAGTTATTTATTGACAGTGATATTATTGTCTTGTAACAGAAACCGAATTCTATACTTTATTTCTAAATGACCAAGATCCATAAATAATAGGTGAAGAAATGAAGTCCTTTATTGGTATTCTTCTTTTGAGTGCTACAATGTTGTACCAGGTAGGAGATGCTACTGGGAAAATGCTCTAGACACACAGTGCCATGCCCATCTGTAATTGGTGAATATAACCATCTCATGGGTGATACAGACAATGGTCGAGAGTGTCTCTCTTTTCAGAATCGGATTACGAGGAAAGAAATGGTGGTCTATTTTCTCCTGGTTTTTGGATACAGCTGTTCATAATGCATGGAGCCTACATAAAAAATCTGGAGGGCAAATGAGTCTCCTGGCATTTTTGAGATCAATCATACTACTGCAGCAACGCAATCCACCCAAAGATCCTGGAAGAACATCATCAGCAGCAGTAAGCAACACTAGCAGTCAGTAGAAATATGCAGGGATTAAAAATATCAAAATATAAATAATCAAAACTATGTGAAATATAATGGTGGTGTTTTTATGGAATACCAGTTGACCTGAGGTACGACGGTTTGACCATTTGATCATCCCATGTGATGAACGCAGAAGATGTGCTGGCTGTCCTTATCACGTACACGCATGCACATGCACACAGTGTTAAGTGGGATTCTGTATAAAATGTTTTGAAAATTTTCATGTAGAATCTTAAAAATGCAGTACAATGATATTGTTTTTAGTAGTGTTGAAAATAAAACATAGCTTAATTATCACAAAATAATAAAGATTATCAGTTATGATATGCATTTTATTGAAACTCCAAAGAAAGAGAAGTTAAAATGATCAAATCTGAAAACAACAATCATAGCACTCATATCTGCCAAGCGGTACGTACGGTACCACCCCCTAACCTGCAAAATATATGGTTTTAAACAAAACCAAGTTTCACTATAGTACAAGGACATCAGATTGAACAAATAATTTCAAAATTACAAAGTTTGCTACATATCAGAAAACCAGGCAGATATGGGTTAATGAAAATGCTGGTATCATCAGCAAAAAGGGTCATTGATACTTGATTGTTGTGTATTGAGGTAAATCATTGGTGTAGAGTAAAAATAAGAGGGAACCTAAAATCGAGCCTTGTGGAACTCCAGCTTGAAGTTTTCTTTTTTGAGACTATTTTGTCATTAATACCTTCCTATTAGGGTCCATATAGTAAATCTCTACTACTTGATCTCTTTTGCTTAGGTACAATTTAAACCAATTTAATGCAACACCTCTGACTTAGCTTTTGTGCAGTTTGCTTAGTAGTATTTTGTGGTCAACCATGTTGAAAACTTTGGTAAGAATCCAGGAATAGTCCCATTCTTAGCTTGCTTTTGTCTAGTACATTGTAAACGTTAATAAAAAAATTCATTACAGCCATATTAGTGGATTTGCTGCTTTGAAATCCAAACTGACATACATTGATAATGTTGTACTTTTTAGGAACTTTGACAACCTGTTGTACATTAGTTTTTCCAATATTTTTGAGAAGGCTGATGGTATTGCTATTGGTCTGTAGTTGTTAGCAACTTGTTGGTTGCCCCTTTTAAAGATGGGTTTAATTTTTGCCATTTTCAATTCACGAGGAAATGCTCTACTTTCTATGAAATGGTTAGCTGGATAACATAACAGTTTGATAAAGTATTTACTACAGTTTTTGATTATTAAAAAATTTGAACTTCCATCTAGTGCTTCTGATTTTTTGTTCTTTAGAGTTTTAACTATATGTAGTATTTCATCTTCATTTGTTGGTTCCAGAAGCAATGAATGTGTGTTAAGAAGCTCATGCACTGACTTTTCAATTCTTTTCGCGTTATTGCTGTTTTATGTATTTTCAGTCATTTTAGTCAAGTGTTCATTCAAAACATTTGCTGCTTCTTCAGGGTTATTTACAGTAGTATTATCTTTCAGTAGTTCTATATTTTTAAAAGAGAAGAATATGGAATTGGTTTCTGTTTTGATTAAATCCCACATTGCTTTTTGTTTGTTGACAGATTTATTAATTTTTTGGGAATTATCCAGCTTTTTAGCAGCTTCAATTACCTGCTTTTATATTTGTTTGTACTTTTTATATTAAACAATTGATGCTTGAGAAACATTTTCCTTTTATTTGTTCACTTAGTAGTCTAAGTCTATCCCGGGATATTTTTATGCCTTTAGTTATCTAGTTGGATGTTTTGCATTTCCCTTTTACTTTAGTGAAAGGAAAAGCCATGTTATAGTAGTATTTAAATATATTTATGAATTTAAAGCTTATTCCTTCCAACGTTTTTTCTAAGTATACATCCTTCCAGGTTTCTTTTTCTAGTAGATATTTGGAGTATTCTAAATTAGATTGATTTATCTGGCGCACTTTTTTGTAGAAGGGGATGCCATCATCATAATTTTTATTTAATCCCCAACTAAATGTGATTGTCTGAGCATGATCAAATAAACCAGTTTTAAAAACATTAATATCACTGTGGCCTAGATTGTAACTTATCACTACCTGGTCAGTTTCAGAACTTGAGCTATTTAGTTACTCTTGTTGGTACCTCTATCATTGCTTTAAGACCATCATTATTTAGCATAGTAGTAAAAGTCAACTAATTGCTACTGCTTCCTAGAAAGACAATATTTATATCCCCTAATAATAAAATATTTTTGTTCTGTTTATATAGCTGATTTAGTATGTAGTCAAGATTATTTATAAAATGGGCCATATCACCTGAAGGATTCCTATAAATGCATACAATAACCAGCTTGTTTTCCAGTTCTATCAAATTTGATTTTAAATGACCGTTTATATTCAGTTTTTGAAAAGTTAAGTTGGGCTTCACTTGCCATGTTTCTTTACCTAGTGTAACGGTTCCACCATTTTTCATCACTTTTCTAGTGTACCCATTAATTACTTTAAAGTTCAGTATTTTCAGTTCTTCTAACTCATGTTCTGCCAACCAATGTTCAATTAAGCATAATACATTTACATTTTTAGTTTATCCTGAAGAAGCACATCAATATCTAATAGTTTTATCCTGATATATGGTGGACTTTGAGACAGTGATGTGTTTTAACAATTAAAATTTAGTTGAGTCGATTTTGTAACACTACATCACTTACTATCGGACCAAACTTTCACCAAATCAGAACTGGATTTCTTAAACAAAGGGATGAAAACTTGCATCGATTTTTCAGAAAAAATTGACGATTACATTGCGGACGTACAAATAGCCACCCAGCACATAAATGATATTGATAAAAACATAATAAAAAGTGAATGTTGCCAAATTATCGAAACAATAGAAAGCAAAAAGAAAACTAACCCCCAAAAAAATGTAATAAGAGCATTAAAAAGCAAACCGGTAATTTATAGCAAAGCAGACAAAGGAAACACAATAGTAATTATGGACAAAACTGAATATGTAGAAAGAATGGAAACACTTTTAGAAAAAGAAGAATACTCTACAATACAAAAGAACCCTCTAAACCAATGTTTAGTTAAATTAAATGCCAGTATTCAAGAATGTAAACTAATAGACAAAAAAGAAAAATGCAAAATTAAAGTTGATAATCCAGTTCTGCCCAGAATTTATGGCCTTCCAAAAATACATAAGCCGGGAAATGCAATGAGACCAATTATAAACAATATAAGTGCACCTACTTATAATCTAGCAAAATGGTTAACAAACAGATTCTCCTCCTTCCCTAAATTTGAAACAGCAAGTATAAAAAACTCTCTAGATCTGATCGAAAAAATTAAAGACATAAAATTAGAAAAAACCGATATGTTAGTTTCCTTTGATGTTACTGCTCTGTTTCCAAGCATACCTACAGAAAGCATACAATCCCACATCAAAAATTGGTTACTTGCAATAGGAAAAACAACAGAAGAAGTGCGAGAATACATCATATTAACAAATCTGTGCATAAATCAAAATTTTTTCACATTTAACGGGAAATATTACAAACAAACATCTGGTTTAGCTATGGGCAGCCCGCTGTCACCTATATTAGCAGATCTCTTCATGAGCACTATGGAAACTAGGATTAAAAAGGCATTCCCCTGGATGTTCAAAATATGGTACCGATATGTAGACGACATCTTTGCAATAGTCCCAGAAAGACACCTAGAAGACGCACTAAAACTCCTAAATATGCAAGAAAAGTCTATAAATTTCACAATGGAGAAGGAATGTGATGGACAACTACCATTCCTCGACCTAAAAATCATAAAAACTAATAATCACCTTACATTTGGCATCTACAGAAAACCTACCCACACCAACAGCTATATAAAACAAAAGAGTTACAATCCCATTCCCCATCAGCATGCTTTACTCAACAGCCTTACACACAGATTGGTAAATGTACCAATGGGAAAAACAGAATACCAATGTGAACTTGATAAAATTTTGGACATAGCTACAGAGAATGGATTTCGGGCAGAACTGATGTACAAAAAAGTTAATAAAGCCAAAAATAGAAAGAGAATTAAAGAAGTCAGCACACTCACTCAAAACCAGAAAGAAAACAAGATCTACAAGAAGTTTACATACCACCCTACAACTTTCTACAAATTCCAGAGGATCTTCAAAAGACATAACATCATTCTAGCCCCAAAAAACAATTACTCTATAAAAAACATTTTAAATTCCAAATTAAAAGATGATATCCCACAAGAAAACAAACCAGGAATATATCAGTTCAGCTGTAATGACTGTGAAAAAATCTACATCGGCCAAACAAAAAGAAATATAAAAACCAGGGCAAAAGAACACCACAGAAATATTAAACTCAAACAAGAAGAAAAATCTGCAGTAGCTTGGCATTTTTGGAAAGAGAAACACACTATAAATAGAAGCCCAAAAATCCTCAAAAACATCACAAGGAAGACAGAATTAAAAGTTTGGGAAAACATATATATATGGAAAAACAAGAACCGGGTTTTCAATTTTGAAATACCGCCAGGCGATCTACTCATACAGAAGTTCATCAAACCACCACCAGGGACAGAGACAACCACCACAGCAAGCAATACCGGTAGTCGACCAAAGGAATTGACAATGGAAGCACATGGCTTCTGAAAAATGTTTTCCGAAATTAAAAAGTAAGTGATGTAGTGTTACAAAATCGACTCAACTAAATTTTAATCTAATAGTTTATTTCTAATATTTTGGACATTTTGGTGGAATACATTTAATGATTTTATTTTTTGAGTTAATTTATTAGTTTCTTTAGAATGAGTATTATGTTTGCGAATGTTTTATCATTTCTAGTATATCTACTGGGTTTTGGTTTATAATATTACCAGCTAGTGGAGCAGTTGCAGAGTGAAGCTTTTCACCGCTGACTCTATTCAGTTTTTTGCATGTTATGAACAATCATTCTGCTTAATAGGCATGCAAATTTAGCAACTCCTTTTCTATTTAAGTGTAGACCATTTCTTTCCAGGTCATTATAGTTAATCCATGCATAACCATTACTAAAATTACAATCATTATCATTACATACCCATTTTAGAGTCCTTAATTGCCTGATGTACCTGAAGTCCTTGTCTCGGCACTGAATAACACCACTCACACACAGTTTGGCTTGAGGAAACAGCTGCTTTCCGGTTGATATTACTTTCTTCATTTCTTCCATAATTTCATCAGGTGTTCTTGCCGTTTTTATATTGTTGGTGCCAGCATGTATAATAATGATGTCATGATTGTCTTTCTGATCCACTAGTTTTTTTTTACAAATGGCGGATTTGGGCACCAGGATAGCAGTAAAATTTTTCATCATTAGCAAGAAACTTAACTGTATGGCACACCATCAAGTCCCCAATTACTATAGCAGGGTTCCTTTCAAACATCTTGGATGTTTCATGTTCACAATCACTCGCTGTTACAATGGATTCCACACTTCTTTCATGTGGGATTTCACTTTTGTCAATATCACTGGGGGTTTCAAAGCAGTTTTCAATCATAATTTCATGCGAGAAATTTGCAGATTCACTTTCAAAAGAAGAATTTTTGCATTGTTTTATTGTTTCTTCCAGGTCGTCTCTTCGTTTACTACACTTTGCCTTGAGCCTTCCCGCCATGCATTAATAGAATGCGTTAGCTTCTCTTCATCTTGTTTTCTTTGTTGTTCCACAACGGTCTCAATTTTATTTTTGTATTTTTTAGTTAATGCACAATTTTCTTGGGTTAGATATTGGTTTTCCTTCTTTAGATGCTCTATTTCATCATTTGTCTTCACTAGGTCCTTGTGTAGAATGTTTATCATCAAGTGCAGCGAAGCGACACTTTCAGTTGAACATTGTGGCTGATTATAACACTTCCATTTCTCATTATGGCCTGTGATTTTTACATTGTGCTTATTTGTGTAACAAGAATCATGCGTGATTGCATTATTATCAACCTCATTTTGATTATAGAGGATGTTTTCACCTACATTTGAACTAAAATTCACATCAAACACAGGATTGACACATGCCACCGCCATATCTTAGTAACCAGAAAATTGTGCCTGGGCTAATTGCTATGTCATATTCAAGTGGAACTTGCTTAGAATGAAATAAGGAAAGTAGTAAATGAATAAAAAGTAAACAAATGAATAAAATAAAGTTCTGGAAAGAAAACATGCAGCGAGAGATTACAAATGATATTCACATAGAACATCCCTAGGTAGCCCTTCAGTGACCCCCTATCATATTCAGGAGAATGGATGGACAGGTTTGGGCAGAAGATTCTGTGCTAGGGAAGAAGCAGTTCTCTTTCTGAAGCACCACATACTACCAATCATTGTACCCAGCCCTGCAACCCCATAAAGAAAATTGAATCGGTCATTGCAGAAAGGTCATGAGTCACTAAATTAAAATTTTACAGGAGAGATAAAAAACTGATTAGAAGGTAAACAAATTCATTATGTTTTCTGAATTCAATGTCGTTGCTAGAGAACTTATACAGGATTGGAAGATAAACAAAAACCTTCAATGTTAATGGTTTTCCTTTTCAAAAATTCAGTTTTAATTAATTGGACTCGTGCCCTTTCTGCAATGAACATACTATTACATTTAGATGTCACATAATATTTTTATTTTATTTGAAAAGTGTTTTGTTATAACTTACATCTCACATTTACAAATTCTGAACTGTTTTACAAATTAATTTTGTATCTTGCATTTCTTTTTCTTCAACAATGTAACATCATCTTCACAAAAAATTCAATAGTTTTGTTTATAAACATTTTGTCAAACTATAAGTATCAACTATAAACTTAAACATGCATTTAAATTTAGTATTCTCCATCATATTCATCATTAGCGGCCTCAGTTGGCCATTGTAAAATATCTTCATAAAATTTAATATATTCTTGAACAATGAACTTTTTCACTTTAATGATGTCTTCTATTTTCTTCACATTGATCGGTACTTTATGCAGTGGATATGCAGGTGTTACAGGTAGTGTGGGTTTGATGTTTAGATTATGTAAATGTTGAAAATGTTCCTTATTTAGACCATCAATTTTCTGCAACCGCTGTGCCGGGTGAGTGCCTGTTACACTCAAAAGCCATCCACCTGGAAGGAGAGAAAGAAATCATCATTTCTTTGGGGATTTTCCCCATGATTGATGCTGAAAGGCATGTCTTTTTGTAATAAGCAGGCCACCAATGTTTGAAATCCAATATCTGAACACTATCCAGGTTTGCAATAATTTTAAATTTATCTGATGCTTTCTTTATTATAAGAGTATACTCTTCAGGGAGGTAAATCCTGTCATGGCATTTTATGAATTTCTTTCAAAGGTCAAAATCTCTGTCATTTGGCAAAAAACTGTGCCTTCTTACAGGAAAGTAATGTTTTATTTTCTTGAGGTTCTTAGTTAAAACCAGAGTTAGGTTGAAACGAATCATTGCATGGTTTTTGTTCTGACCAGCACAACTGTCAGAAAAAAGGTGCAACTCGGTCACATTTTCTGATACACAGGTTTGAATGTAATGTTTTATGAAGGAACATACCTCATTTCAGCCCTTTTTGGCTCGCCCTCATGGTAAACATAAAAATGTGAGGTATCAGTTTTAAGATTGTGTATGCTGAATACATTAACCCAGAGCTGATGCAAATAGAGAATATCCTGAACAGGGATGTGCGGTAAGGGCAAATTTTGCATGTAGTCAAAACTTAAACCCAATGTACTTTCTTCCCGGCTGCAACGATCTGATATGTCTTTTATTTTGGCATAAAATTTCTTTGGCCTTCTACGATGAACTATTAGTTCTGCAATTGTACTTTGCTTGACAGATTCAGAAAGATGTGGACTACGTATTTTTGCTGATAATTCTTCACATTTTGAACAAGTATCAACTTGTGGTCTTCCAAATCTCAAATTAATGTTCTCATTGAAATATTTTAAATAGAATTTGTACTTTACATGTTCTTCAGGATATTGTTTTAAGAACATGTGGCTGCATTTGTTTAGCATCTAGTCTACCATCCAAATAATGCATTTCCCTCCCTGAGTAGTGAGTTATCTTCTTTGGAAATGACTTAATATGATCGTAAATCTTTTGGCATGTTTCCCCCGATATTATATTGGCTTTAGAATTTGTGCCTCTTAAAGTCTCGAGGACTTTCCCCAATGGACAGTAGTACACACAATCTATGTATCCTTTTTTCTGTTATACCATGCAGACTGGTAAATGCTGTTTTGCAGACATTTATTCTGTTATTTCCTACCAAAATAAAATATGAGAAATTAACGTTCCTTGCCTTAGGGTTGTCCTTTCTTGGCCTTCTGCTTTTCACTTGTTGTGTTTCGATGAGATCTTGAAGATAGATATCTTGCTGATCTTTATCATGTAGACTGTTAAGATTAGCGATGATATTCATTTGTGCCTCATCATCCACCGGAGAAAAGTACTGTTTCTTGCAACTGCAAATGATAAAATCACACTATAATACCAAATGTTTGAAATAACTACTTTGAAGCCGTAATACCAATATTAAGAAATACCATATTCCATCTTAACACTTACTTCCTCAGCGAAGGAACAGTTTCACCTCGCCAGCTTTTGTGTTCCATTCCTTTGACTTTGGAGTTTCTTATGATGTTCTTTTGTATGTATCTACATTTTTTGTTCTCTTTTTCCCCTTTTCTTGACCTTCAGAACTGGATAAACTACTGTCTGACATATTTCAAACATGCAAATACCTGGGCTGTATAAGCGTCAATATCACTTGGCAATGGATAATGAAATCGACAATACGAATTAAACAATCCACTCAGGTAGCTCTGTATCTCTTTTTCATGTGCAAAACAAATGAAAAGCAGCCTTCAGCTTCTGCTTTAGTTTTGTAGTGTGGTAAAATTCAAACATTGCTCAAATCGATCCATGCAGAAAGGGCATCAGTCAGTGACTCATGATGCTTCTGCTTTTAAGGCCAAGCCAACCCGGTATTTAATGATATATTCATGTCCTTTCTATGTAGACTACTGCATCTGTCTCTAAATATGCAAATCCAGTATTAAAATCATTTTCGTAAAAAAGCTGACTCATGACCTTTCTGCAATGACGGATTCAATTATAAATTAGAGGAGATGAGGGACAGGAAGGTCCATCTTGAAATTCACCTACCAAATTGGAAATGGCATAAAAATACCAAAGTCAGGGTGGTTGATCCAACAGGAATCAAACACATGTCTTTCTGAATGTGAATTTCAGATGCTACCAACTCAGCTATTCTACTTTGTATGGAAGATACAATTAATGGTAAAGATAAACTTGTATATGGGTTAAGATGGAATGTTAAAATTTGATAAAATAACAGTAACTATGTTGGAGGATTTAGCTATTTAATATAGTAATGCTAAATGTAGACATGTTTCAGTCTTGTGAATTAGAATAGGAATGGCTTCTTTATGCTGATCTCTAATGAAACATTGGAATCAATTTCTCAATTCATTTTCACTCAAAAGATTATTTTATTTGTAAATGCAAAATATCAAAAGAAACAAGTTTTCCACCTGCTGTTTCAGTGTGCTGTCAATTTATCAGAATATACAGTTTACTACATCTTTACCATTGTAAAAATAATTATTCACAACTCATATTGTACCTCCACTTTTGTAACCTTTATTTATGGTATTTATTTATCTGTTTAATTATTTATGATAAGTAATTTATTTGATTGATTGGAGAAAAGAAACTGAATTGAACACAGGCACACTACTGTATGCTATGAATAGTATTTCAGCAAGACTTTCCGATAAACAGCTAACAAAGCTAGCAAAAGCTTAAAACAATCTGCATCTTCTGCCACAGCCAGAAAGAAAACTTTTTGTGTTGTAATGTGAGAAGATATGCAAATACCACCTTAGATAATTTGATTAATTTTATAAATAGTGTTGCCTTAAAGAATTTGTTGTCCACAATCTGCAGCATATATGTGTTATGGTTGTCTTCTGCTGTAAAAAGGATAGTATATTTTATTTTTACTTCAATATTTTGGCTTGCATTACATGTAACTTTTGTGCATTTACTGTACTGAACATTTTATAAATTTTGAATTTCTTGTTAAAAATTACTATGTTTTGCTGGATGGGAAAAGTATAACTAGTTTTAACTTCAAGAAATTAACAAGTATTATCGATTTGATGCCAGAGCTGGAAATTAGTAACAGGCATGTTCTATAATATGATGTGACTATATGTCCATATGGTGGCATGTGTATCTTGCCACCGTAATTGTTGCACTGTGTAGACTTCTTCTTTTCATAGTTCTACATGCATTGTCGCCCATGTTCAGAAATTTAACATGTGAAGAGCCGCCGCAGTCCCTTAAAGTCTAAAATGTCGATGCCTGTGTGTAGTAGTCACATGCTAGAATGAGCTCTACTTCTGGAAGTTTTTTTTCATGTTATTAAGAGATATAAAAAGGGGGCAATTTGGCCCAGTCAAGTTCAGTTTTGACCGAGTTCTGAGTGTGGTTCCATTGAAGAAAGCTGTCAACTATCTCTGATCATTGTAGCAATGAGAGAAAAAATTCTACTACAGCTCTGTAATAATAACAATTAGTTATCAGTTTAGAACCAAATATAAGATATATTTGCACTGGTGTCAGGAGAGGCATTTAACCCCAAGATGGAGGAGAGGATGAAATATTGTGGAAATTCAGAAAATGAAGTCTACATGAAACAAATGGGCTTGAAGATGGAATATGTTATGGAAAAGATGGATACAAAGAGATGCAAGTGGAAATGAAGACAGAAATGAAATCTGGGATGGAGAAAATGGAATCTGCAATGGAGAAGATGAGATGGAGATATCTGCAGCAATATCTAGAATGACTGGCAAGCATGGAGAAAGACATGAAAGAGCTCAGCAGAAGGTTGAAGAAACTTGACTTATGCATTAGTACCCTGGAGCATTTCAGCGGATGACTTAACACTTTGGAGAATACTGGGAATGACTTAATGCCCTGGAAGGAAGTCAACAGCAGCACCAATGCTGATGGAAAAGATGCCTGATGGAAGGCCTAACTTCTATGATGGATGGAAGTTTGAGATATCAGGATGTGAAAGAACACCCCCAGCATCAAGCCACCCAAGTACAACAAAATATTAACCTATGAATTCTTCTGTCAACAGTTTGCTGCCATTGCCACTCACAAACAATGGACAGCAGAGGAGGAAGCCGCACAGCTGATAACCAGCTTTCAGGAATGAGAGGTGAATTACTGAATGCAAATCCAACATTGGCGGTGCACAGAAAAATCTGAGAAGCCATCAAAAACTGGTTTGAGAACCATTGCTTAGCTGCAGCCTACTGCAGTGAGCTCAAGTCAAGCAACAGCCAGGTGAGACAATGTAGGAAGTCATCCTGGCAATAGAACTGCTTGTGAACAAAGTCCTGGTGAACCTAGTTATGTGTCTCAGAAAGCAGCTTATTCCTTCATCGATGGGATGTGTGAAGCTGATGCTTGGTATGAATGAATGAATAAGTGTATTTATTGACATAGCAATATCATACATAGAATTTCAACAATCGCACGGGTCCACAGACCATACGTGCTTTTGTAATACACATTACAAGCAATATTAAAACAACAACAACAACAACAACAACAAAGAATTAAAAGAGTAAACACGAAAATAAAAAGACAAAGGAAATACACAGTCCAAAGCATTATTAAACAACAATAAAGAATTAAGAGTGAACCCGAAAATAAAAATACAAAGATATTCAAATATAGCAATTTAAATTTACAGCACAGAGTACACCTTCATAAATGCACCCTCTTATAATAGAAAATTACACTTAAAAGACATATATACACATAATATATACAACATATATAAAACCATAGCACAACAGTGACCTAAGTATGACATAATAAATATGTATGTAGAACAATGTAGTCACTTTTGTTTAGTTGATCTTATCCCCCCACCTTCTCTATTGGCAGCCTCCTCAGATCTCAGCTGTCTTGCCTTAAGTATAAATTTACCTAGCCCGTCCATGTTTTCCGTGCCTGCCATTAGCGTCCAACATGCTTCTAGCCCTACATTTGCAGTGGTAAAAAATCGCGGCAAATATTTTTCCCGCCATTCCTCTGTACCCCACATCTTGCCAAGATGTGAGTCCACGACTCTTCCTCCTCGCAAATGGGACAGATTCTCGTCAGAAATTTTCGTGCTCCTCCATGCTCCTAGTCTAATCCACGCGAGCTCCTCTCTAATGAGTTTGGTACCTGTTTTGATGTATTGCTCCATACCCCACTCTGATTTCAGCCCAGACTGTACTTCTAATGACACCTTCTCTGTGCATTGCACAATTATTTGCTGTCTGTCAATATGACAGAGGCGGTTCTTAATTTTTCTCCAAATACTTCGCCTGTTTTCCTGCCCCGCCATCCAAATGTCTCCCATCCCAATGGTTTCCAACCCTTTCTTTAATTTTGAGGCCCACGTCGAATTACCTTCCATTCGCAACTGTTCACGGTAGCAGACTGCCCTAATTGGAGATTGGTTTTCGTGAACGATTCTCAGCCAATATTTAACTGCTCTGATTTTGCACTCTATCGTTTCACTATGTGCCCCGAATTCCCTCATTATTCCGCAGTTTGCTGTACCCCTCCCTACACCCAGAATTCCTTTCAAAAATTGGGTCCTCACTTGATCCAGATTCCCTGTTTGTTCCCACCCCCATATTTCTCCTCCGTATGTCATTGTGGATCTAACTGTCGCTCCGTATACAGTTTCCATTAAGGTTATGGATCTATTCGATATTCTGTAGTGTATCCGGAGAGCTTCCGTCGCTTTCACCCTTGCCTTGTGTTTCGTAATGTCAGTGTGTTTTGTCCATTTTCCGTTCATTGTGAATGTGAGTCCTAAGTACACAAAAGATTTAACATTGTCCAGTGTCTGTCCTGCATATGTCCAAGTCTCCTCCCTGCTATAAACACAACCCTTTTTGAAAGTCATTGCCTTAGTCTTATTCACATTAACTGTAAGTAGCCTTCATCACAATAATTCTTAAGTTTGTCCAGTCCTCGTTACAATCCGTTTACTGTCGTAGAGCACAATACTAAATCGTCTGCGTATAAAAGTGTTGGGATCTGCAAATCCGCTACTACTGGTGCTTGGATATTCTCTGCTATCATTGTATCAGTAATATCATCCACAAAGGGATTAAATAGCAAGGGAGATAAAATACAAACCTGCCTCACTCCCCTATAGCTTCGGCAGCTCTTGGACACTCTGTTTCTGTCGTACTTCACACAGAATTCGACATTTTGATACATTGCCTGCAATGCTCTAACCATTTTACTTGATAACCCCTTTCTGCCTAGTTTTTACCATAATGCATTTTAATTGATAGAGTCAAATGCCTTCTTAAAGTCCACAAAAGCACAATGAAGCTTTCCCCGCTTAATTAACAGTTGCTTCGTCCTTAAAGTGTCTAATATAAAAGCGGCATCTATGGTACTGTGTCCTTCTCTGAAACCCATTTGAAATTTTGAAAGTTTGCCAAATTTAGATTCCCAGTCCTTTATCCGGTTATATAACACTCTACAATAAATTTTCTCCATAATTGGCAAAAGAGTAACCCCCCTATAGTTATCCGGATTTCCAATAGTTCCCTTCCCTTTATAAATGGGATGAATAATGCCCTTTCCCCAACAGGTAGGGTAATTCCCCTCAATAAACAATCTGTTACATATCTGGAGCATACTCCTACCAAACTCATTAACATTGGCTGGGGCTTTAAAAACTTCCGGGGGCAGCCCATCCAACCCTGGAGCTTTGCCTCCCTTCAGACTCCTCAGCGCCTGTGCTATTTCTCGTGCTGATATTTCCTCGTCCAGTATTGGGATCTCAAGATTTCCCAAAATTTGCACTTCCTTTATAAAAATTCCTTCCCTTTCACCTTTCCCGAATATTCCCATAAAATGCATTGCCCATTTTCTGGGAGAAATTTCGTTGGGTGCCTGCCGGTTGCCTCTTAAATGTTTTACTACTTGCCACATCTCAGCGTTATCCCCCCGTGTTAAAATATTACTAATTTTCTGAGTAATTTTGTCTTGCCACGTGGTAAGCATAAGGCGATCCATAAGGCATTGGCAGCAGCACTGAGGATAGAGGCGACCAAGATAACAGCTGCACCCACCTCAAAGACCAGTAGTATTCGCTACAACAAAGAAAGAAACAATCCAGGGATGATGAGGAGGAGGAGGAGGAGGAGGAGGATCACAACGACCTTCGAGTGTTGTGAGCTGAGAGTGTGCAAGCCAGGTCGGTCACCTAGTGATGGATTGTCTGCAGTAACCCACAAGCAGGCAGAAAATGAATAAGGACCAACTTCATGAGGGCATGTTGGGGCCATCTTCACCACCCCCTAGAGTGATGCTATGTGCCATGGGCAGAAGAATGGACAACAGCTTCCTCATAGATGGATACAGGGAAAACAGTGCCTGATACAAGTAGACACAGGTGCAGTCACAACTGTGATCAGACCTGACCTGTTAAAAGGCTTTCAGGCACAAACTCCCAGTCAGCTTGACCAACTGGTGATAGTGTTGGGTGACTCCTTCCTGTGGTGAAGGAGGCCCTGCTGCAGTTGACATTAAGACAGAGCACTGGATATTCATTGTGAGAGTGGCTGAGGGTGTGATACTAGAATTGGGTGCCCTCCAGTTGACATGTGCAAGAGGATACTGCTACTTGGCTGCGATTAGGTATTGCAACTGACTCTCACTTTCCTAACTCTGTCCCAGGCTGGATATCCTGATCCAGCAACCTCATGGGCACTTCTTCCCAACAAGGCAACAGTGCCCAGACAATGCATAATCCATTCAGTGCTGTCTTCCAGTCCAATACCAGGTTTCTTGACCATTGGTCATCCAGGTGCACCTCCATCACCACCTCACTTTTTGCAGCCACTACATAATCCCTCAGGATCACCATGCAAATCCTTGGATTGGTAAATGTACCAATGGGCAAAACAGAATACCAATGAGAACTTGCTAAAATATTGGACATAGCTACAGAGAATGGATTCTGGGCAGAACTGGTGTACAAAAAAGTTAATAAGGCCAAAAATAGGAAGAAATTAAAGAAGTCAGCACACTCTCTCAAAACCAGAAAGAAAACGATCTACAAGAAGTTTACATACCACCCTACAACTTTTTACAAATTCCAGAGGATCTTCAAACGACATAACATCATTCTAGCCCCTAAAAACAGTTATTCTATAAAAAACATTTTAAATTCTAAATTAAAAGATGATATCACACAAGAAAACAAACAGGGAATATATCAGTTCAGCTGCAATGACTGTGAAAAAATCTACATTGACCAAACAAAAAGAAATATAAAAACAAGGGCAAAAGAACACCACAGAAATATTAAACTCAAACAAGAAGACAAATCCGCAGTAGCTTGGCATTTTTTGGAAAGAGAAACTCACCATAAATATAAGTCCAAAAACCCTCAAAAACATCACAAGGAAGACAGAATTAAAAGTTTGGGAAAACATATATATTTGGAAAAACAAGAACAGCATTTTCAATTTTGAAATCCCGCCAGGCGATCTACTGATTCAGAGGTTCATCAAACCACCACCGGGGACAGAGACAACCACCACAGCAAGCAATGCCTGCAGTCGACCAAAGGAATTGACAATGGAAGCACATGGCTTCTGAAACATGTTTTTCGAAATAAAAAGTAAGTGATGTAGTGTTACAAAATCGACTCAACTAATTTTCATGTTAAAACACATCACTGTCACAAAGTCCACCATATATCAGAAATAATTATTGTAATGATTTTAATTTAAATATAGACCAAGAAAAAACACAAATAGTAACTCTTAAAAAAGGACCGAAGCAATTATGAAATGTGATAACAGGTTAGCAAAAGTTATAAAATGGTATAAGAATGTATTTATTTAGGAATTAAAATTGATGGGGAATGGAAATTAGGAGAAGTAAATAAAACTAGCATTGACATAATGAAAAGGAGCTATGTCAGCTGTTAGAAAGTGTAATGCTTAGAAAAAAATTTACAATATGGTGGTTGAAGGCAACATTTTATATGCTATTAAAGTATGGAAACTAGGTGTAGGAGAGAAAATTGTCAACGTTGTACACAGGATGTTTTGCAGGGAAGTCTTAGGTCTACCAAGTGTAAATTTAAAGGAATTAGCCCAGTGGATTGAAAAGTGTGTCGAGGAAAGATTTGAAATGAAAGGGTTTTAACACTGTTGGGCTCTTGAATTTAGAAGACCATTTAAAAATAAATCATGTATTAAATTAAACAATTGAGATGGCAAAAGTTTTTTATAGACTGGTAAGGTTCAAAACATCTGTGGCAGAGTGTTACATCATACTTTTTGCAGAATTTTAGTGGTCTGCTTTTATATTCTTTCATCTGTAAAGAACGTTTAGCCATGAAGAGACCTCTTTCACCAAACCTCAAATCAGGCCACCTCATCATCTTCCTGTTTGAAAACATTTTGAGATTTTGCAATTCCAAGCATTGTCAACATTCAAGCAAGTCCAGGGAATCTCATCCATGTATTTCTCTGTAGATAATTCAACCATTTATTAATGCCATGTCCAAAATTCTTGTGAATAGGACCCAGTACCACTTTTTTCCTTGGAATGAAGTAAGCATATTTTCCTGCTAACCAGTCATAATAGTCCACTCCAAACATGTTCTTACCGTAGTACTTTACCGTTAGTGGTTGTCTTGTATTTCTGTTCCACCTACTTACAGAGGCCACTGGTTTTACTACATCAAAGTTTCACGCAATAGTTAAACATTTATTATTCTGCCCTTTGACAAAAAATTTTTCACCTTGAATACCAAAGGTAAAGTATAACCATAGGATTCCATGTTGATTTTTCTAATGCTTTGTTTTGTGGAGAGGGCATTTCTCAAGTTTCTTTTCTCTAACAGTTCCAGTAACTCAAAAACCAAGACTTTTAAGGTGGATCAGAGGATCTCTACTTGTAATAAGGTTATCAAAATAGATGTCATTAGAATGAGAAACATTAGTGTTATCCAATATGTTTAGCACCACTTTGCTGCCTAAAGCTGTCATTTCTGTTGTTGGCTTCATTTTTTATTGTATTTTTAGTAGAATATAAGTCAAATTTGCAGCAGTATGCATTAGAGGTGCATAAGCCCACAGCTTGTAAACAATTTGGATAGATTTTCCTCGAATTAATATTTTGAGAGATTTGTGGCCCTAATGTTTTACTGTCATCTCATCTATAGTAAACTGTTCTGAAAATATATTTAACTCCCAAAAGGAAGCATTTAGCACAAATATAAGCAGACTCACATTGAATCCTTTATCTTGCTTCTGATCATTAGCAAGTGCACTGTTGTTAATATGGATAAAGCTCTACTTTTAGGTAATGATGATATAGCATGTTTTACAATGTCTAAGTCCAAATCTGGTTCCTCTGACCAGTAGTGCCTCTCAGAAGGAAGTGTGTGGTATCTTGAAAGCAGTAACGTGCCTAAGAAAGCTCTCAACTCATCAGGATTGCGAGAGTAGTCAAATGCATTTTTACAGGAGACTGCGTAAGTCACAGTATCTTTAAATATGAATTCAAATATTGCATTATAATTTAGATTTTTTTCTCTAATCTCCTGTGGCATGCAATCCTTCAAACTTTTTTCATTTCTTCCCATTTTTGATTGGAAGTGAGTTCATTTTCTGGAATTTTTGTGTAATTGGAGGCACATTTTTGGTATCTTGCTGTTTGGTTGCAAAGTTTTATCTTTTTGTTTGGTTCACTTTTCAACCCCAGAGTCAGTTATTTCTGTATATCACTCCTTTCAGAGGCAGCAAATTGTACTTCAACTGGGCTGGGAACAACATTTACATATAGCATCATCAGGTGCTTCATCATCATCATTCAGATTATCTAGATCAGGAGGAACAGCTTCAACTGCGTCACCCTTATGAATTTCATTGGCAAAGTTACTGTCACTTACAATGTCCAGCACTTGTTCTAGACCAATTTCTTTGAATATGACATCAGAATCACTACAATGTAATCTAAAAAAAATCTGATGTGTTCCATTCACATGACTTTCTCTACATTGCTGTAACAAATTATTGTTAAAAAAGCACATTCTTTTATCTACTTTATAATAATCGAGATAAACATTAGCAGAAATTGTCTTAATTACTTGCTTCTTTGTAAGTAGAAGGAAAATAAGAGAATACTCTAGGCTAAAATGAAAGTCAAATCTTTTTAAAACTGGTTGACATGTTTTTGAATTCTGTTTCTGTGCAGGACCAAGAGTTTACAAATTTCTGTGAGAGAAAAGTTTAAGTATTTTGACTTTGAAACAAATAACAAGAAATATCTTGGAAATGGTGAATTCCACAAAAAAAAAAAAACCTACATGACATATATTGTGTGTAGTAAGTTTTTGTCTATCTCTTGGCGTTCATCAGTTACGCAAAATTCTGCTAAAATTCATTCAGAATAAAGAGGTCTTTAGAGGCTATTCCCAGAAAATTCAAAATATACATTTTATTTGCCATATAAATATCTTTAATATACAGTATTTTAGCAAAAATTGTTGGAGCCATTTTTGAGAAAATCAAAAATATCGAAATTTTATCCATGTAAAGGGTAGTTTGGGATGGAGGAGATTTTTCTCAAAATCTTCATGTTATGTCCTGGAAGATACTAAACTTATATACCAAGTTTGGTATTATACCGACTTTTGGTTTTTGAGCTATCATGTTCATAGACACATGGACACACACAGGGACCTTTTTCTAAAAATACTTTTTTTGAATACAGGGTACCCTAAAACATATATTTCTGGTGAAATCTCAGTATCAAATTTTTGGGTGCAGTGCAATTCCTTCTCTATACACTGTATACATAATGTGTAGAGAAAGTAATATGATTTTCAAGGTTCATGTGCATGTGTTTGGACAGTGTAACAAAAATGAAAATTAGGTTAAATACCAAAAATGAGGAATGAATATGTCTTCAGAGGATATTCCCAAACAATCCAGGATATACATTGAATGAATAAATTTTTATTTATAATGTAAATATCTCTAATAGACTATATTTTAATTAAAACCATTAGAGCCATTTTTGATAAATAAAAATTTCTTAAATTTTTTCTAAATAAAGGGCATTTTGGGGCTGGGGGGTTTTCTTCAGAATATTGTGTCACTCCTTGGAAGATACTAAACTTAAATACCAAGTTTGATACTTTATTGACTTTTCGTTTTTGAGTTATCGTGTTCTCAAGACTCGGGGACTTTTTTCTAAAAATGCTTAAGGGGATCTTAAAATGTGTATTTCCAATGAAATTTCGGTATCAAATTTTTTGGTGGCATGCAATACCTTCTGTAGCTATGTACTATGTAAAGAAAGTAAAAATTGCAGACTTAAAATATTATTCCACATGCTGAAACATGAATGATAGGTGTTTGCATAAGCTTACATGCACACTACCAGCAGCATATATTGAATATTGATTCTATAACATGTCATTTATCTAAAAATTTCAAAAATGAAATCTGATGTGCTCCATTCACATGAGTGTTTCTATCTGTTCGGCAAACAAACTATTCATACAAATGAATACTCTTTCATCTACTTAATTTTAATCAAGATAAACGTTAACAGCACTGATCTTATTACTTGTTTTCTTGTAAGTAGAAGGGAAATAAGGAAATACAGTAGACTTAAGTGATAGTCCTATCTTTTAAAAGCTGTCGCTTGCAATTGACATTAAAATTTGGTTCTCTTTCTAAGGAGTAAAAAATAGGGGTATGAGAAGCACGAGAACTTTCTGTTGGAGAAAAATTAAATATTTTAAAATAGAAACCAATGACAAGGAGTATCTTGGAAATGGTTAACTCTACAAAAATATGTGATATAAGTTGTATGTTTTAAAAGAGTTTTGCGTTTCTCTGTAGTACGTTTTTGTTTATGTCTTATGGTTTACCAACTATACAAAAGCCATCCACAATGAAAAGCTTTTCAGAGGCTATTCCCAGAAAATGCAACATATAGCTTTTATTGGTATTTAAATATCTTTACTATACGGTATATTAATCAGAATCGTAGAGGCATTTTTTAAAAATATAAAAATGTTCTAACTTTTACTTTCTCTACATGTACTATGTACATAGTGTATAGAGGAAGTATTGTATTCTAACCAAAAGTTTAATACCGAGATTTCAACTTGAATACATGTTTTAGGACCTCCTTAGTCCAAAAAAAGCATTTGCAGAAAAAGGCCCGCACGCGGTTGTGTGTGGGGGTGTGTGTGTGTGTGTGTAGTGTGTCAAGAAAATCCCCCACCCCAAACTACCCTTTAGATAGAAAAATTTTCGAAAAAATGGCTAACGATTTAAAGTCTCTTATATTTAAGATATATACATGACAAATAAATTGCATATCTTGAATTTTCTGGGAATAGCGTCTGAAGGCCTCTTTATTCTGGATGGTTTTTATTGAATTTTGCATGGCTGGTAAACTGTAAGAGATAGACAAAACCTTACTCCACAAAAAAATGTAGATCTCGATAAACCTTACAATTTATGTCATATACATGTTTATCGTGGAGTTGGCCGTTTTCGAGATATTCCTTATTATTGATTTGAGTTTTAAAATACTTAAACTTTTCCCAAAAGGGAACTTGTCAATACCTGGCCTCGCAAAAAACATACTTCAATCCCATAGCAACCACATTTTAAAACATTTGACTGTCGGTTTAGCCTAGTGTATTCCCTTATTTCCCTTCTATTCATAAGGAACTAAATAATAAGACCGTTTCTGCTAATGTTTATATCAATTAGCATGAGATAGATAAGAGAATAAGCTTTTTAACAATAACTTATTATAAAGATGTTGAGAAAGTCATGTGAATGGAGTACATCAGATTTTTTCCCATTTAGTTTGTGGTGGGGGACTTTCTTGAAAAACCTTTTGTCGCAACCTTTTAGTATGCTGAACTTTGATACGTACCAAGTTTGATATTAATGCACTTTTTGTTTTTTAGTTATCATGTTCAGAACGCACAGACGATCACACACATACACGCACAAATTCATACGTACACTTGGATGTTTTGACATAACTGCTTTTTGTGGATCCATGGGACCCTAAATCATATATCTACAGTAAAATCTCAGTTCCAATTTTTGGGTGAAATGCAATACTTCCTCTACTTTGTGCCATGTGTTATGTAGCGAAAGTAAAAATTGGAGACTTATTATTCTACATGCTGAAACAGTGGAAGGCAGGGGCTTGTGTAGGCTTACACGAGCACTACCAACTGCATATACTGAATATCGATTCAAAAAAATGTAATTTATCTAAAAACTAGATGTGCTCCATTCACATGAGTATGTCTAGTGTTTTGCAAACAAATTATTTGTACAAGAGAATATTTTCTTCTATTTGCTTCATGCTAATTGAGATAACATTAGCAGAAATTGTTTTATTACTTGCTTCCTTGGAAGTAGAAGGGAAGTAAGTGAATACACAGACTAAAGTGATAGTCATATATTTTAAAAGCTGTCACTCTGCAATTGACATTGAAATTTGATTCTATTTCTATAGTCAGGAGTAAAACAATAGAAGTATGAAAAGGACGAGACTTTCCTGTTTGAGAAAAATTTAAATATTTTAAAATAGAAGCAAATAACAGGGAGTATCTAACAAATGGTTAGCTCCCCAAAAACTGTATATATTAGTTGTATGTTTTAAATGATTTATGCATTTCTGTCTAGTTAAGTTTTTGTATATCTCTATGGTTTACCGTTATGCAAAAATCATTCATAATGAAGAGGTCTTCATAGACTATTCCCAGAAAATTCAAGATATACATTATATCTGTTATGTAAGCATCTTTAATTTATGATATTTGAATCCAAATTGGTTAGCAATTTTTGAACAAATAAATATTTTTTAAATTCTTGAAAGATCTTTGTGTCTCATCCTTGGAAAATGCTGAACCTAAGGGGAGTTGAAATGCCCTATCTTGAAAATATTAAATTTTGACCCATTATCTCGGCAACTATTTAAGAGCTATAGCTTTCAAGGTATATTCAGCAACACCTTTACTGTTGATTGATGAAAAATATAATACTTCTCTTCATTAGAATGAAAGATATGATAAATAAAGATCCTAAAATTTTGTTAAAAAGATTATGATTTTTAAACTTTAAACAATAACTAATCCTTATTCATAAAGACGTTTTTTTTAAAATAAAGCCTATTATGTGCAAATGGGTGGTAAAATTTGAGCCCTTAGTGTCAATTCAGATAATGGGACATTTGTATAGAAAGTTTTACTTCTTCAGAAATTGCTTTCAAGCATAATATTAAAGAAAATTTTACCTACTTTCCAAACACAGCTTCACAGCACTTCAGAACTCTCATGTGAAGGAAACATGAGTGGGGTGCCAATGTTGCGAATGGCTAAAGTAAAACTTTCTGATCAAAATAAAAAAAATATTTTCTCTAATACTAGTATTTACAAAGCTATTGATGTTTTACCAAGTGAGTATACTGAAATGTTCTGAAAAGCTACTATGCATAATAAAATTATTTTCAACAATATTTTTAAACTATTTAGAATTAGCTCACCTCTATGAAACCCATACCAAAATGAGTGGGAGATTCAAAATATTCAAATGCAAAAAAAAACATGAAACTGGAAAAAAATTACGAAAATCCCTTTTCGACACCTCTTAAATATATTCCAAATTTTTTATTTGACGTTTTTGTTTTTGGGTTATTGTATTTAGGACACACGCACACACATACACACACACCCAGATCTTTCTCCATACAGGTTTTTTTTATTTACTTTCTCTACACATATTATGTACATTGTGTCTAGAGGAGGTAGGTATTGCATTCCACCCAATAATTCCATACCAAGATTTCACCGGAAATACACATTTTAGGATCCATTGTATCAAAATAAAACATTTTTAGAAAAAGGTCCATGTGTGTGTATATATATACGTGTGCCTGTGAACACGATAACTCAAAAACGAAAAGTCTGTAAAATGCCAAACTTGGTATTTAAGTTTAGCATCTTCCAGGGATGCCACACAAAGACTTTGAGAAAAATCCCCCACCACAAACTACCCTTTACATAGGAAAACATTTGAAAATTTTGATTTTCTCAAAAATTACTCTAATGATTTTGATTAAATGCTGTATGTTAAAGATATTTATTTTGCAAATAAAATGTATATCTTGAATTTTCTGTGAATAGCCTCTAAAAACCCCTTTATTCAGAATGAATATTGCTGAATTTTTCGTAACTGGTAAACCGTAAGAGGTAGATAAAAACTTACTACACAAAAAATGTAGATCACATTAAAATACACAAGTTATGTCACATGCATTTTTTTTGTTTTTTTTTTTGTTTTTTTTGTTTTCGTGGAATTGAGCATTTCTGAGATATTCATTGTTGTTTGTTTCACATTAAAATACGTAGACTTTTCTCACATGGAAAGTATGTGAATGGAACACATCAGACTTAACATCTTTAATGCACGGGAATTTAGTCCAAATCATTCAGTCATTTTTTGATAAATGAACATTTTCCAATTTTTCCCATATATGTACTAGCTTAGCAAAAATAATTAAATGAAATTCAATATTGTACATCTTTTACCATAGCAGAATGTCAGAAAAATTTCAAAGGGCCTGTTCAACATGCTTTTGTTCACGGTAATACCAAAGTACATGGAAAGTAAACTAGACTCATTTAGTATGGGCTTACAGATCCATCTTAATAGATGAAAGTTCCATTTGTTTCTTGAAGGTAATTGAAGCTGGAATTACCTTCAAGGTACAAAGTATACTACTCTGCCAGTTGTGTGTCCTGATTTAACAAGCAGGTGAAAATCTATATTCCAAAGCTACAGAAGCTATAGAACGATCTCATCCACCAGTGCCCATCCCAACCTGCAGCAGTATTGTAAAATATACCCCCAAAGTATTTAAATATTTAAAGTTCCAACAAAGTTTATTGCATTGCATTTCTTGCTGAAAAGAGAACCTTAAACTGTGAGGTAATATGCAGGCATTCATTTGATGTTTCTGGTGCTTCAAGTTTCTGTGTTTCTCAAATGAATGTTAAATACCATCCATAATCTTGTGGTGCTAATGCTTAATATAGTAGAACATTTAGGCTACAGTTGCATATAACAGCATAAATTGTATGAAGATTGATGTAAATTTAAGTGGGCTTACAGTGTAATACACACAACCTGTTGTAAATAGTAAAATGTCATAATCTGTGCTATCATTTTAAGTATTAAAATGTATTAAATATAAAGTATTCAATTAAAGTATTACATTGAAAAAATGAAAATTTAAAACCAAAGTAAAGAAAGTCAAATGAAATATATACACATGTTAACAAGTACACATATTTGGTATGCATGTACTAAACAAGTATGTCTTAAGAATTGCTATAACCATCAGAAAACCAAAAATATAGATTGGGTAGATTGCTGGGCCATCATAATACAGATTTAAGTACAAGCAAATCACTAGGGAGTGAGAGTGAAATTAAACTTAACATAAAACATTGTAGTTAAAATACAAGTGACAAAAGCAAGCTAAAATAATACTAATGAAAACCACTAAAACAAGAGATATACTCTAGTATAAAATGGAAACGAAAACTATCAATGGAACGAGACTGGTGTCTGGAGAACTAAAACAGAAGTGGGAGAGCTAAAGTCACCTGTGTTAAAAATTTAAAAAACTGTAATTAATGTTCCATTGACATATCACAGGATACATAAAATAAAAATAAAACTATATTCTGGGTGGTGTAGGAAGTGAGGATAAAAATGTAAAAACTTTAGACACAGCCCCTGTATCATCCACCAAAATGCCGGGAAAGTTACCCAGCAGTTGTACAAGAGTAGCACAGTTTATCAACACATGTCGGACCGACAATGTTGCAGCAAAAAGCGGAGATAGTAGGAGGGTCTCTCGTAAAAAGGTAGCTGTGCATAAAATTACAGTGGCCAATTCGCAAGCGAGCCAATAGCACCTCCTGTCGGCAAGAGAAACGAAAGGATGTTACCCAGTTTGCAGGCAGGTCCTTCACTTCTCTTAACTTGATGCCTCGGAGAGCCGACCACTCGACATGCCAGCAGGAAAGTGTCGTTCTCCGCACAAGACTAAAGTCTACAGATGTTACACAATAAAGCTCAGTACTGGGTTCCGCGGCCACAATCTTTGCCGCTAAATCCGACAGTTCATTCCTCGGCAAGCCATGTGACCAGGAATCCAAGTATAGTCCACTTTCACGCTGGACAGGCGCCAAATGTGAAGCGTATCCTGAATACGCTGTACGATAAGATGATAGTGTTCAGCTCACGAATGCTCCGAAGTGCACCAAGGGAATCACTCATTATAAGGCAGTCGCTCATATTTCGACTGCGAACATAGAGAATGGCTCGGTATATTGTATAGAGCTCCGCAGAGTAAATGGATGTGCTATCAGGCAAACCCAAAAGTATAGGGTTCAGTCCCAGTAACAAAGGTACATCCAACACTGTTGGTACACTTACTGCCATCGGTGTATGTATGTAATTTGTGCGTGCGTGCGTGCGCGGCGCTGATTTAAAAAAAAATAAAAAGTATACAAATACTATACAAAGGCATAGCAGATTTCTTTTAAGCCGTCATCCCTAAATCTACGTGGGATGTAGCACGTAACCAAGGAGGTGCACCCTCTCTCTTTTGGGAAACACGATAGGCATTTCAAGGTTAAGCCTCCAAAATAGCTTATGGAAACGTAAACCTGCGGGCCTTGGACTAAGTGACAGGTTTCTATAACGTTCGTCCAACTCTGAATGATAAAAAAGGGCAAAAGTTGGATGCGAAGGCATGCACTTAAGTGCACAGCCATAATTACCTAGAAGGGCATCACACCAACAATGCAGAGGAGGTTCTGCCGATTTGGTGTAGAGGCTAACAACTGGGTTGGTTTGAAAAGCTACAAAAGCCACAAGGGTGCCCTGATTATGGATGGTGTCGAATATTCTCAGCACAGATGGTCGTGCTGAAAGAATAAACAATGCATCCATGGTCCAACTTGGATCAAATCAGTGGACGATAAGGACGAAGCAACAATATCCGATCCGTTCCCAAAGATTTCCTATTTAATATCCGTAAAATATTCAGAGAACGGTCAAATCGCGCTTTTAATTCTCCTATATGTGGTGAGCAATGAAGTTTCCCATCGAAGATCAACCCAAGGAATCTTGCCTCATCTGCGAATGGAAGTAAATCTGGCCCGAGTCGAAGATACGGTGGCAATCGCCACGTACAGCGCCAGAAATTTAACGCAGAGTGACTTCACAGTTGAAAAACAAAAGCCGTTTTTCGAGCTCCAATCATAAAGATTGTCTAAACATTGCTGGAGTTGGCATTCCAAAAAAGGCATATGCTGAGAAGTATAAAAGATGGCAAAGTCGTCCACAAATAAACAGAATGAGACACCTGGGGGAACACATTGAGATATAGAATTAGTAGCTTTAGCAAACAGTGTCATGCTCAAAACTGATCCCTGTGGCACACCATTCTCTTAGATAAAATGGTTTGAAAAAACCAAGCTGACCCTTATTTGGAAAAGCAGTCCGTTATAAACTCCTGAGTGAACAACAGTATGCATCCACGTATATTCCAGCTGTGTAGGGAACGTAATATCCTTGCTTGATAACACATATCATAAGCCTTCTTGAGGTAAAAAAATATCCCATTTTAAGAAACCTGTTCATAATCTGTGTTGATAGCGAGACTAAGTGGTCAGTTGCTGAATGACATCATTGAAACCCACTGGAAGTTAGTCAGTAAATGGTGGGATTCCAGCCACCAGACCAACCGTCCATTGATCATGCATTTCATCACCTTGCAAATGCAAATGGTGAGGGAAATGGGACGGTAGCTGGATGGAAGCTGACAGTCTTTTCCAGGTTTCAAAAGACCTTGGTGGCCTCCTGCCACTGTGTTGGAAAAATGGCATTAACCTAAACATGATTATAAACCTTGAGCAGGAACACCTTACCACCAGGAAAGAGATGTTGCAACATTTGGACGTGAATTCCATCTGGACCTGGTGCAGAGTTTTGCGAAGAGGAAATGGCATGGTCTAACTCTGCCATGGTGAAAAGATGATTGTAGTCTTCAAGGTTTCTGGAGCAGAAAGAACTCTTGAGATTCCACCTTAATGATAAGAAACTCAGGCAGATAATGGTCTGAGCTAAATACTTCAGCAAAAGCATGTCCTAAAGCATTAGCCGTGTCAAATGCATCAACAACAGCACTGGCAGGCGTTTTGAGACCAGCAATGGGTCAATCTTCCAGCCATATGCCTCAACTTATACCATACAATACAGGAAGGTGTATATCAATTAAACAAAGCTACAAACTTGCTCCATGATGTCTTTTTGCTATCCTTAATAACTTGTCTAGATTTGATATGCATCTTCTTATACTGTATGAAGTTATCCAGTATAGTGACACTGGAAAACCCTGATAGCACGCCTGTGAGCATGAATAGCATTCCGGCATTCATTGGTCCACCAAGGCACCGTGAATGTGTAGAGTTGGCCATTGGAATGCAGAGTAGATTGCTCAGCAGCAGAAAGAATTGTCTCTGGGAATTTTTTGACTAAAAGATCCACAGGCTCACACTCATCATAGTTAAAAACAGCCAAGTGGGAATAAGGTGATCAGTTGACTTTATCTAGGCGCTATCTAGGTAGTAGCAGTTGTAGTAGTATGGTTTTAGGGTGCAAAACTACTAAGGTTATTAGCGTCCTGGGGGTTAAAAATTAAAGTTTAAAAGACATAAAAAAAGAGTAAAACAGGACTACCATACAAGTGTTAAAACCATGGAGACAACAAAAAAGGCCTTCTAGGTAAGCAGGTGGAACATACATCATGTGTTAGGAGACTAATAAGACATGGAAAGTGGTCACTAGAATTGAAGTCAAAAGATGATATTCCAGTGTAAGTAAACTGCTAACTGTGGAGAATAAACCTCTATATCAAGGTGAGAAAAATTATGAAATGCGTCGGATAGAAATGTAGTCTCTCCAGTGTTCAGGAGAGCTAAGTTATTACTAACCAAAAAATCTGCAATTAACTGATCTCTTACACAAGCCTGAGGTGAACCCCAAAGTAAGTGGTGGCCAATCACGTCGCCTACCAACAGAAGAGGTGTTGGTAGCTGAAACTAGGTCTTCCAATTCAGTGCATGAGAGCTATCGGATGGAGGCAAATATACAATACATATCGTAGTTGGCAGCTTAATTCTTACAGCGACAGACTGGTTATCAGACTGTAAGAATGTGGAGTCGGCAAAAATATCATCTCTAAGGAGCATCATAGTGCCCCCATGTGCAGGGACACCCTCTACCAGTGGTAAATGATACTGTACAGAAGAATACTGCCTAAAGGAGTTTGTGCACAGAGCTTCGTCTCATGTGAGCAAATGACCAAAGATTGATTCTCGTTGAGTAGCAGTTCAAGCTCTGGTCGATGTGGTCTAACTCTGTGTATATTCCACTGTAGGATAGCCATGAAATAGTCTAGATTATGGGATGGGTTTGAAATTGAAAGAGTATTTGCAAATTGCATTATGCTGGTCGGTTTAATTTGTTTTTCTTCAGTGTTGGACTAACACTCTTTTCAGAGTATGATCCCATTGCTTACATACTGTTTGTCTGGCAGCAGTAGCAGACTCCTCTTGTTCCATCTCTTCCAATGTGGAGGACCCCTTTCTAAAAGCAAATTTCAGTTTAAGAGCCTCGAACGGATTGGAAGAACTGATCGGCAAAAATGGCCATAATTGATTGGAGCTCCTAACAGAAGATTCCTGAGAAGAGGATCTGCATACAGAGTGATGTGGACTTTTACTACTATTGGATGTTTTATGTGCACACGCAATACTTTCTTTAAAGAACTCAGTTCTAACATAGCTGGTTTTTAAATGTTTCTCAGGTGCTGAATACGCTGTGACTTTGCCGATCTTAGTGCCAGAGGTTGGGGTTATAATTGTCTCCTTGTAACTCCTTTTGCTGCAATATTCTCCTGAATATCCTCATTGGACAAACTGTTCAAGGCGTGGGTGGTGATAATTCTGCTTGGGGAGTTCAATGTTTTATGCACCTCGACATTAACCGGGTAGGTGCCCATCATATTAGCTCTCAATAGTTTGGCTGCCTGGGATGCTGGTAGTGCTTCAACTAGGAGCGTGCCATTACAAGATTGAACACATGACTTTATTGGACCAGCTATTTTATCTAGGCCCTTTTGAATCACAAATGGGCTGACCGACAAAAATGTCGTACCTTCCTCTGTTCTCCTAATCACCAAGTAGCGAGGACCACTGGACTCAACTGCTTCTTTTGTGAAGACCAAACTGTTTTTTGTTGTCATAAAGGCTCCAGAGCTCCCCACCTACCATGGAGCCCAACAAGGGGTCACCTCACTGGGATGACAGGGCTACACGGGATATAATAGGCTCATTGTGCCCTTACCCTGGAGTTCTGTATAGTACCTAATCCTGGCCGATTGACTAGGGGTGGGTTATTCCCTAGTCTCCCGTTTAGGCAAAGCAGAAACCAAAGCAGCATATGAGGTTGCGCACCCTCCCCATTCACTCAAAGACAGAAACCCAGGCTCAGATGCCCAACCTTCAATCAACCAGGATATCCCTTTCCACTGACACGGGTCTCCTCGCATGGTCTACACATGGGAGGGTGTTTTGATGGTATGACTCCCTCACCACTCAGAGGTTGCCCACATGGGGGAGTCAGGGTTGGCTTGGGACAAATGGTGTGCCAAACCATACATCCCCTGGGGGTAGAGACGGAGAGTTTTGTTTTTTATGGTCTTTAGTGCCTACTTTTACTGCATAGGCACTGCAGGCAATGGCACCAATGATATATGGAATGAAGATGGAGCACCGGTGGAAAGCGATGGCAGGGGAAACTGGAGAATCTGGGAAAACCCTCCCTTGTGCCATTTTGTCCACTACAAATTCTACATGCGGTTGCTTGCGATCAAACACCTTAGTGAGAGGTGAGTGGTCTAATTACTCGGCCACGGCACGGCCAGACAGAGAGAGAAACAGAGGCAGAACCTGAGACTGAGTGAGACAGCCAGAGACAGAGATAGAGGTTTGTGGTATGGGCATCTTAGGATTATGTCATTATAATTTGAAGCAATATGCATACTGCTTTTACTATTATTTGTAAAAGAAATTTAATTATATAGCTTGCATAATGTTTTGTTTTCCTTTTTTTTTTTATTATTTTTTTTTTTTTTTTTAATTGGATATCAGTCAATAGGTTTTCACAGTAATACCAATTTATATAAGGTTATACTTAGGAGGGAATAAATAAAGCATTTACAAAATTTTTTATTTATTTATTTCATCAAAACCACGAGGGTCATCTAGAAAGTGACAGATGATTTGCATTAACTAAATGATGATAAAAGTTATCAACACAAAACTTTGTTTACAAAATTACAGTACCTTACTCTATTTCTCAACATAATCTCCATTCTGTCAAGACATTTATTGTCATGTAGTACCAGTTTTTCAATGCAGATGTTATACTTTTCTACCACCAAAGAACTTTTTGAATGCACAAAATGTTCAGCCAATCAAATTTTATAGGCAAAAAATGCAAGAGTGTGGTGATAATGCAATCAACGAATCTTCAGTGAGGAAATGGGACATAATTTTCCAGTAATCAAGGAAGAACCAGTATGTACGATAAAGATGGCATGGAAGTTCATCAATTGTTATGGAAGGATTGAAAGCAAGTGCTGATAAACGAATTAAGAGAAGCCGGTGTTTCACTTTGCACACCGTACAGGACTTTTTGGATAGAAAAGATTTTCCAATCAATGAAGACCTCAAAGTGACGGTGACATCTTGGCTTATATCTTTAACGGTGGAAGAGTATAACATCTGCATTGAAAAACTGGTACCATGTGACAATAATACCTTGATAGCAATGACAATTATGTTTAAAAATAGAGTAAGACACTGTAATTTTGCAAATAAAATTTTGTGTTGATAACTTTTGTAATTGTTTAATTATTCCAAATCATCTTGTCACTTTCTGGATGACTCTCGTACATTGGTATAGGACATAAATTTCAAACTATTATATATACGTGAGATGGCAAAAGTTAACAGTTACCAGCTTCCTGATTATTCCTGTAGGCTGTAGAAACACTGTTCATGCATGGGTTTATGTAATGTTAGCTTAAAAAACTTCAATGTGTAACCTACTTAATTTGTTGTGGCAGTTTGTTTTTCAGCATTGTCCCATTATACTTGAAGATTTCCTCATATAAACTAGTGCATTCAGACATAATTGTCACTTTGTTTTTATTCTGGATATGATACAAGTGCATTGGTTTGAAATTCATATATCATTGTACATATTAACATAGTTATACCCCATATATCTGCAATGAGGGTAGGGGCAAAATTCCCATGTTTTTGAAATATTGACCTACAGCTACTCATGAATTATATTTTTCCCATAAGTGTTATCATATTTTTCTGAATTTTAAATGTTTCTTTGCTGTGTGCTCAGTTACCAGAGAAAATAATGCCATATAAGAGAAGGGACTCAAAGTATGAGTACTACAATGTTTTTTAGCACTTTTTTCTTAAAATGTATGTATAGCTTTTATTGCAAAGCAGTGCTTGCTTAGCTTTTAATTTTATTTATGTGCATGTGCCAATTGAAGATTGCTTACATATAATACTAGAACTTTTGTTGATTTAATCCCATTTATTACAATAGGTATTAAAATATTTGCAACCAATATAACTACTATAGGCATGAACTAAGATGGAACAAGTCACATTCTGTACCCTTAACTTACAAGGCATTGCATTTTCAACAATTTTACTGAAGGGGCTTGGTCCCCTCATAATCCAAGATAAATGCCATATTAGAAAAGAAAGAAAGAAATTTTTAAGTACATCAAACAGAGTTGTAAATAACTGATCAGCTCATTTCAAATGCAGAGTTCAACTGTTAAACAAAAGCATTGATGATGCAAATTAGGTCTGAGTTTCAATTAATATGAGATCAGAATTGGAGCACGCAAATAATGAACTCTTCTTGTTTATTGCTAAAACCAACTGAAAAATTCAATACCACAGCTGGGATTTGAACATATTTCTCTCGCTCTCCAATTAGTTGCTCTATCCACTGCCGTACTGTGACTGCATGGCACTAAGTTCTCCAACTGATTCAGGTTTTTACACTGTCAACCAACTGGTTAACCAACTGGTGGCTGTGTCATTGAATTTTTTAGTTGGTTCCAGCAATGAACAAAAGTCCATTTAATTATATCACCAATATAATAAAATTTACCTAACAGTTTGGTATAAACTGTGTCAACATTATCCTGATTCTAAGTACTTATCGCCATTAAGGTATTATCTCTGAAGTGACATACCAGTTGGTTTACTGGGTAAAAACCAGAATCAGTTGAATGTAAGTCATACCAGCATGTTGTCACAGTAGTTCACTTGTTAGAGCAACTGCATGGGGAGCGGAAAACTATGTTCAAATAATAACCTCAGCCGCTAATGCCGATAGGAATATACTGAGATGCTACATTCACCACAAAACCATTAAGGGGACAAGGTACTCTGGAATGGTAAAACATAACATTTTTTTTGTTTAGATACTAATGAAAGCTCTATTATTTCCAGTTTCAAAAAATGTATACTTTTGTGGGGTTAACAGGATTTTAATTCAGTTTAAATGAATATAAATGCTAGTCTACATTTCCTTAAAGCTGTTATGCCATGCCCTTTTTAGAACATTTTTATCTTTATATTCAGTTTTCTCAAAACAGCATTTTTGGATACTTATGTACCTTTTTCTCAGGAACTATGAGAGCTGGAGAGCTAAATTTTTCGGCATATGTATAAAAAACATAGTTGAACTTTTTGAACCACAATTGTGATGTTATAGTATATATTGATCATGTTAAGAAAGCAACAACTTTGCAAATTTTCCACGTTTTTACTTTTTAAATTTGCGAATATATTTTTTTTTTAATTTCTGCTGAAATTGTATCATAGCTAAATAATTGAGGTTCAGAAAATAGCTGATTATACTAAGAACAAGCATGCAAAAATGTGATTATTTATTGCAAGTAGTATTAGAGAAAAAGGAACAGAAATTCACATGTTTGAAGTCTTAAGTTTTGTTACTTTTCTCCTGAATAAAATACTTTTTATAGACTAAACCACATAAGCTATTAATGCAAACAACCACTTGAAGCAATTGTCATGATTTATAGAATAATTCATACAAATTTCTGGAAAAATAATTGAATACTTTAGGAGCAGTGGTAATTCAACTCACTTAAGGTGTAATTTCTGTATGTTCTGACTACCTTGTCCCATTAAATTGAACAGTCCTAACATTATTTTTCTTCAAACTTTAAACTAAACAACCATATATTTAATTTACAGGTAGTTGAAACCACCTATCTATACATTAATTGAATGTACTTTACTTAAGTAATTGCACTGAATAATTTATTAATGCCAAACTAAATGCCCCCTCAAAATGTATAACATATTTGCACCTATGCAACTTACTCTTTAAAGTGGCTTATTTCTTTGTCTATGTACCAGCATAAACTTTTCTAATACAGGGCACATTAGCACAGTGCCAGATATATTTCCTTTAACTATTCATCAGATTAAAAATAATTTTAACCATGCAAACTGAGTGCATGGTAACTCTTTACAAGTTAACACCTGTAAGGCTGCTCTCCTACAGATTTGTTTTATCCATACCATCCCTTCAAGGCAAAGTGTACCATCAAGGAGTTATGTCATATTTAAAGAATTGAATGCATTTGTACACTCTTGCAACCAAACCATTAAGAGTTTTTATTTTAACTGAGTTTAAAATATTTATTTTTTTGCAGAATACTTCAAGAATGGTTATACTTTGTACTTAAACTCAGGACTAAGCTCAAGTCGAAACCATTATGGCCAACGTGTGATCACACGGGAAGCTGACTTGGTTACTGCTCATGAATTTGGTCACAACTGGGGTTCAGAGCATGACCCTGACATACCAGAATGTAGTCCCAGTGCAAGTCAAGGTGGATCGTATCTAATGTACACATATAGTGTGAGTGGATATGACGTTAACAATAAGGTGGGTAAATAAGTTCTTATTTTTGTTTTCATTTTTCTGTCATTCTCCTTTTCTGTAGTATATAGAACTGTAACAGTTGCAGTGGATTTAAGAACATGAGGTAATCACAACTGCATGTATTTTATAGTTTTAATTTATTAAGTCTTGAAGGAAAAGAACATAAAGAATTGAACCGTAGCAGAATCACCTAAACACACTTGGGGCAGTGTGTACCATGTTGGAGTAAATTATTTCAGAAGTAAGGTTTACTAAAAAGTCCATACTATGGAAGTAGGTTCTATGAGAGTCATTTTCTTTAGAAGTAACATTGGAGAGTCCAACTACACTTCACACTTTTATTTGACACTACAGAAGTAAGGTGAAGGATTGTTTTGTTTGAGCAATTTACTTTAAGTGATCATGGATAAGGTTTATTGATAGGAAAAGAGGATAAGCTAGCGAAAAGGACACATGTTTGTTAGTAGAGTTAATGAAAATCCATTTAAAGAGTATACAGTTCAAAGAACACAATGTAAAGATGCAGTTTAAGAAAAATGCCAGGAAAATTGTCATGGTCAAGTTTAATTATTCAAGTAACTGGAAACATACTGGAGAGACCTTAAACTTCTTTGGGAACGATGCTGATAATCTTAATATTTGCATTCAAGATTACTTGTGTATTAATGGAGAAAAATGCTATCTGATTTTGGAACAGTTCACTATTTTCACCAAATGAGCACAAAATAGCATTTGTGCTATTTCTATTTCTTATATTTACCAGACAACATCCAAAGTGTGGGAAACACGCAAAAGTAAAGAACTGCCTTTTCCTTTCTCAACACTCATAACTATCTGTGAACATATTCATCTACAGCTGTTGACACAGAGAGTGAGTCATCCCTAGAATGCATGTGTCAATCAAAAAGCTTTGTTTGTCTTCATAAAAGCAATCTTCACAATGCACACAAAAGAACTATATGATGGTCTGCGACTGACAGCACAATGGTTAACTTAGGCATACTGGAAACAAGTCACAGAGCAACCTTATGGTGACCAAGAGATCAAGAAGATCTTACTTCCACTCATAAGTTCCCAGGTTCAAATTTCATGTTGCATGACATTTTTTTATATTTTTAATTTTAAGACCGGTTATTTAGAACATAATGTTGCATTACTATAACTTTGGCATTTTAAGTTATAGGCCTATCTATGCACACATTTTACTAATTTTACTAACATTCGCCTTAAATAACTAAAAACAATGTGAGTAAATAAACTATTATTTTCTAAAACTAAAACACAAAAAATAAACATAATTAATATCGGGTGTATGAAGTTTCAGCTTGTATAACTGCCCTCAGTCTTTGGGTCATAGACAAAATTAAATGCCTGCAGTAATGTGGATAAGAAGCTAAAAGATCCAGGCTTCTTGAACTTATGCCCAGAAGCTATCTTTTGTCGTTTGCCCATGTACAGGTAAATTGGACTTGAGCTCCTGTTTTACCTCAGCTCACGTATTCTCAATAGGGTTCAAATCTGGTGAACAGGGAGGCCAGTTTATCACTCTGATATCCTGCCTCTCTGAAAATCAATTTGAAGCCTTTTGAGATGTGTGGACAGGATGATTATCCTGTACAAATTCAGCAAACCCATCAAGATATCTCATTCTCACAGAGGGAATAAAAATATTACAGAATATTACTGTGTACTGCACACCATTCAGTGTATCGTATTGTCGTCAATCTGTCACAGTGCACTTAGATGTCCCTTGATATACACCCCCAACATGATACAGATACACAACCATGATGGAATTGTTAAAGGCATATGTTTTCCATCATATCGGGACCCCTTTGGAAGACAGACAATCACCTTTCTATTACGTGGGGAAGATAACGTCACTTCTTCTGAGAATATCACATAAAAGAAAATTGCCCAAAATAGGGTTCTTAAAAATGTTTCAAAACATCGGTTTAACAATACTTTTAGTATTTTTTCGTAAATACAGATTCCATTTTTTTTTTTTTTTTTTGTTTTTTTGTTTTTACATTGAAAGAGAACTGTTTGTGCCTGATGCATTTGCGTACCATTCTGCGCACCACAAGCTTTCGTGTGCAGTACTGAACCTGTTCAATAAAATAAACCCTTAAATAATCATCATAATAAGTATATTTTTAAGTGTACTGAATGTCATTTATGAAAGAAGTATGTCTAAAATAAACAGTTGCTATGTGTTGATTCAATATCATTAAGAGAAGGGAGGGGGAAAGAGTTTTTTTGCTACGTGCTAGAAGCAATCCTGCGACCCTCACCAGAACAATAACTTAAGTTTTATCATAGCACTACAGTGAACACACAGGGAAGCCTTGCAATACAAACTATACCATGATTTGTGTCATTAATAGTTTTATTTAATATTAATAGTTGGTTGTTGGAGAAGCTTAAGGTATATATTTGATTATGATTATTGATCATATGGGTTAGTGATATTAAGATTTGGAACTTGTGACAACTTGCTGCTACACAACTGCATTATGGATGTTGTATACAAGACATGGTGCCATGTAGGACTTAGATGAATTTGGCATTCCAAACATGACTCATCTTTTTTGTCCACGGGTGTACCTTGTTCTTAACCTAAAAAATGCTCTAACAATGCAACAACAGATGTGACCAGCAGTAGTACGTGAAATTTATAAGTTTACCTCAAGTTTCTGAAATGTTCTGCTAGAAATACTTGGAAGGTACATAACAATTGCATTTTGGTTGATGTGACTGAATTCCAGTCTGAGTTTTGTTGTAGATCTTATCCAATGAATGTAAAATATTCTTTCCTAATACTGAAACATTCCTTGAACTCTGTATAAGTATCATTGTATCTTGCTTGTCCCATAATATATGCACTATCACATTTATTTCACCTTTCCCATATTAACGGGTCATCGATAAGTCACTCCACACCTCTTGTGTAACCAAGATTCCCCTAAAATTGGGAATTCCAGTGGCAGCACTGGCTGCCGCGAGCATATGGTTATAACATTCCACTTTCTGAGAAAACTATTAGGATATTGTATGCATGCCAATCATGGAGGTGATTTAGATAAATAATATGAAACTCACGTGGTTAAAGATGATGTTGAAAATGTTTACCATTTTCTTGAAGACACAGATTCACTCGCTTTAATTTATTTTCAAACACTGTAATTAACAGACATTATGCATTCTGTAATTGCTGATTTCAGCTCATCAACTGTTTCGGGATTGTCCTTGTAGACTGAAGCTTTAGTGGCTTCCCAAAGAAAGTAATAGGGAGGGGTCAGATCAGGAAACTGCAGAGGCCACAGAACTTGACAAATTTGTCTACCCAAAAATTATGCTAACAGCCCCATAGATTGATGTGATGTATGGTCAGTGGCATTATCTTGTTGCAAAAATGCACTGTTCACCTCATCTTTACTTAGCTGTGAAATAAATGGAAAAAGAATATCCGAGCAGTAAACATTTGAATTATCTGAGGCGTGGAAAAATATTGACCCAATAATTCACGAATGTGTAAAGGGGTTTCTTGAATAGCATTAGTATTTTCAGTAGACCATTTTCGTGTATTTTATGAGTTGATGCATCCATATAAGTGAAACCATTATGCATCAGTAAAAAATATTCTATCTAAAACGTCAATTCCATGACACACAATAAACCTCTGGAACCATTCCAAATACTGAACCTTTTTCCCATGGTCTCTGGGTTTTAATTGGGTGACTGAAACTTTATATGGATACAAACCAAGTTCTCTTTTTACTGCTTTGTGTGCCTAACTATAAGAAATATCACATTGCTGGGCCAATTTGTTTATCAATTTCTGTGGATTTTTAAACATATCTATCAGTTTTTCTTCTGTTAAAACACTTGGTCTACTGCTCCTAGCAGCATTGTATACGGAACTTGTCTCCTGAAATTTATTAATTGAATCATGCACAGTATCTTGGTGCTGTAGTTTTGAGTTAGGAAACTTGGCAATGAAATTTTGTTTAACTTTCTCAATGTAATTTCCAAATTCAGAAAAAAAGTTTTCCCCTAAAAACACACGTTCCTCTGTAGAATGCATTGTTGTCACCTTATGCACACAGTACTTACAAAACACGGGACACCAAACTAACCGGTACAATAGCAACTAATCTGCTCCCACCAAGCAAAACGCTCTGGAAACAGTAACATCTGGTTGGAATGGAATGGGGAAAATCTGGGGGTGCGAACCTTTTCTCAAGTGGTAGCCACAAACATGGTGCAGAGGAAGTTGTTGTTGACCCATCATAAACACTTTCGCATTCCTGTTATCTTCTTTATCAAGATCATCCAGTGCTCATTGAATTCTTTATTGAGATCGTCAATATCATCAAAGTAATGCGTGAACATGTTTTTATATCTTCCTACAAATATGATATGGTAATGTTGTTCATGCAATAGGTGAATTACTCCAACTAAGTTCCAAGAGTAATTTCTAACCTGTATTTGCACTCTGTTTACTTCCATAGTAACATACTACGTGACAGTGCTCTCTGACATTTAACTTTAGTAATTTACTCTGGGAGTAGTTGAATGGAGTTGAAATATTTAGCATGGTTTCCTTCAGAAGGAAAATAAAGCCAGTTGTCCTGTGTTCTAGATTTATGGCACATAAAATAACTTCAAGCCTGATAAAGAGGACTCTGAGCAAAACTAAGTGATCTTTTATTCCCAATATAGAATGGGATGCTGAGAACCACAACTGTTGAAAAGTATTCATAAATAAAACTCAATTCAATTCTGAATGGAGTTTCCAAATGTTGACTTTAATAGTACTTACTGTGGGAGTAGATCTTACTCTAGATTGGTGCATGCCACCCATGAAGTTCTACTCGCTGCACTATTTTGCAGATCATGTTTCACAGGCTGTTGTTTGCACCATCAGCTGAAATATGCTTTATGATAAGTGAAACCTTAAGAGCATTTAATCAACCCCAATTTTGTTTTTAGTTTATTTCAGTTTATAGTAGGGTAGCCCATTTGCAAACCCTATTATATGATCACAAATTGAATATTAAGATATTGGTGTGACTGATTTCCTTAATCCATGGACTATTAAACTGTCTTGAGAGCTGCAATACAGGCTTTATGCACTCTAAAATTAAAAGAGAATATCTATATAGATGCAAAACCTGCTGGGTGCTCCAATCTTAATGTAGCTAAGCCAGATAAATATATATGCATATACAAAAGACACCACATTTAATCAGAGCAGGTTGGCTACTTCACACATACAGATACAAAATCATTTAGTTTGTTCTATCATTGATAATTACAAGAAAGATGTACTCCCTGTTCAACCTTTAAAATCTTACATAATCTGAGTTTAAACCGGCGTAAGCCAGGTTGGTTTCTATCTTTGAATTTTTTAGTTAGAAATTTGTTTTTGTGCTTTATAGTTTGGCCAAGCCATATAGAAAGCAGTGATTATTCTTTGTTTCCTCTGGGTCAAATAATGCATTGGGGATGGTCATTTATATATCCATTTTTCAAATGTTAATTCTCCTGTTTATATTTGTTTTACTTATTTTCTATAGTTTACAAAAGTTATGGATAGTGTCCAAATCTATGAAGTTGACATTGGAGAACTGTCAACATTATTTACTAAAAACAGTGATCTAAATACAGATAATGGTAATAACAGTGAATTCATCCTCAAAACTTGGCCTTCAGGTTCAGGGAAAATAAAAAGATGTCCTGAAATGAACAAAAGGAATGGTGCAAAGAGAGCATGGTATGCTTTATTTTAATATAAATATAAAATTGCCAATTAAACTACAGTTTGGTGGGTTTTGTTAGCATTTAGTAGCCTAGTTTATTTTGCAGCATTGTAGTGTAGCAATAAACATTTTTTTTTTTTTTGCTTCCAGACAGCTACCCAAAGGATTACCGAAGCACCCAGATTGTGAACACAATACAGTTTTTATGTCATGAGTAGGGCTCAGATTTTCAGGTTCAACTTATTTTTATCCTCGTTATTTAATTTAATTAAGAAATTTCAAGATATATATTTGTTACGTACTTCCTGAAGCAGACTATGTGAATATCATTCCACATAGAAAAATCTAAAATAACCTAAATAGCTGTTTTGCCTTCTTCAAAAGAAGAATGTTATTTTCCCATTAAAACTCATCCATGACTTGGATGAAACAAAAGCTTTCTGCATTGCCAAGGCCAAGAAATTGCTCAAGTATCCCATTCTTCTCGCTTCCCTTGCACTGGTACATAGATGTGCCACTGTCACAAAATTTGCAATAGTAACAATATTATTATGCCAACAATGAAGTTGCTTTCTGTACCTTGTCTTGAGTACTTCAACAAGCCTTAGTAGTAGCTGCAAGGTGCAAGTGTGTATAGCTCAGTACTTTTAATGGTTTATATCTAGAGCTGCACTATTGTGCGTACCATGCACCAGTGTATCTTATCATGTAAGTATTTTATGCAAATTGCTGTTGCTACCTGGATATTAATGTTTCTGCCTCTTAGTTTTAATGTGTTCCATAACATGAAACATTTCTGATACATTTTTACAGTTTTTTTTTAATCACTGAATATTTTACCTTTAGGACAAGTATTGTATAACCAAATGAACTTGAAAAAGTTTACTAGAAGTGCTAATTGAGGAAGACAATGAGAACTACATTTTTTTATTGTAACTTCTCTGACAGCAAAGAGGAATGTATTAAAAACCAGGAACAGTAATCTGACTCAGAAATTGAGTACTATGCTGACAATTATTCCTCAGGTGATTCCAGCTCTGAAGTTGAGGTTTCTGTTTCCACAGACAAATCTAAATGAATGAAAAGTAGCTTGCAAAAGAAAACTCTCCATTTAGCACACAAAATATAATCAAAGTATTACCTGGGCCTAAAAGAAAATCAGAGAGCATCAAGGTCAAAATAACTGCTTTCAATAATATTATCTGTGTTTAAATGGTTGATGAAATTGTGCACTACACCAACAAGTGCACAAAAAGAGGATCCGATATGAACTACTCCAGAGAAAGAGACCTTTAACTGACAACAAAAAGTGAAAGATGATACAGACAGACCAATTTTGATATCCTGCATGAACTATAAACACATTGCTGTTTCTGATAAGGTGTACAAGGTTAGATGACAAACAATCCAGAGAAGAGAGGTGAAATTAGATAAACTGACAGTGATTAGAATATTTCTGAATTGTTTTGTAATGAACTGCAGAGAATGCTACAACTTTGTGGACTTTGTCACTCTAGATGAGAAGCATTTAGAGGAAGATGTTCTTCCATCCAGTATATACCAAATAAGCTAGCAAAATATGCCCTAAAAGTGTTTGCTGTATGCAATGCAAGGACATTTTATACAAGATTTTTGGAAGTTTACTGTGAGGAACAACTAGATGGATTACACCAGGTTTGTAAAAAAACATTTGATACTGTCCAAAGATTGATAAAATTGATAAAGGAAAAACACTGTAACCTAACAATTGATAAGCTACCCATTGACACTATGTCTACTAACAAACAAAATAACTTACATTGGGACCTTGCACCATAAAAAGAAGGAAATCCCATATTAATCTACCAAATAAGAATCAAGAAATTGTTTTAATGGTTTTTGGATATCAGTAACATATTACTATGGGATCCCATGCACTTAAAAAGAACAAAGCAGTGATCCTCATATCTACCGTGCATAATGAAGGTAAGTACTATAGATGAAACTAAGAAGCCACACAATTCTGGACTTTAATATTTCCAAAGGAGAAGTAGTCAACATGCATCAAATGTGCTGCAAATATTCTGTGTCCCATGTTACCAGAAGATGGACAGTGCCATTGTGGTATGTTTGGCTAAATATAGTAGGTATACATTCACAAGTTTTTTTTCTGCAGTCAAGAAAACAAAGACATTGGAGAACAGTTTTATTAAAAAATCTTTCAAAGCAACTAATGAAAGAACATCTCATAGAAAGGGTAAAAATCCCAACTCTGCCAGTGGATGTTAGGTCATTGTAAGTTCTTTTAGAGATGAAAATTCAAAATGAAGAATACCAACCAGCTAGGTCACTGTATTTTCTGTGTGCATGCAAAAGACGTAAATTTAATAATTCAGTGTTCCTTCTGTGATCCATAGGTAAAAAGGCACTGTGTAAAAGGCATTCAAATGCAGAAATTATATGTGAAAAATGTGATAGGCAGGATCAAGAATGTAAAAGTGAGTGAACACTAGGGAACTAATGTAATTTATGCAAGTTTTTCAATTAATGTCATTTTTTTTGCAAACATTCACTTCCCAAGACTTATAATATTTAATTCAGAAATGTTATCATTTATAGGTGGTTTTCATAATGGGAAGAAGCATGTATTTAAGTAATAATTACATGTACAAAAGTGTTATGCTATATAACTGTTATCTGAGAATATTTCAAATAAGTTGTCTGTTAATATAAAAAAGCACAGTAAAATAGTAAAAACAGAATAAATTGGATCTAGCAGCCATCCATGTATCAATTTAATGGCAGTCCAATGTGGTGTGCTGAATGTGCCTGCATGTCTGCTTATGTAACATTCTTAGATGCACCTGCTTGAGGGTTAAGATTAATTTTTGTTTAATGCCAGAAGCTATTCACTGGTTGGAAATTATAACCCTGCCACTCAATGGTGCTTTGAGTATCATTGGCGATTATTCTAGAAAAGAAATATCTGGACTATTAAGAGTAGCATATTTGTTGAAGGAGCAAAAGATTCTTCAATGCAATTCTGGTTTTGAAGACATGAAAGTTAATGAGAGACAGTATGCAGGAAAGTTACCCAAAGAACTAGCTGCATTAGCATACATGCTGTATGGCCCAGTGATGTAATTTTTCATTTAAAGAGGTTTTTCTTCTTACAAGAATATGTTACGTGATAATAAGAAGTCATTTGTGCCGAAAAATTTGTGTGCATTGTTGCATTCTTGGAATGATGATGGTGATGACGGTGATGTTAACAGTATCATCATCAGTTTTGACAGCCTACATTAAAGACAAATGTTCAACTTGTTGCACTCAAAATAGAATATCACTATAAAAAGTTACAAAGAAGAGAGAAAACTTCAAATAACAGCAAACATTTCGGAAGAAGTGAGTAAATGTATTCTATAGTAAACTTTATCAGGAAATGAACTTGATGATACCCAAAATTCCCATTCAGGCTATGTACTATTTCCAATATATAATTTCACTGTTCGCCACATTGTCTTCACTACAGAACGAAGACAATACTTTCAGCTATGTGTGGATCAAACATGAATATTCCAAAGGTTGTAATCAAATTGCCTTAGCATTACACCACTGACTATGCAACCCCACTTAAATGGAGCTCTAATTATATGATTATTTTCAGATGCGTGTGCTGGTTCCTTTATGAGATTTCCCAAAATGTATAGAATGTTGAAGTTTGATTCCCAGTATTAGGCTGCTCATTCATTACCTCTCCTATTTTTGGTAAATTAAAGAGCAAAGGTGTAATTGAAGCCCCAGAACAGTGTATTCAGGTATCTAAGGTCTATGTAACAGTTATACACTTAGAAGAAGGATGTTCAGTTAAGAACTGATACTCTGATGAAGTTCCTAAACAACCAGGACAATGCAATTTCAAATTGCAAAAAGCAGAGAAAATCACAATCACACACAGTAAAACCAACAAGACAGTATTGGTTCAAGGTGACCCATTGCACAATAATCATAAGAGTGGATTTAAGAACCGCTGCCAGAAAGGAAAGCATTTCAAGCAATGTGGTGAGATTGAAGATATTGAGAAAGAGGTTTGAAGTAAAGCTTAAGAATATTAAGCAACTGTTGGAAAATTCAACATGAAAATGAAACATTACAGTCTTACAAGAATATTTTTGTTGAAGGCAATATTGTCATGATGAAAGATAGCATCAGTGATGAAGGTGATACTGACAATAAAGTGATTTTGAGCTCCTGGAAAAGATGCTGTAGACTTCACCTGAGCAAAGTGTTTGCTTTCCTCTTGAATTTTCTTAGGTGATAATAAATTTATTGGAACAAAACACACAAATCAGGATACTTCTTTTTACATTATTTCATTTTTCTCTATCCTTTTAAAAATCCTTCTAATACTTTCAAGAGCTAATTTGCTATATGATGAATAATTATCATAAGTAATACCATGCATGAATTGTCCTAAGCAATGAAAACATGATTTGTAATTGATAAGACAATTCAGTGAAATATACTATTAATAATTTATAATATATAGAAAGGGAGATTTTATCCTCTCATACTTAAAAATACAAATAATGATTATTTTCACATAAAAGCTTGTGGCACTTTTTCTAAGCAAAAGTGCATGAACAGTTTCCATATACTAGCACAGTTTTTATCCATGTTAAGGGTCTGGCTTCATTCATGATTTGTTTTATTTTTTGTACATTTGCTGACCAAACTGTTTCAAACTTTTCGCCATCATGCAATGTCACGTCTGATTGGATTGCCACCAATAATCAAGACAGGAGATTAAACAAACAAACATCAGTTGTGACAAGATTTTAAAGAAATGAACCTCAGCTGCGATAAAATGTTTTGATAATATTGCTCCAATCAGATGACCATGATCGGTTGAAATTACCTAATCTCAGTCATTGCATTGGCACTTTAATAGTTGAGCTAAATTTACTGCATAACTAATTTTATTCATTCCATTCAGGAAATTATTGGCCCCTATACATAATTTTATTTATTTATTTTTTTTTTTTTCAAAATTCTGTAGTAAGAATTTCTATAACATTTGTAATTTCTAACAGTTTTATAAGTTTTTCATCAATATGTCAAAAGGTGGTGTAAAGTATATAGCAGGTTTTGAAAATGGGCTACTCAGTTGTTTGCCATGAAATAGATGTATATTCTAAAAGTATATGTAGGCTATTAAAATTGAAGTAGAACTATTAAAAATGACTAACTAGTTATATAGTAGACCATCATATTGTAGATTAAATATTTTAAGTAATAGCTCAATTACACAGCCATATGTTTAGATTACCCTGAATAATTCTGTAGAATATGAGAATTGCAATTATGTTGAGTTCATTATATGAAGAGGTGGTTCAGGAACACTAGTCATTTATTGCCTAGTATGTAAGAAGTGAACAGGAGTTAAGATATCAGACGTATAATTTTTTTATTCTTAATAGCATGACCAAGTACATTGACTAGGAGTATCCTAACAAAGCTTTGTGAATGCAGGAAAGATTTGCACTATCTTGAAATGTGGTTAAGTGATAAGAGTATGTAATGTCACTTCCAGATGCATTAATTTAGACCCTTCAATCTAATAATTTCTTGTCAGAGCTGTTAAAAGTTGTTTTTGGGGACATATTTATCAAACATATAAAGTTTTAACCCATTGACAGTTTATATAAATACTCTCATAGTTACCACAAAAATTTGATTTAAATCTTGTACAGCTGCACGAGTGTGCTGAAACATTTAAAAATTTGTATGGAATCAACCATATGATTTCTTTACTGAAATTTTGCATGCAACTACTGGAAGGATTGACTCACAGATTTTGATGGCCTAGTATGATTGAGTGTGTGTTAGACCCCAATACAGTTCTCCAAATGAAGGATGACATAAGCATTTTCTGTATTTTTAATTCTATTGTACCATTTGTCCCATTTTTCTTTCCTTCCTTCCTTCCTTCCTTCCTTCCTTCCTTACCAGCTTGCAGAATTGCATTGGAATAGTGACACATGTTTTAAGTTGCAATCTTAATGGGATGAATTTCAACCTCTAAAATTGAACTCTGGTAGTGTTATAATTTGAAGCAGCTAATGAGTAACATTGGTTCCTAAGTCTTTGTAATTTGAACAGTCATCTTGTGAAACACAATGAAACAATTGTATATCCATATCTCTAGCAGATACAAACAAAATGTTTACCATTTTCTTGAAGACACAAATTCACTCGTTTTAATTTATTTTCGAACACTGTAATTAATGTCTCCTTTGTTACAGATGTTATGTAATCTTCTATTGCCATTTTCAGCTCATTGATTGTTTTTGGACTGTCCTTATAGACCAAAGCTTTAGCAGCTCCCCAAAGGAAATAATCCGGAGGGGTAAGATCAGGAGATTGCGGAGGCTACAGGCCTTTAGAAATTAGTCTTTCCCCCAAAAATTCCACTAACAGTCCCATGGATTTATGCGATGTATGAGCAGTGACATTATCTTGTTGAAAAAATGCACCATTCACTTCATCTTCATTTAACTGTGAAATAAATGGAAAACGAATATCCGAGCAATAAACATCTGAATTAATTGAGTTATGGAAAAAATTTGTCCCAATAATTCGAGAGTGCGAGATCACACACCATACACCAATTTTCTCTGAATGTAAAGGGGTTTCCTGAATTGCATTAGGATTTTCAGTAGACCATACTTGCATGTTTTGTGAATTCATGCATCTTGATAAGTTCAACCAAGCTTCAGTAAAAAGTGTCCTATCTAACATGTCAGTTCCATGGTGCAAAATAAACCTCTGAAACCATTCACAATACTGAACTCTTTTTCCGTGATCTGTGGGTTTTAATTCGTGGATGACTTTTACCTTATATGGATACAAAACTAGTTCTTTTTTGACTGCTTTGTATGCCGAACCATAAGAAGTAGTATATTGTTGGGCCAATTTGTTTATTAGTTTCTGTGGACTTTTAAGCATTCTATCAAGTATATCCAATAGTTTTTCTTCTGTTAGCACACTGGGTCTGCCACTTCTAACAGCATCATGCACGGAACCTGACTCCCGAAATTTATTAATTAAATCACACTCAGTATCTCAGTGCGGTAATTTTGAGTTAGGGAACCTGACAACAAAATTTTGTTTCACTTTTTCAGTATAATTTCCACATTCATTAAAACGTTTTCCACTAGAAACACACATTCCTCTGTAGAATACATTGATTTCGCTTTAGGCACATGTCAGAACTCACACCATAGTAGACCATACTAACCAGTACAGTAAACAACTCATGTGCTCGAGTCCACTGATAATGCCGATAATCATAACATCCCGTCGGAAACAAATGTGATAAACCTAGGGATGCCAACCTTTTATTGAGCGGTGGCCTGCAGCAAGGTGCAGAGGAAGTTCTTGATGACCCATTAGTACTCAAGAGTACATTTCGGTTTATATTCTTCCTTTCTGGGTGTCTGATCTTTCCTTCTTCTCAGCCTATTTCTGGAATGTCAGGAGCTTTTTATTTTATTGATAAGAAATAAGCGTTATTCTTCTTTCGGCATAGGCTCATTCATTGCTGACAATGATCCATACTTGCCACATTTCAGTTGATTATGAGATATATCAGACAACATACCTTATATGCTCTTATAGTGCCAACAGCATCATTTTTTTTCTGTTCATTATTCTTCTAAAGACATATGGAAATCCTTTGAATGCCACCTGTTAAAATTCTTATATATATATATATATATATATATATATATATATATATATATGTAGTTTTATCCACCAGCAAACACTTGTGAGTTATGCTTGTTATAGGATTTAAATGTCATTATGAACCTCTGCAAGTACAGCTCATCGTATGAATTGAATGGGTTAAGGTGTAGGATGGGAGATGTAGAAATTAAACTAGACTGGCCGAAAATAGATTGACTACCAGAATTTAGCAGACAGCATATCAATTTTTCTAAACCTTGTTAACTATATGGGAATTTTATGGGGAGTTGGGAAAGTAAATAACATGTCATTAACTATGGGTTGGTAATAAAGTAAATCATAATGTGGCTAACCACAGTTTGGTACAAATCTCTTACATGAATGGAATAGTGATGCAGTTTCTTGTAGTTTTAGCAAAGGGGCTTTCTTGCATTTGCAAGTTTTTGATGAGTATCCATACATCAGCCATAAAAACACAGTTTTTGGACTGTTTAAGCTTCTCTGAAGAGTCATAGGTCTGCCACATTTATACAGTTCTGTGTACTGTACCTTTGAAAATGCTTCAGAGATCCTTTTAAATTTTTACATCACTAATTGCAGCTGTGACGACAGGGAAGAAGTTTGTCTGAAGTAGATGAGATCCATTTGATTTCCTTAGCTCTAAGTTCTGCTTTGAATTCATCAAAACTTTGGTAACACAGTAGAACAAAATCTATCATTGCTGGAATGAGCAGTTTTCTGTATTTAGTTCAATTATATATTTCCAAAACAATTGCCAATACAGCTTGTTTACAAAACCAGCATTTGTCATTACTCGGAATGTCATTTTCCCACATTATTGACAAAGACATTTTACAAAACTCTGTCCTAATTTAATCATTTTCGACCAGAGAAAATAAAACAGCAATCTTTCTTCTTATATGATTGCCAGTATCTGTTAAAGCAGCCTGTGTCAGGAACCTGAAATATTACAATGTTGTCTCAATCACTAAAAAAGTCACATTTATCAGGAATGTAAATATGAAGGAAATGAAAACTAATGCTATCAAAAAGTAACAGAAAACTGCAGAAAGAATATCAAATATATCACTTTTGTGAATGCATCAGCTGAGTCAGGGAGTTGTGGATCTGCTATGGTAGCTATATCACTCTCTGATCTTCATCAAGATAATGCTTATGATGATGATCTATGAGAGGACTGGTACAAAATTAGGGTGCTGGCAGATTCATTTAAATGTACATAAAACAGACAAGGATACCAGCATAGTGTATGTTTCAAGACACGTTGCCGTACTACTGTGTATGAAAACCACTATTATCAATGTGAAATATTCCTACTTTACACACACCCACATGCACATGTACCCATGCACAAACAAGTTTGTGCACACTGACTCACATACACACACAATAAATACAGAATGCTATTGACTGCATGGTATTAATCTTGCCATTCCATTTTAGACAAATGAATAAAATCATCAAAATGGTACATTTTTTTCTGGGCATTTACGTAGTTCATATTCAACATCCATCCAAATGAGTCGTAAAAATGTGCTGAGGTGATGACATTCAAATCAAAGAGTCTTCCACCAACTACAAAGATACTTAAAATCTCAGAAGGCACTGACTTTGAGTTGGATTTATATCTGCTGTCATTCCCCAGCTATGTCATTTGAGGGAGAAGAAATAGAACACACTGATAAAACAAAATTTCTAGGGGTTTGGATTGATAAGAACCTGAAATGGAATGTCCATATTAGTGAATTAGTAAAGCGACTTAGTAAGATATGTTTTCAAATCAAAATGCTTAGCCAATCAGTAAATAAGTGCACACTTAGGATGGTATATTTTGCACATTTTCATTCACTTCATCATATGGGTAGTTCTATGGGGATCTAGTAGTGAGGCAATTAAAATATTTTCAGAATTATGCTCAATTTACCTTATACTACCAGCTGTAAACCATATTTTAGAGAGTTAAAACATTATGCCACTGCCGTGTGTGTGTGTGGGGTGGGGGTGGGTGTGGGGGTGGTGCGTGCACACGTGACTACAAACACACATTAAAACACTTACTGTCAACTCAGACATTCATACATATGATACAAAGAACAAGTCAAAATTACACATTACACCTCATAATTCCAAATTTTTTGAGAACAGCTATTATAAAGGTACCCCACCTGTACAATCATATACCTTCTAAAATAAAGAATATAAAATCCATCCAAGGCTTTAAGAAATGTTTACAAAACTTTTTAATGACAAATTGTTATTATTCACTTGATGAATTTTTGCTATCTTAGGTTAACTGTTTACTCTTTGTAGCATTATAAAATTGTTGTGTATGTAATTCTAGATGTTGTAAATGTTGTGTAATTTACATTTTATATGTGTTTCATAATGTTGTTAACCATTTGGGTGTGTAACTATCAAGTGTAACTAAAAGACATATCCCATAACATGTATAGGTTTCATAGGACGGGGAAAAAAAGAAAATAAAAAAAAAAGAAAGAAAGAATAACTTAAACATTATATTTGCTACAGAATAATCACTGCAAAGTTTATTAGAATTATCTTATGTCCAATTTGATGTGCACTAAAGCTGCTAAGCTAATGTTTTCAAACAGTTTCTTTTTCTAATTTTAATATTACTAACCATGGAAAAATATGTACTTTTAACATCATCTTTGGTGTGTGATAAGGCCAAGCAAATTAAAACCATTGTCCCAGTCTCCTTAAATATTAACTTTTTCTTAACATTTTCACATATTGTTCTCATGTCCTGAAAATTAGTGGGTGTGTTGCCGCATTTGTCCAATGCTTACATGGGATTCATCTTTGCCTCAGATTTCTTTGGCACATTATCGAGCATAGAATCATCCATTAGTTGTTGCGTAATTGTGTCAATAACATAATTTAATATCATGTAAATTATAATTTCCTAATCTACTACAAATGACTTTTTGAAGGGATCACAAAATATTTGTCTTAAAAGTAAAGACTATTAACTTATGGTTGACTAAATGCAATGTATGCAAGTATTTGAAAGAAAGTCAAATTCAGTGTTTTCATTGAAAAAAATCTCATGTGTTACACTCACATGAGTTTCTCTAACTGTTCTAAACCTTCCAAAGAATTACTCTTTTTTCTGCATCATCCTAATCAAGATAAGTATTAACAGAATGTACTTATTACTTAGTTCCTTATAAGTAGAAGTGAACTAAAGGAATGCGCTATGCTAAAGTGATAGTCAACTGTTTTAACACTAGAACGCTTAAAGGCGGTCAATTGACCGCTTTTGATTTTCGAATGGTTTTACTGTCACCATCTTCGTAAACAGTTTCCTCACCTTTTGTGACTTTTAATGCCTTTCAATGGCGTTTATCCTATCAATATTTATTTTTCATTACGGATGTAATTATTTAAAATAATGACAAATTTAAAATTGGTTCCTGGAGGCAGTCAATTGACCGCTCTCTTGCAGGTGCTTCTTATGGCATGTCTTGTGTAGTTGGAAACGACAATAATCATTACTGCACAACAAACATGTTTCCAGCACAGGTAGTGTAGTGTATAACACATTGTCAGCACTTGGACCCTGTCTAAAATTGTGCTTAGCTTTTCATTATCACGTAGCTTTGATGGTATAGTTGAGCTCATTCCTGATATTCGTAGTAGGACAGGCTCTTTACTAAGCACACAATACAGTCGTGGCCTTTCCGAAACTGAAATTCTGGAAACACTTCGGAGTATATCTCCAACGCTTAAGGGAGGAAAAGTGTAACATAGAAGAATACAATAGATACAAATGGAAGGAAGAGTATTGCAATAAATTTAGGCAGACACTAAATTCTAATTACGGCCAGCTATGTCAGTGTGGAATAAGTTTTATGATAAAGGAGCAAGAAATTGAAAGTGCTATGAATATCTTAAATATCATTATGCTAAGGGCTGGGGAGGAAATGAAAATGAGAAAGAAGGTTTACAAAAGAGATGAGGGCTGGTTTGATGAAGAATGTAGAGTAACTAAAAGACAAGTCAAACAGCTTCTCATAAAGTGGAGGGAATTAGGATACATAGAATTAAAGAAAGAGTATATGCAAGGGAGGGATTTATATAATTCATTACTGGAACAAAAGAAAACAAGCTGGATAAAAAAATATGAAAGTAATTTGATATGAATCCTAAATGAAAATAATGTAAATGAGATATGGAAGGTCATGAAATCAATGTATAATAAATATGTAACAAAACCAAGTATACAACCAGGAGAATGGATGGAATATTTTAAAAAACTGTATGGGGAGAAAAAGAGTAAAAATGAGATAGGAAATTGAGAAATAGTTAATAACTATGTAGATGTACTCAATGATATAATAAGAAGTGAAGAAATAATTCAACAGGTGAAATTGATGAAGAAAAATAAAGCAACTGGAATAGATGGAATCCCAACAGAGTTCCTCAAGGAATGGTGCATTGAAATAAATAGAGTTAAGGCTTTAGTAGACTTATTTAACTCAATTAAAGTGAAGGGTTATATACCAGGTAAGTGGAGGAAAGCAATCATACATCCAATATACAAAGGCAAGGGTAGTGTTGATAAACCAAACCACTATAGAGGCATTGCATTGTTATCAAATGTAGGAACAATTTATACTGGTATTATGGCAAGCAGGATACAAACATGAGTTGAAGAATATAATATCTTCTTGGAACTTCAGATGGGCTTTAGAAAAGGGAGGAGGACAGTTGATAATTTATTTATTATAAAAACGCTGGTAGATTAATACTTGAAAGACAAAAGAGGAAAGCTATATATTGTTTTTGTGGATTTAGAGAAAGCATACGATAGGATAGAGCTTCAATTGCTGTGGCATAAGTTTTTGACCAAAGGAGTGAGTAAACAAATGGTGGACAGCCTTAGAGCATTATATAAGGAAAATACTTTTTGTATAAGAGTGGAGGAAGGGGTTGTAACAAAAGAAATCCAACAAGAGAAAGGCCTTAGACAAGGATGTAAGTTAAGTCCGGTCCTATTCAATTTATATATAGATGATGTATTAACAGAAATTGGGAGAAATAATAACTCTATGCCAGTAATTAATAATATTCAGATTCCAGGATTACTGTTTGCAGATGATCTAGTTATAGGTGCAATTACAGTGAATGGCTTAAAACAATCCTTGCAAGCATTAAATAATTACTGTAAAGAATGGAGTTTAAAAGTGAACCAGGACAAGACACAGATTGTAGTGTTCAAAAAAGGGGGGAAATTGAGCAAGTATGAAAAATGGAAGAATGAGAATGAAAAAGAGTACAGGGTAGTGAGAGAAGTATTTACCTAGGAGTTAAAATTGATAGTGGTGGCAATTGGGAAAAACAAAAGAAATTTGCATTAACAAAAGGAAAAGGAGCTTTATCAGCTATTAGAATTTGCAAATACAAAGCACCTAATATAAATATTAGATGGTTAGAAAAAGTGTACAATATGGTGGTTGAGGCAAAAATGCTATATGGGATAGAAGTATGGGGATTAGGAGGAGGATGGGAAGTCATAGATGAGGTGCATAGGAAATTTTGCAAAAAAATACTTGAGCTACCAAATGCAACTGTTAGACAGGTAGCACAAATAGAGCGGGGTAGAGTGGCAAGTAAGGGAAAGATTATGGAGAGGGCATTGAAATTTTGGCATAGAATATTGAAATTGGAAGAAAGGAATTTGTTAAAGCAGTGTTTAGTGTATCAAGAGAAAAGTTTAAAGAACAAGGAATGGGTAGACTGTCTCAGAAATAACCTGGAAAGTAGTGGGTTAGGGGAAATGTGGAGAAGAAGAGAAAATAATGTGAATAACTTCTGGAAGTTGGCAAGGAAAAGATTTGAGAATATAGAAATACAAAAAATATTTAGTGAGATAACTGAAAAGAGATCTTTAGTTTTCTATATACCAATGAAAGTCTCGTGGGGAAGGGAAAAGTACATAGATGTGACAAATTAAGAGGAGCGAGAAGGTATTGCATGGCTGAAAGCAGGAGTATGGAGATTAAAAGGTTTAAGGAAAGGTATTCCACAAAACCAATGTCCTATATGTGGTGGAAATGAAGATATGGAACACATTTTATTTAAATGTAAAGGGACTGAAATTTGGAGAAAAGAGTATATTAATAGGAAATGGTTTAAAATAGATAGAAATATAGCAGTAGTTGGAACGTTTCAAAAAGATAGTAAGAAGATTGGACAATTCTTATACAAAGTGAAAAATAAATGGGTATGGACAGCAAATAGACAAAATGGTGTAATAAACTATTGTAAAATATGAGTATGACCGGTAAAGAGCCAGGGCTGAACACTGGTCATATTCACCTGTATAAAGCTTAGCATAAATAAATAAATACCTCCAACGCAATCTGAAGTGGACAAATTTGATTGACAGTCTATTTCTGAAAGGGAAAGTTCTGATAATGAGTGTATTCTACCTTCAGAAAAGGAGAGTGATAATGAATCCCTGGTGACAACCTTAGATCAAATTGTTTGGCCTCTGATATCTGGACCGAATTCATTGACAATTGTATTGCATGCTAAAGGCCATCTGAATTTTTGACTGCAGACACCTGTACCATATATGAGCAACAAGCCTGATAAGTACAGAATGAAATACTGGTTGCTTACCAATGCTAAAGTGAGATATATTCTAAATGGATTTTGGTACCTGGGAAAAGATGAAACCAGACCTGCGAATACCGGCCTCTCAGAACATGTTACTCTCCATCTCATGGAACCCTTTTAAGGAAAGGGATGAAATTTAACAACTGATAATTTTTTTACCTCTGCCAAACTGGCAGAGAACTACGAAGGAGAAATACAAGCATTGTTGGTACCTTGAACAGAGCTAGACGAGAAGTACCTCCATCTCTGAAAAAGGGTCAAGATACTCTTCATTCAAGCATCATGTACAAAACTGAGGTTATTACCCTCACATCTTACCAAGGGAAGGTCAAGAAAAATTTGCTTATTTTTAGCACTGTGCATTTCAGTGCAAATGTAATTAAATCATACAATAAGAAAATCCCTGAAATGGTCAGTTTTATAATGACATCAAACTCAGAGTAGATGTTATGTTAGATGTCTCACAAGTACAATGTTAGAGCTATGGCCAATTCATGCTTTCTATAACATTCTAGACTTAGCTATGATCAATGCTCATGCTTTGTATAAGCTAATGAATGGGTCTACAATATCTAGATGGTCTTTCATGACAAAAGTGGTGGAGGAAATGGCTATACCATACAGGAATTCATGTCCATGTCGACCACTGTCACCATCACTAATGACCAATGATAGTAATGAAGGAAGATCTAAGGCCAATAAATGCAAGACATGCCAAACAGGGTTATGCAAGAAGAACAAAACAAAAGACAGTTGTTTGACTTGCAAAAAATTGTTTTTGGTACATGTTTAAGCAAAAATGTCTGCAAAAGGGGTAATCTGACATCTCTTACAATGTTTACTAAATGTAACACCTTTTTTGTATTGATATACCCAGTGTTTGTGTTATACATCTTTTTTGAACAGTGAATTTGCCTCTATATAGTGCAGAGGAAAGCTAATTGTACTTTTCAAGAAAACAAGTATAAATACCTAAAACAATAAATAAACAAACAAATAAAACCCTTCTTGCAACCATTTTCTCGAGGTGCACTCTTAAAATATGAATAAAATAATAATTTAATCAAAGAAGTAGATATATATCATTGAATTCACAAAATAGGCTATATGAATAGGCAAAGGAGCTTAGTAACAAAGTGCTAAACATAGCAAGACATGAGTATAAAACACGTAAGGGTCTGAAACTAGAATCTTGACTCCAGCTGGATTCGAACCTGGTTGCCAGCTCAGAAGTCAAGTTGTTCCCTTCATACAACTACAGTTGTCTGATAAGTAATAAGTAAGACATTTCATCAAACTGAATCAAAAGAAGACTTCAATACCTGATAATGAGCAGAAACCATGTATATACTACGTACACTCATTCTGGAAGCCAATAACGCCAATTGGATTCAAACCTGGCTTGTAGTTCAATAGTAAAATTGTCCATTCTACTACATGACACTATACTAGAAGAAGATAGGCAAGAAATTCCACACATTTCAGAGCAAAAGTGGTAAAACATATGCATAGTAATGCAGTAGCGGTAAATTAACTGCTAACAGGCGTTTTGGGGGGGTACTAGGAACTTTGGCATTCTAGTGTTATGTGGTTGCCATTGAAATTTGCATCTTTGCTTGGCCAGGAGTAGAACAAAAGAAAAATGGACACTCCCTGTCTGAGAAAAGTATAAGTATCTTAAAAATTGAAACCAATAACAAGAAATATCTGTGAAATGATCAACTTTACAACAAAAATGCATATTATCTAAACTGTGTGCTTTAATGAGATCTACTTTTTTTGTGTGCTAGGTTTTTGTCTACCTCTTATGGCTTATAGTTATGCAAACTTCAGAAAAACCTATCTTCAGAAGTTATTGCCAGAAAATTCAAGATATGCATTTTATTTGTGATGTAAATATGTATAATGTAAGTTATTTTAGTCAAAATCATTACAGCCATTTTTGAGAAAAACAAAATTTTCAAAAATTTTTCCATGTAAAGGGTAGTTTGGAATGGGGGAATTTCTTGAAAATCTCTGTATTGCATCCTTGGAAGATAATGTATTTAAATACCAAGTATGGCATTTAACAGTCTATGTTGTTCCCTCCCAAACACATACACACACGCATGCATGCACGCACGCACGCACACACACACACCCAAACTGTTTTATTACTTAATTCCTTATAAGTAGAAGGGAAATAAAGAAATACACAAGGCTAAACCAACAGTCAAATGTTTTAAAATGTGGTTGCTATGGGATTCAAATCCATTTCTTCGCATCAGGAGTTAACAAGTTCCCTTATGAGAAAAGTATAAGTACCTTAAAACTGAAACCAATAACAAGGAATATCTCAAAAATGGCTATCTTCACTAAAAAAAAGTGGATATGATATAAATTATGTGTTTTAACAAGATTTACATTTTTATGTAGTAAGTCTGTCTATCTCTTACGGTTTACTAGTTATGCAAAATTCATCCAGAATAAACAGGTCTTCAGAAGTTATTCTCAGAAAAATCAAGATATACATTTTATTTGTAATGGAAATGGCTTTAACATACGGTATTTTAATCAAAATCATGAGAGCCATTTTTGGAAAATCAAAATTTTCAAAATTTTTTCCATGTAAAGGGTGGTTAGGGATGAGGGGATTTTCTTGAAAATTTTTGTGACGCATCCTTGGAAGATACCAAACTTAAATAACATGCATGCGCTCACATACACGCAGGCAGGCAGGTAGGCGGGTGGGCGGATGTTTTTTATTTGTATTCAGAGGGTTCTAAAACTTGTATTTCCAGTGAAGTCTTGGTATCAAATTTTTGGGTGGAATGTACTACTTCCTCTATACACTATGTACATAGTATGTGTAGAGAATGTAAAAATCCTATTCTTATTCAGGGACCTCAAAACATACATTTCTGATGAAACCTCAATATGAAAATTTTGGGTGCAATAATACCTTGTCTATACACTATATACATAGTACATGTGAAGAAAGTAAAGATTATGAGTTTAGGGTTTGTCAAACTTGGTACTATATGTAATACCTAAAGATGCCACAAATTCAATGTACTCCTAAAACAAATTATGGTGATGGTGGTGGCAACACTGACAGTTCAATTCACTTATCAAGGCTATTCTTGTGTATTTGTTGCACAAATGTTTGCTACATTTATAACAGCTTTTCTGTTCCTTCGCCATGGGCACAGTGAACATACACTAGGAGTTGTCACAGTAGTTGCAGTTTCTGCAATCTCTTCTTCATTACCAACAATTTTCTTTATTGAGACTTGCAAGTTGTCTGAGAAATTTGAAATAGACGTACTCTCACATGGGGTTTCAAAAGTTCTAGAGCTAAATGTTTCAAACATATTTGACGGTGTAATTTCTTCTCTTTATTAGGGAAGTAAACATTTTGTGTAAATTTATTGTACCTATGTTCAACAGCCAAAAAAATACTGCCATTGTCCACCTGCAATTGGCTCTAGATACTGAATATTGAGATATCAGTTCATTGACAATATCGACTCCACCTTTTCTTTTATTGTAGAAGGTAAATTATATGTGGTTTGTTTTGGTCGTCGGTTTCCTCGTCAATTTCATCACCAGAATCTAGAGTTGCAAAAAGCAGCACATTTTTGTTTCTTTTAGGCACATATGATACTGGAACTCTGGTTTTGAGGAAACCAAACATACTACCACAAGCTGATCTCTCCTTAGTATTTAAAAAAGTGGGTGGAATTTCTTTTTTATTCTTTTTTAGTGTTCTGACCACGGAAGCGTCCTTCTGTAGCAAATCCCAGGCTAGCGGAAGAGATGTAAAATAATTATCCATGGTAATGTTTCTTCTACTATTCAAAATGGGTGCTGCCACTCTATTCATAACACTATATTCTTTATTATCAATCAGGTATGGACTTTTAGCTGCTTCCCTGGATTAATTTCTAGACTTGAAACATAATATGTTTCAGAATCTACTAATGCATACATTTTAATTCCATGTTTTGATGGTTTTGATTGAATGTGCTAACAGAATTTCATCTTCCTCAGAAAGCAGGTAGCATTTCATCTAGTATTGTGTTATCTCCTAATTCATAATTATTCATGCGTGTGACGACAAGCTCCTCAAATATTCTTCTAATGAGAGCTAGATTATGGATATTCTTTCTATCAGCTCTATCATTGAAGTCATTGAATTGTAGAGGCTCGAGAAGAATATAGAACCTGTGACTTTACATCATTTCACAAAAACATTAAGGAGATGTGCAATCATCAGCCCAAACCACTTGAATGTTGATATGAGCAGCCTTTTTCAAGCCTACCATGTATAGAAGACCAATTAGAGCAGTTATATTGTATGGAGTTGTATCAGGAGAGTCTTTTGGTCATGCATATTTATTATGCATTTTTCGGAAAGAGATTTTAGTACAGTTTGTAATATGCAAAATTGTCTCTTCAGGAAAAAATAAATTCCATGCACCTGCTACTGAAGTTGCACTTTTTGCCTCTCCTTTATAACCTGGATGTGTTCTAACTATATTATGTCTAGCTTTGTAAAAATGGGAACATGGTGGATGCATGAACCATACTGTTATTTTATCTTTTCCAATATATGACCTGTCAGCTGAAAATCACTTTCAGTTTCTGAGTCATCTCCTGCAGATTGTTCCGAATGTGTTATATGATCACTATGTTCGGAGGGCACGTCAGATTCATATTCATCTAATCTTTCTTCCTGGTTCGTATCACCACTGTCTAGGCTAACAGAAGTACTAGTTTCACTCAACCATGCAGCAATCTCTAAAATAATAATAATGATGATGACGACAACGACGACGACAACGGTGATAGTAATAAAAAATTATTTTATAGTGTTTAATGCCCGTTTTTACTACCATGGCACCACAGGTGATGACACTGGTGATACATGGAATGATGATGAAGCACCATTGGAATGCAATGACAGGGGAAACCGGAGAACCCAAAGAAAACCTACCCCTGTGCTTTGTCCACCACAAATCTCAATGCGGTCGCTTGTGATCGAACCCAGGCTGTCTCGGTGAGCAGTGAGTGGTCTAACCACTTGACGATGGACCGGCTGTGGTGGTGGTGGTGGTATTGGTGGTGGTGGTGGTGGTGGTGGTGGTGGTGGTGGTGATGATGATGATGATGATGATGATGATGATGATAAAAGTAATAGGTAGTTATAAATCATGTTAGAAAATGTTTCACTATTGATTATGGCATCTAATATTGGCCTAAATTCGATTCTCAACAGCCGTGTTTGAACCCATGTTGAAAGAAATGTTAAAAATATGGTAATTAAATACACATTTATTATAACAAAAGGTGAAGATAATACATCTTGAGAATCCCTTCCACCCTGTTGTAAGGCTAGCAGAAGGATTTGTTTGCTCGACTCATTGTAAAAACCTAATTGAATATCAATGAAAACAATTCAAACAAAGGAATAATTTTAATGAACTCAAAATAGGGTTTCTACATTTCAGCTTCAAGCTGTGTTTCTTGACTGCTGTGGACTGCATAGCTATTGAATAGCTTGGTTTGTTGCTTCATGAGGAAACCACTCACAGCTGTACTGCATTTGGACAAGGATTGCATAAGCTATTGCCAATGTGATTGTTGTTAAACCTAACTTAAACAACTTCTTCAGGAAAGTTTAAAGCAGCTAGATTGAGCTGGAAGATTTTATCAGCAGTCGTTACCATAAAAAAATATTCAAAGGTGTGAGCAAAATGCCATTATAGTGATAAATGAAGGGTTAATGCCACTTTCTCTTAGGGCACATTGTAAGGTGATATCTTGTCACATTCTTGGTTGCACAGCTTGCATACACAATTTTTGCTGGGGTTGTGGTATGATTTGATTGCACATATTTTTTGGTAGAAACCATGGATGCAGTATCTTGTCACTTTGTCTCTTAGTTCCTGGTTTTCCTTCACCCAGTTTCTCTCCAGCATGATGCTTGTTGATTAAAAATCTGGATCTATTGCTCTTCTCTTAGTCTCTCTTTACTCCAAATGTTTTGTTTATGTTGCTGAGTAGATGGGAGGAGCATCTGGGTCCTCAAATCTTTTGCATAAAAGGGCTCTTGGACACTAGATAGACCATCCTCATTGGTGCTGCTTTCCCTACTCTAAATGCATTTTTAAGTAAACAGGCTTTGACTCTATTTTTTTTCAGAGTTGCTCAGTTGTCATTTCCAGATCAGTTTCAATCCATGAGCTACTATAGGAGATAAAGTGATGTTAAAATGTCTCATTTTAGTTGTTAGGAATAGGGTTAGAATGCTGTAAAACAATTCCAAAACAATACTAGGTTGTAAAAATATCAACTAAAAGAACTCTTGCTTTGGAAGTGAACGTTTCTTAAAAATTCTCTGATAGAACCTATGCAGCAGATAAAAAGCTTGTATTTGGAAATTTGATCAACTAGCTTATTTCATTTTATGCTTTCACACAGGAGGGATCCTTTGAATTGAATTTGTATAATCTGTTTCCCATGATGGTTTGAGCTTCCTTAAATTACAAAAAGTAATTCTTAAAATCTTCTACATTCAACTCCAGTGGATGAAATGAGAAATCTGTGTGGTTGAACCAATTTATAGAAATTGTTGAGCAGAAATGGAACAAAATTTAAGAATTCAAGGTATGTTTTTATCAGCATTAAATTCTTGAAAAATGATATTAATTTGTGATGAGTCATCTTCCAGTTTTCTTTCAGAGAAAGAAAAATATGTCCCTTTGCTTTAGGGCCCTAGCAACACACTTAACTCTGGGAAAAACTATGTTTCTTATGAGTTTATCATATCTTGTTTACTTTGGCTCATGAGTTCCTGTAAATCTTCAGGAATCTTGTCTCTTTAGTCCTCTTGAGGAATATTAGGGTGGTTTGATAAGTCTGATAAATTTCCATGAAGAATGGAACATTTTTGTTGTGGCTTCATGGTTGGTAAGCTTGATTATTCAAAGGATCGTATAAACAATTTCAAGAATGCACAGCATACAGTTCAGCCAGCTGAATTGGTCAATGTGTCAACTGTGATTGGAAATGGAGAAAACCGAGTTTTGTGCTGTTATTAAACATTTTCATTTTTAAGGTTGAACTGCCACTCAAATCAAAACAGAATTGAATGAAATTCATATGGTTTCTGCACCATCATAGAAGACCTTTTACTTTTGAATTAATGAATTTAAACGTGTGGTCAGACAAGCATTGGAGATGAAGCATGCTCCAGCCATCCAATTGAGGTCATCACACAGGAAACCATTGACAAGAAACATGAATATAGTAAGCAGGACCGCTGAATAAAAACTTGTAAGATTGCAGAGTCTATAAGTATCTCAATGGCGCAACTGCATAATATCCTGCACAGAGAAGTATGCGAATTGGGTGCCGCGATTGCTTACAGTTAACCAAAAGCACATCTGGAACAATATTTCAACAGGATATTTAATAGTTTAATCACAATTCACAAGACTTTTTGTATTGATTTGTGACTTATTGAAACCTGTAACCATCATTACACACCAGAGTAAATACAGCAATCAAAACAGTGGACAAAGGCAGGTGAAAGTGCACCTAAGAAAACAAAGACCATTTGGCCAACTGGTAAGGTGATAGCCACTATTTTTTGGGATTCCCAAGGAACAGTCCTTTTAAGTAAATAGGAAAAAGGCAGAACTGTAGTTAGAACCTATTATCTTTGTTGGTCGTTTGAAATCTGCATTGGCTGAAGAAAGACCAAGGTTGACGCACAAAAAGGTGCTCTTTCACCAGGATAATGTACCATCCCAAATTTCAGTGATAACAATGGTAAAGTGCTTGAAATGGTTTCTTATCCACCCTATTCACCAGAATTAGCTCTAAGAATCTTCTTCCTGTTCCCTAACTTGCAAACTTTGACTTGGTGGAAAGAATTTTTCATCAAATGAGGAAATAATAGTTGAGTCAACGACTATTTTGCAAAGTTTGGCAGAACCTATTTTTCTGACTGGATGAATAAGCCGGAGGATCCCTGGATCAAGTGTATATCTCTCAAAGGAGACTATGTCAAAAAGTAAGGTGAGTTGTTTGCAAAACAAGCATTGTTTTATTGCTTTTTTACCAGACTTATCAAACTACCGTTGTATGAGTATATTAAATTGAGAATTGTATTGCTTACTATTGAACAAAATTTTTGTAACAGACTTAATCACATAATTTCTCCCTTTTTATAAACATTTTAAGGAAAGATTTGAGGGGAGAAGCTTACCTGATAATAATAAGAAAAAAGAGAGAGTTTGTGTTAAATAAATCAAATAGGTAGGCACCCTAAAAATGAAAAAGAAATATATTTTAAAAGGAATTGTATACCTACTAAAATTTAATAATTGATGTAATTTTGCAATATTTCCACGAGTGCCATGCAACTATTTCTTATGCAGCTATGTTAGTAACATGACCAAAACACAGAGCAATGATAATTATTGTGACTGCCTTGCTGGCCTGTAAATCCCACAAGTGTTTGTGACTGTTCTCACATTCGCAGAAACTGTGATATGCATGGTGGCAGATCTGAAAGCCTTGGAGTGCAATAAACGCAGGAAAAGCAATGCATGAATTAAGCCTTGGAATGTGACATGACAGAACTGGCAGATGCCAGAAGCTTCCTCTTTCAGCAAATTCTGTTTACATCATTCGGAACTATTCAAGGAAGAGTTGCAGGCCTAGTTAGTGAGTCTTGAGTCAGTCTTTGACTAGAAATGTTAGCTCAGAGTGCAACGAGAACAGTTGACTGTCTATGTATTGAAGCATTGAGTAAACTGTTGTGCAGCAGTTAAATAATATTTTGTAACTGATATTGAAGTAAACAAATACGTTTATTACGCTGGTGGCAAGAGTGGGATTTTTATTTCAAGATGGACGAGATGATGAAAGTTTGTTGGTTGAAATGAAGACAAATGAAATCAGGATTGGAGAAGATGGATGAGAAAATGAAATCTGAAATGGCAGAAATTAAATTTGGAATGGAAAAGATGGAATCCGATTAGGTAAGATGGAATTGAAAGTGGAAAAAATGGTGTTGGCAATGAAGAACCTGAAAATGGAACTTTCTAGCAAAATTGGTGAACATTGACTGGCATGAAGTAGGACATGGAGGAGCTTGAAGGAAAGATGAAAGGGCCTGGGGGAATGATGAAGAACCTTGACCATCATGATAGTACCCTGTAAGACCCTGGGAATGCATTAATGCTCTGGAGGGAAGAGTCGATGGCAGCACCAAGAAATTTAATGCCATGTTAAAAGAAATGCTTAATAGAAAGCTAAGGACCTAAAGGTTGAGGTTCTAAGATGAGCCACAACCGCATGCATCAAATCACCCAAGTACAACAGGACATGAACCTTCAAAGTCTTCTGCTGAAAGTTTGGCACCATCATCACTCACAACTGACAGACAGCAGAAGAGTAAGCCATACAGCTGATAGCTAGCCTCCAGGAATGGGTAGTAGAAGTGCTGAATGCAATCCTGATGACTGAAGACATTTGGGAGGCTGTAGAGAACTGCTTCAGGTACCATCACTTGGCTGCAGCCTATCGCACTCTGCACAAACTGATGCTGCAACAACCAGGGAGGACGATGTATAAGTTTGCCCTGGCAGTTGAATAGCTGGTGAACAAAGCTCTTGTTAATCTACCACCTAGTTACATATCCCAGGAATCTGCTTATTCTTTCATCAACGGGGTGCAGACATAGAGATACGACAGCCCCTAATGCTTAGCGACTATAAGATGATCCTCTAGATCAGTGTTTCCCAACCTTTTGAAGTTCACGGCATCCTTGGGAATAACATTAAACACTAGGGGCACCCTTTCTTGAATTAAAAGAAAATTAAGCTTAATATGTTAATTTATTGAAATGTTATATAATAATAATGTACACCATAACATAATACAGTAAACTTTACTACAATCACTGAGTAAAAATACATCAATAAATTTTGTTCGATTAATGATTAATGTGAAATTTGTGATTGATGCTTAGAGCACAGATATGTGGTGTCGGGTCTTACAGTTGACAGTGAAACACGCAAATCATCCTCAAGGTTATTCAGTCTACTTCTTGCTTTGCATTTTATTGTCACCATAGCAGAGAAGGCTTGCTCGCATAGATAGGATGTTGAAAAGGGCAAAAGTGCGTTAATTGCTTTCTTCATTAGGTTAGGGTACTCCTCTCTCCGTTGAAGCCAAAAACTAGCCACCGACGCCTCACTCTTGGTGAACTTACCTTTGAGTGTGGAATCAGCGCAAAGATCAATAAATTCATCTCGTTCGCAAGCAGTGAAATCTATTTCCTCTGCACTATCTACAAAATCAAATGGTGAGACAACCCAGTTGAGATTCGTAGTGGAAATAGTTGGAAAGTACGCATCTATTGCATCTTGCAATCTTGATAAGTGATCACAAATGCGGTCTTTCAGTTTACCCAGATCTTTATCTCCTGCCACATTAAGAAGAGATGGAAAGTTCGACAAATCTCCTTTTTGAACTGCAGACTTCCAAGAACTAAGTTTTCTTTTAAAACCTTTCATTTTATTGGTTGAGGAGATTATTGTTTCATGTCGACCCTGCATCGAAACATTCAGTTCATTCAGCTTATGAAAAATATCTGCCAGATACGACAGTTCAAAACACCAAGAATCACTTAGTAAGAGCTCATGAAATTTGTCTTGATTTTCATCCTTAAAAAAAGTTTTTAGCTGTTCTTTAAGTTCGAGAAACCAGTTCAATACATGACCCCGCGACAACCACCTTACTTCTGTGTGAAGTAACAAAGAGGTATGAGCTGCATCCGTTGCGCGACATAACTGCACTTTAAAGGTCGAGACTTCATATAGTTCACCATTTTCACAACTTGGTTAAACACTTCAGCAAAATCTTTATTACACACTTTCACGACTAATGCCTCTCTATGCAGAAAACAGTGAGTTATAATAATGGATGGATTTTCATTGAGAGCTCTGGTAGTAAAACCTTTAATTTTCCCAGACATAGAGGTGCACTATCTGTACATATACCACAACAGTATTTCCATGAAAGATCATGGTCATTGAGATAGGAATTAATAGAAACGAAAATATCATGGCCTGTGGTTGTAGTCTCCAGCGGTCTACAGAACAGAAACTGTTCACTAATATCTTTTTCATCAATATATCTGATAAAACCAAGGAGTTGCGGTTTGTCACCAATATCGAGACTCTCATCTACTTGCAAAGCAAATGTTCTATAAGTTTTTATTTTCTCCATGACTTGTTCGTTGATAGTGCATGACATTTCAGATATCCTGCGGCTGATTGTGTTGTTGGACAGAGGAACTCTCGAAATTTAATTAGCTACTCCGTCGCCAAGTATTGTTGAAACTATAACTTGACATGCAGGGCCAATGATTTCCTCTCCAAGAGTATGAGGTTTCTTTTTTTTAGCTATCAGTTCTGCTACTTTAAATGAGGCTTCAAGAGCAGTATCACCTATGGTCATTCTCTTTACCATTTGCACAGCTGTTTTCTTCTCCCCTTCTAATATATGTGAAAAATACGTTATACTTTTCTGTGACACACAAGGATGCTTTGTTGTAAGATGCCGCTTCAGTTTGCCTCGTTGCTAAGTGTTTCGCCACAAACTAAACACACAGGGATAGGGTTTTCCTCGTTGTTATTCCACTTAAATCCATACGCTAAGTAACTGTCCTGGTATGTTCTTTTCTTTCGTTTGTCTTCTTTATGTGGTGAATTCGACGGTCTGGGAGAAGCTGTAAGATTTGGCTTCTTAAAGCAAGCAGTAGGAGCTAACTGTTCACTTTCACTGTCCTGGCATTTATATTTAACAATGAACTTATCCATAGCTAGACACTGTGAATCAACGCAAGGAAGACAACTGAAAGCGCCAAGCGGCGTACACTTTTATATATTCATCTGTCGAAGTCTCGGGAATGTTCGTGAGGAAGCGAGTAGTCTCGGGAATGTTCGGCAGGGTATAGCTGTAATGCCATCTGTGGGATACTAGTATAACTGAATTATTGAAATGAATCGACCACTATCACCATCTGCCGTGCATGAGAGTAACTGAAATTTGTGCTTCATTTATGACAATACTGATTAGTAAGTGGACAAATTGATATACACTTATGTGTTTTACACATTTTTCTCTACTGTGTATCAAATTACTTGCACTTCTTCACCTCCCACCCCGTACATTTGTTCCTGAAGCAAGGTATGTGACTTTCATTGCACCTAAGAAAAAAAAAAAAACCTAATTGAGGGTCTGGCACCAAAAATAACCTAAATAGCTGTTTTTGCCTTCTTCAACTAAAGAATGTTATTTTCTCATTGAAACTTCTAAATGACTTGGATGAAACAACTGTTTCTGCATTGCCAAGACAAATAAATTGCTCAAATGTCTCATTCTTCTCATTTCCCTTTTGTATATTAAGACACATGTTTGCTTTTGCTAAAAACTATGCACTAGCTGGAAAGTGCAACCCTGCCATTCAACGATGCTCTGGATATCACTGGGTGATATTTCCAGAAAAAAATACCTTGACCAATGGCAGTTACATATTTGTCAAACCTGTAGAAAATTCTTCAACACAATAATGGTTTTGAAGATATGAAATTCATCAAAATTCAGTAATTTAGTATTACATGGAGGAAATATACAGAAAAATTACCCCTAGCACTTGCTGTATTAATGTTTGTGTGTGGTATGGTGCGGGGTGGGGTGGTGTGGTGTGGGGTGTGGGGGGTGTGGGGGTGGAGGGTTTGGGGTGGGGTGGGGTGTGAATTTTCTGGGAATACCCCTGAAGACCTCTTTATTCTCAATGAATTTTGCCAAGTTTTGTTTAACTACTAAACCATAAAAGACACACAAAAACTTGTCACACATAACGTGTAGATCTCATCAAAATGCACAATTTATGTCCTTCACATTTTTGCTGTGGAGGTAACCATTTCCGTGTTATTCCTTATTTTGTTTTCAATTGTGAAGTACTTATACTTTTCTCAGACAGGAAGCATATGTTTTTCTTTTGTTCTACTCCTGACCAAGCAAAGAAGCGATTTGCAATGACAATCGCATAACAACTACTTTTAGAACATTTGACTGTCAGTTTAGCCCAGTGCATTCCCTTAATTCCCTTCTACTTATAAGGAACTAAGTAATAAGAACATTCTGTTTAATATTTATCTGGATTAGCATTGTGTAGAAAGAAGAATAATAATCTTTTGCTAGAAGTTTGTAGAGCAGCTAGAGAAAGTCATGTGAGTGTACCGTATCAGATTTTTTATATATAAAAAGTACAATTTATATTTGAATCACCTTCATACTTTCAAATGTGTTTTCACAAACTATTTTTCTTGTTATAGAATGTTTCATGATATAAATATTTATTCGAAGTTTATCATCAGGACTTTGCTTTATTTGCATTAATAACCTCAGCTCTTAAAGGTAGATAAATGTTTTCCCAAGCCTCATACAAATTTTTGTCTGTCTTATTCTCTCCTATTTATGCACTCCCATAATCAGCTTTTAAACTCTTACTCATCAATTGCATCTATATTAAAACTGCATGCTATAGGTATCCTTAAAAATCATAAAATTATGCTAAAACATGATATAAAAAAAAATCTAAAATTTATCATACCTCATGTAATATGTGAAATGTCAAGCAATAACTTATATATGTACTATCTTTTATTACAGCGCTTTTCTCCCTGCAGCTTGCGATCAATTCGTAAAGTTTTGCAAGCCAAATCAGGTCGTTGCTTTTCTGAACCAGAAGAATCATTCTGCGGGAATTTGCGTGTTGAAGGAGATGAGGAGTGTGATGCAGGACTTTTGGGAACTGAAGATAATGATGCTTGTTGTGATAAAAACTGTAAATTGCGTCGTAACCAGGGAGCAGTTTGCAGTGACAAGAACTCCCCTTGCTGTCAAAATTGCCAGTTCATGCCAGGTCAAATGAAATGCAGAGATGCGCAACTGGCAACTTGTGAACAGGAAGCACGTTGTACAGGTGCATCTTCAGAATGTCCTCGTAGTTTGCCCATGACTGATGGAACACCCTGTTTAGAAAGAGGACAGTGCAGACGAGGAAAATGCATTCCATACTGTGAAACTCAAGGATTACAGAGCTGCATGTGTGACATCAGTAAGTATTTACAGAAATACTATATGTTTTAGACTGCCACTTTAATTTAGAACATATGCTTTCCCAGTAGTTGGTTAAATTGTGAACAGCCTAAGCCAATGTCAATACTGATAATATTCAGATTTAAGTTAGACTAGTTGATTAAGGTTTTCAGTGTTTCTATTGGTTAGCTTCAAACGATATATGAGGCACCTAACTCCAACATTTACACTTTCAGAAAATTTTGAAGAAATGAAAAAAAAAAAAAAAAAAAAAACCACACAATGTTTAACACATGCTGTTTAGAAGAAAACATCTAATGTCAATGCCACTTGCATATACACCATACTTTAGCAAGGCATTAGTTGATTCCTACAGTAAGGTATAAAAATACGTTTAAAATTTGAAAATGTCTGCATTTGAATATCTCCAACAATAGAACAATAAGTTATGTTGCAGTAAAAGATATAATTAATGTGTTGCAATATTTGAATTACTAATGGAAAATTATTTGTCACATTTAACAATAATATTTCACATTGAGCTGCATATTTTCATGTTTTATGATTTTTATTCATTAATGTTTGTAACAATATTATAAATAGGATATTTTCTGTTGCATTACATTTGTTAATATGAAGGACTGATTTAAGCATAAATTATTACTTCATCATAAATAAAAAAAATTATATTGACTTGATATTAAGGATTATCTTTATAGCGTTATACTAAACGTAATACAGAATACGCTTGACTATCCATAACAATGGAGGCTAGAAATTTCATGGATAATTCAAAACAGTGGCAAATCTAAAAGGTACTTTAAAACCATTCCCTATGAATCTGATCAAGCTTCTCTTCCCAGCTTTAGAATATCCTGAAGTATCCACAACTTTGTATTGAAATTTGAGTCATTTATGAATTTGACAATTATTTGTCATTAAGGAAATGCACCATTGTACACTGAACTATGCTTTAAAAGCAACATCTCCCCAACACAATCAGGGTACTGATTCCAACCATGAGAAAGTCTTTACGTGGATAAACCAGGAGCAATATGAATCCTGGGCAACATAAACATGAATACATGTTTTCTACTTTTAAGAACTGAGTTGATGTAAAGATTCGAACCTGCATTTGCAAAAGGTATGTTTTTCTCTCATTCACGTCCAATTTGCTGGGCTTCTCACTTTCTTCCTTCCTCTACCTGGTGTTGCTGGGGTTGTAGCAGTTTCCATAGTTATCATTAGTTTTCCTAATATAAAATAAATTGGCAGAACATGCAAAGCATAAACAAGGAAGCATCCTTGGTATGATAACTGCTTACATCATCGCATCTGCAGTCGTGGATTGGCTGCAAAGAAATGTCACAAAATGCATTTCACAGTCACAAAGAAATGTTGAGATTTGAATCCCAATGCATTTTTTATATGACATAACAATAGTATTAATATGTGCATATTACTTAACAAATTATACACAATTTTATACGTCTAAACCTCATTTTTTTTGCAAAATCTGGAAATATTGGGATTTGCATCTAAGCAACCTATATATCCAGCAGAAGGATATAACATAACTATGGAGATATTGAAAACTTTACTCATGGAAATAAAGAACATGAGAACCATAATGGGTGAAATGAAATCAGGAATGAAAAAGATAGACATGAAGCTGGAATCTGGCAAGGAGAAGATAGAAGAAGTGAAATTGGGAAAGGAGAGGATGTAGGCAAAAATGAAGACTGAAAGGAAGTCCAGAATGGATGAAATGAAATTACCAATGGAGAAGATGTAATCCACAATGGAGAAGATGAGAACTGAGATTAAAACTGTGAATTGCGTGAACGAGAAGATGACCAAGATTTTGGATAAAATTGATGAAGAACTGGCCAGCATAGAAAAGGACATGGAAGAACTTAGAGAAAAGATGGATGAGCTTGATGGAATGGTGAAAGACTAATGACTGGAAGATGTCTGGAATTACTTAAAGCTGTGAAGCAAAGAGCTGACAGTTTGCCACTTTCACCACCCACAACCAATGGTCAGCAGAAGAGGAAGCTGCAGAACTGATAGCAAGTGGCAGGTGGCAGAAGTACTGAATATGATTCCGATAACAGCAATGTCCGGAGAGATCTGGGAGGCCCTCGATAACTACTTTGGGAACCATCGTCAGGCTGCAGCCTGCTGTAGTCAGCTTATAAGTCGAGGCTAGGAGTTTGTCCTGGTGATTGAAAAGCTGGTGAACAAAGCCCTGGTGACCTACCTCCTAGTTACCTATAGCAGGAAGCTGCATACTTCTTTGTTGATGGGGTACATGAGGCTGATATACAACAGTGCCTTATGCTTGGCAACTACAAAACCATCCAAGATGCATTAACAGCAGCACTACAGACAGAGGAGGTAGCCAAGACAGCAGCTGCACTGATGTTGAAGACAAAGAATGTTTGATATGACAGGGACAGAGCAACAATCCAGAGATGACTACCTTACAGTGGTGTGTGCTGGGGATGTGCTCAACTGTCCACATCAAGCTGCCCAACAGGCAGAAAACAAGTAAGGACCAGCATGGCAATGGAGATGTTGGGGCCCTATTCATCACCTCCTCAAGTGATATTACATGCCTTGGGCAGAAGAATGGACGACAGCTTCATCACAGATGACAGTGTACAAGGGAAGCTTGCTGGATATTAGCAGACACAGGTACAACCTTAACTGTAATCAGACCTGATGTGGTGAAGGGATTGCAGACGTGAGCACCCAGTCAGCCCAACCAGTTAGTGATGGCATCAGGCAACATCTTACCTGTGACGAAGGAGGTCTTGCTGGAGTTGACATTGGGATGGAGCACTGTGGGCCTGTGGGTCTTTGTTGTAAGGATGACTAAGGATGTGATACTGGGACTGGATGCCCTCAGAAGCACGAGGTGATGGTCAACATTGGTTGAAAAATCTTGTGACTTAGCCGAGATGAGGGTTGCTCCAGAGCCCCCATAAACAATCAGGGATCTACAGAGTGATTCTGAAAGGTGATGTGGTTGTGCCAGCAAGAAGTGAGGTGGCTATGAAGACACATCTGTAGGGCCAACAGTCAAGGAACCTTGTATTGGACTGGAAACCATCATTGAATGGATTATGAATTGTCCAGGCATAGTTGCCTTGTTGGGAGAAAGTGCCTGTGAGGCTGTTCAACTCATTGGACACTGACCAGGACATCCAGGCTGGGACATAGTTAGGAAGTGTGAGGTAGCAACAAGTGTATCACCATGTGATGTATCTGACCAACCAGCACCATTGCAGTGACTGGGGTCCTGGCTGAAAGGCTTGATGAGCGGCTGACTGCTTCACAACCAGAGAGTGTTCAGTATCGACTGAGACAATATCAGTCTGTCTTTAGCAAAGGGAACGGCGATTATGGCCATACTGACTGAGTATACCATAACATTTGATATCAAAGATGCCGACTTAATCAGCAATGACCAAGACGTGTTCCTCTGGCAACCCTGAGGTACAGGACATGCTGGAGGACCTGATATCTAAGGGAAACGTTGAAGAGTCTGACACCCTTGATGCTTCCCTGTAGTCTTGGTGAAGAAGCAAAATGACAAGCTACAGTTCTGCTTGGATTACAGGAAGCTAAATGCTGTCACCAGAAAAGACTTTCCCCTTACCCCAAATTGATGACATGCTGGACACAATTGCTGGTGCCCAATGGGCTTTGTACTTGAAATTGGGATACTGGCAATTGGCATTACATCCCAGAAACAAGAAGAAAACTATTCTTGACTGGCCCTTTGGCATTAGTGCGCCAAGTGGCAGTGCGCCAGACATTTAGCATTGCCTCATGGAATCAGTGATGAGAGGGTCTGCCTGCTCTATCTGGATATTATCATCATAGGTAACATTTCAAAGACCATTTCAAGAACTGACCGAGATACTGCATGGGCTGCAGACAGCTAACCTGAAGCTGAATGCAAAGAAGTGCCAATTCTTCTTCAAGGAGGTGAACTATTTGGACCACATTGTCTTACCATCTGGGGTTGCTGTGGACCCAGAGAAGACTCAAGCAGTGAAAGATTGGCCTTGTCCAAAAGATAAATGAGAACTGCAAAGCTTCCTAGGTCTATGCAACTACTACTGCTGGTTTGTCAGAGGTTTCTCCAAAATCACAAATTCCCTCACTTTTTTGATGGAAGAGCACTGGCCTTACTCTTGGTCAAAAGAGACAGAGAGTGCATTCCAGACATTTATGACAGCACTCTGCAGTGCACCTATTTTAGAATTTCCACAACCTGATAATGACACTATTGTGGATACTGACAACAACATTGGAGGCATTCTATCCCAGGTCCAGGAAGGCCAAGAGTGGATAACAGCCTACTACAGCAAAATGCTCTCCAAGGCGGAAAAGAACTACTGCACTACTTGGCAACAGGTGCATGCAGCAGTATAACGTGGGAGCATAGCCATTAACATAGCTGAGTCATTAACGTGGCATACAATTTGGACGTTAAAAAATGTAAACGACTTCATTATAACATTACATGATACATTTTTCCATATAAAATCCAGAGTTGTGAAGAGAAAAGCAGCTCCTTGGATGACTGACTCTATACATAATTTGATGACAAAAAGAGACAAAATTTGTCGAAATTACAGAAAAGAGAAAACAACTAACAATTTTGAGCAGTACAAACGAATATGTAACCAGACAATTCAGGCAATCAGAAACGCCAAGCAACAATATATGAATGACTCTGTAAAGACTTCTGCTAACACTTCCGGACTTTGGAATGGTCTAAACAAAATGGGAATAGGTAAAACAACCAATCAGGTAGACAACATCCAGGTATCTTTAGGCCTGCTTAATGGTTACTTTACAAATGCTGCCACCATTCCATTAAACAAAGAGGACACTATCAACGAACTGAAACAAAAAAACCCTCCCTCCTGCAATGAACAATTCCACTTCAACTATATTAATGATCTAGACGTAAAGAAAGCTTTTCTGAGAATTACTACTAAAGCCAAAGGATGTGACAACATTAACATCACTATGATACGACTCATTCTCGGCATAATATTACCTACTGTGACTCATATATTTAATGCATCAATGATAACCTCTACATTTCCCTCCTTATGGAAACAAACCCTTGTTTTCCTCCTCCCCAAAATCGAAACTCCCAATTCCCAAAATGATAATTGGCCTATTAGTATCCTTTCTGTCATGTCCAAAGGGCTTGAATGGATAATTCACAGACAAGTTACTGACTACCTCAACAAAAACAACCTCCTAAAGGAATACCAGTCTGGCTTCAGACAGGGACACAATACAAATACTGCATTGCTAAAGTTACTGAGGACATACGTGAAGCAGCAGACTGCAGCCAATTGACCTATTTAACACTATTGGATTTTTTTAAAGCTTTGATACAGTAGATATTGACTTATTGGTGTGTAAGCTTGAATATTTGTGTGTATCAAATAGCGTTACAATATGGTTCAAATCTTATTTATCTGAGCGCCAGCAAACTGTTGAAGGTGTAATTAAATCAAACTGATCTCATTGGAAGGAAATGAAAGCTGGTGTACCACAAGGTTTGGTGCTTGGGCCCTTGTTCCTTGCTATTTACATAAATGACATTACAGAAAGTATAACACCTTGATCTTTTCACTGAAGGCTTGCAACTGTACTTACACATGGACCTCAGTGATTTAGACAACTCAATTAGGACTATAAATGAAGACTTAAATTCACTATCTACTTATCATTAAAGCATGGACTACAGCTGAATCCAGGAAAGTCACAGGCAATCATTATGGGACACGAGCGGTTGCTGAGAACTCTAAATTTGGGTAATATACAAAATATTACATTAAATAATTCTGAAATACCATTTTGTAATACAGTAAAGAATCTTGGAGTTTATATATATCAAAATTTAAACTGGAAGACACAAATTACATATGTATGAAAAAAGTACTCTCAATAGTCTATTCTTTAAAACATATAAATGACTTTCTACCCACTTCAAGAAAATATTAATACAAATGCTTGTGATACCCCATTTTGACTATTGAAACTCTCTTTCTACTAACCTAACTGAAAATTTGACTCTAAGACTTCAATGGGCTCAGAATACATGTGTACGCTTTATATGCAATCTCCGTCAATTTGCTCATGTTACACCATTGCTCAAAACACTTAAATGGCTGCAGCTTAGGGATAGAAGAAAATTGCATTCTTTATCATTTCTCTATCAACTCCTTCATTCTCGCATTCCAAATTATCTAAATGTTTGTTTCAAATATCTTTCTGACAGTCATAATCGAGAAACTCGCTCACGACACTCTTTCCTTCTTGCTATACCTGTTCATCATACAACCTTCTATTCATCATCATTTACAATAGATTTAGCTCGTCTTTGGAATTCCATACCTGAAGACGTAAGGGACTGCCAGAACGTTATGCTGTTTAAGCAGAAATCAAACCTAATCTGCAGCTGTATTAATATGATAAATATATCACCACTTCCATTTATTGGTATTAATATTTTATGTGCTGACAAGTAATATGCATTTCAATTGTAAATATCAGTAATGTGTGTTTCGACCTACATGAATATTTCACTTAAAATAATTTTGTTCATAGTTTTTTTCTTTTCATTTCAGTATATTTGTTGCACCTTTTTATATATGTTTTTATTAAGTTGTATAGAATTGTATTTTTGTTCTTTATTCTTTTATTCATTGTATCATTGCTGTGTTGAATTTAATGTGTTGCCTGGTAGAGTGGAAGACAATGCCTTATGGTCTTAACTCCAACCAGGATAAATAAATAAATAAATAAATAAATAAATAAATAAAAATCCTGTATCATATAAGGGCAACAAGTATTTGTTGGTCACCATGGATTACTTCATCAGATAGCAGGAGATATATGTTATCCCTAATCAGGAGGCAAGACCATCATGAATTTCCTCGCAGAAGAACTGTTTTGTCGCTATGGGGTAATGTTGGAGCTCCACAGTAATCAGGGCACCAATTTTGAGTCCAACCCAATAAGAGAAACAGTGGAGTGACTTGGATCGCACAAGATGTGCACAACATCTCTCCACCCATAGCCAGATGGCATGGTTGAGCAATACATCAACACTCTAGAACATGTGAGGAAGGTGGGGCCAATCACCAGAGAGACTGTGATGTGAGGGTGCCACTTTTCTTGCTGGCATACCACTCTTCAGTCCATGACACCGCTGGGTTGACACCAGCCAGGTTGGTCTTCTTTGACAGAGAGCTGAGTGTACCATGTGACCCAATGTTTGAGAGTCCTCCTGGAGCAGAACAGCTAGCAGTTGACAACATGGAGAATCTCGTACACTGGATTAATGACATGCATGAGATGGCACAGCAACACATCCAGATAGCCAGCGACTGGATGAAGACTCATTCAAACCAGTAGGCTAACAGCCAAGGTTTCCAGCAGGGTAATGTGGTTTGGCTATATTGCCCTTCCAGGATCATGGAATGCTGCACCAAGCTTCAGCAACCATGGCAAGGGGCTGCCATGATGGAAGAAGCTGATAGTAAACCTGGATTGTCCAGCCTGTTACTACAGTGCTGGTCAGGAAAACCAGCCTTGAGGAGGGAGCAATGTAACCACACCCTGGTACTTCCATACATGTGTGAACGGCTTGCTTCGGAAGTCATAGCTGATTTTCGCCATTCATTGTTATGCCTGTATGAGTGAACATGTTTGCCATCAGCGAGTTCTTTGACATCGAAGCTGCAACTGTTACACTTGTGTGAGTTTGTGACACTTGCAGTGGTTTGTATGTGTGACTGCTTCTGGAAATTTCTTGCTATGTCATCAACAGGCATAAAAAGAGAGAAAGAGTCCTGAAGAAAGTTCAGTTTCAACTAGGGAATACAAAGCATGAGCAGTTGAGTCAGTTTCGATGGGAAATTTGTAGCATGCAGTAATAGCTGCCACTGCTGCGAATGTTGAATGAAACTATATAGTAGAATTGTTCCACTAGCATCATATAAGGACACTTATTTATGAACAAATTTTGAATTGTAGTTAGAGAAAGAAATAAAGAGGTGTTTACAGCATTTGTGATATATGGGCAGTTTTGAATGAAGGAATAAGCCTATTACATTTGGATCTCTGTTGGAAATATTCTTGATAAATCCCTGGCTAAAATAGTCATTATATCTGGTGTAGTGACTATGAATATTGCAATTTTTTATCTTTTTTGTACTGTGTAAGTTAAATCATTAAAATCAGGTCCAACACTGACATACACAAAAGCAATCCTTTCCACTGTGAAAGAGTGAAAGGCCCTTACAGGAGAGCTAGGCAGAAAAAACACATGTGCACATGCTGCACACTGTACATGCGCATGCACTTATACATACTGAAAAGTAACTACATTAAAAATGACAGCTGCAACCATAGGGAGCAGAAATATGCAATAATAAGCAGCCTTGCCTTCTGATTGATAAACATACATAAGAACACTAAAGAGCACACAAAGAATATAAAAATAATCCTGGAAATCATATTGTAATGAAACCTCTTTTTTTCTCTCCAACAAATAATGCTTTATTTCTTTCATAAACTGATTACAATCAGAATCTGCTCACAAAAGCATTTATTCAATGTTTTTGTAACAATTCTGCCATATAATTTCTTTTTGAAGTTTGGGCAGCAATGATTGCTCACTCAGCTGTTGCATGCAAAGCATTCCAAGTGAACCTGGGCCTAGAAGCAGACGCAAGTGCCAACTACCATGGGTGCCACAAACTCACTCAGTTGTAACAATGCTGTGCTTCGGTATCAAAGAACCTTCTGACAACACATGTGTCCACTCATACAGGTGTAACAATCATAGCTGCGATGTCAAAAGAACTTACTGTCGGCATACGTGTCTACTAATGCAGATGTAATAATGGATACTAACAAACAGCTATGACGTACAAAGCAAGTCGTATAGACATGTTCAGCGAATATGGCTGCAGGGTGTAGCCACAATATATAAAAATGGATTCATCCAAGAGATTGTAGACATGAAGATAAAGAAATTCAAAAGAAGAAATAAATTCACTTTTTAATATCATAAAATAAACCAAAAAGTTCGAATAGGTTGCTTTTCACCATTGGTCCTTTCAGAAATTGACAAAAATATTCAAAGAATATCATATAACCTTAAATTACAAGCAGTGCTCACCCCTTTTAGTGCCAGTCATGATCACATTGTGATCGAAAAATTCTTCTAGAATTGCCATCACAATCTAATCGTGATGCTATTTTCATACACTTTAGCTCTTTCCAGCTGGAAAGTCTGTGTACTTTTTATGTCATAGCCATAGAGAAAGGTTTTTTGGAGCATTTCAGGGCCTTATCTTTACACTCCAAAACTCCAAATTTAATTTCTCTAAGTGGTGTTTGTTTATGTTGGTTGTAAAATGGCATCTCTAGGAAATGGTTGAGAACCAAAGAGCTGCTGTTCACAATATATTAGAAGAAAGTGAGTGATTTTGAATTTTCAGGCCTGATGAAAGGATTACTGACATCAACATAAGAGAGGAGGATATATATTCTATTTACAGCAATGAAAATGCTTCCAACAACAACTCTTGTAGGCATGCAAATAATCAGTGTACTTATGAAAATGGATTTACGGAGGTGTAACCAGGCAATACAATGTGAATCAACCATTCAATTACACAACAATCCAAGTGCTAATGTGTACTGCAATCTACATTACATCTGTATCCTATTGTTAGACAAGGAGAGAGAGGGAGAGAGAGGGGGACTGGGAGAGAGAGGGAGGGAGGGGGAGAGAGGGAGGGGGAGAGAGATGAACATGTATGCATGCTTGCACACATGCACTAGATGATGTTTTCAAAGGATCAATAAAATGAGTTAATGAGTTAATCTAGGTTAGCTAAAGCAGATGAAGTATTTGACTGTACAAAAACAACTTGGAATGAGCCTTCATTCTTTCTGGATAAGATAATTTTTTTTTGCTATAACAACTATTTAGTGTGGAGATGCTATGAACAGAGCTTAGTAGGCAGCAGCAAAGATTCTACATTCCAGAAAGTGTTGCTGAGCTCTTAAAAAGAGCTTTTAATGTCACTATTTCTGTAGCATCAAGAAATTTACCCTTTAGGGGAATTACAGAATGGCTGAATTATAAGAGTAATTATTGCCTAATTCTTGCAAATATGCTCATGGAACACAAATTACTCTACCAAACTAAAAATACAACTTTTTTCATACCTCCATGATAAAAGTAGGTGATTCTTAAGAAACAAGATATGCTGATTTTGAAAATTGCCACAGAAATCTCTTATCACATCAGGTTAAAGAGATATGAAGGCATTTAGATTCTCACCTATGAGGTTTCAGATTGGATATTATGATACATTATTATTGTGATATAATGATGCATGTTATAGTACTATATATCATGGTGAATTAAGATTAATTCAGAATACTGTGTTACATGCATGAAATAATATTTGGATTATATATTTAAAGGGCATACTTGTAACTCTGCTTAAAAGTGCTTGGTAGCATGTCTGTCTGCTTTCCCTCACAAGAAATTAATAATAATCCCCCATCATTACTGGGTCCCTACAACCTTGGTACCTCTTCTCCATGATGGAAATGTCCTAAAGAAACCATTCCACTATTTCATCACTAACTTCACCCAAATTTTCCAGAAAAAAGTCTTGATGTGAATGGATGAAATGGCTTTTCAAAGACATTGTACAACTCATGTCTTTGTGGCATTTCAACAAATTTGAGACCAAAGTTTTATAGTTTTTTTTTTTCCTTTGTGTTTCCAAGAAGACCACGCATAATCCTTGTAAATGATTGTAATCTTGTAATGTTTTCTCAAACATTTTGTCCTCCAAGAGTTTTTGGATTTGAGGTCCAACAAAAGTTCCTTCTTTCAATTTTGCATAAGTTAACTGTGGAAACTTGCCTTGCAAATATGCAAGTCCACTACCAGCCTTGTTGAGTGCCTTAACAAAATTCTTCATCAGCCCAAGTTTTTTATATGTAAGGGAGGGAGAAGAATCTTATCAGACTGAACAAATGGTGTTTGTTTTACATTACTCTCTCCTGGGACAAATATGTACCTGCCACTTGTCTCACTGTTGTGCCACATAATGTTTTTGCATATCATGGCTGTCCCACAAACACTAAAAACAATAATATTTTGAGAATCCCCCTTGTAATTCAAGCAACAACCAATTACTTCAAAAGTCACCACTTATTTTTCAACGATGAACCTTATATTTTAATACACGTACAATCTTGACCATATTTGCATAGCTTTCTTTAAGACCTACAAAATGGAAAACTGGAACAGATTAGATTAGATTAGAAAGCGTTCTGCAGGTTCGTTTTGGCCAGCAAGCCACTGAACGTAGAACTTGTAAAGGCATATATGTATATATTACAGAGAAAAAAAGAAGAAGAAGAAAAAAAAAAAAGCAATGTATAAAGCTCAAGTGCTAAAAACATGGGTTGCAAACACAACAGAGTGGATATATAATCATATCATTTGGCTTTTGAGGCCTGTTCGTCATTACACTATACTTAATGTGCTCCATAAAAGCATATGTACTTCCTTATTTGCATGCACTTATAAACAAAGAGTATAAAAAATTAGTGTTAAAATGTATAAATAAATATCATTTCATTATATAACACCGCTGGAATGTCAGATGACAGTTTTCTAATTATCGACATAATAGTTTCTACTAGTAATTATCTAAAACTAAAATATGATTATTGTATTATGTACACTCCTAAGTGCATACATGTCACAATTTACAATACATATTTACAAATATGTTAGGTACTGTATTTACAGTGCACAAAATTACAATTATGTACTAAAGTCTAAAATATCATTGGATCTGGCTATACAGACCTTGTATCATTACTAAGCACTAAAAACATCATCTGATACAAGTCTAAGTATACAGTAGCTTAATTTGCGTATAAAACACACACACTAATATGCACAAAATGCAATACATTATAATACTTATAAAAAACATTAATTATTAAGGTATTGTCAGAGAGATTTGTCACTTAAATATTCATCTACAGAGTAAAATGATTTATTAAATAGGTGCTCCTGAAGAGAAGCCTTAAAAGCCCTGAAACTGCTAACTTTTTCCTTTAGATTAATGGGGAGAGCATTAGATATTTGATTGTTTTGTAATATACCCTTTCTGAAAGCAACGAAGATTAGCATTGGGATATCAATATATCCCTTTTGACTTTATTGATGTTATAAATTTCCATGTTTGTTATAAAACTATGTCAATTAACTGCATAGAATTTTAAAATGGATAATATATAAACACAAGGTAAGGTGAGTATGTCCAATCTTTGAAATAGTTCTTTGCATGACTGTCTGCTATAAGCATTAAAGATTATTCATATAGCCTTCTTCTTCCCAAGTATGCATTTACTATCCACTGAATTACCCCAGAATATTATTCCAAACTCAATGATGGAATTAAAGTAGGCAAAATACACTAATTTAAGTGTATCAATTGAGTGAAACTTAATCAGTGCTCGGAGAGCATAATATGCTGAGCTAAGCTTAAGTGTGATGTAGCTAATATGTGACTTCCAGTTCAAATACTTATCTACCTGAAGGCCAAAAAATTTGACTTTATTTAGCTCTTCTAACAATGCATCATTAATTCCTATTTTTATTTGTGTGTGTGTGTGTGTGTGTGTGTGTGTGTGTGTGTGTGTGTGTGTGTGTGTGTGTGTGTGTGTGTGTGTGTGTGTGTGTGTGTGTGTGTGTGTGTGTGTGTGTGTGTGTGTGTGTGTGTGTGTGTGTGTGTGTGTGTGTGTGTGTGTGTGTGTGTGTGTGTGTGTGTGTGTGTGTGTGTGTGTGTGTGTGTGTGTGTGTGTGTGTGTGTGTGTGTGTGTGTGTGTGTGTGTGTGTGTGTGTGTGTGTGTGTGTGTGTGTGTGTGTGTGTGTGTGTGTGTGTGTGTGTGTGTGTGTGTGTGTGTGTGTGTGTGTGTGTGTGTGTGTGTGTGTGTGTGTGTGTGTGTGTGTGTGTGTGTGTGTGTGTGTGTGTGTGTGTGTGTGTGTGTGTGTGTGTGTGTGTGTGTGTGTGTGTGTGTGTGTGTGTGTGTGTGTGTGTGTGTGTGTGTGTGTGTGTGTGTGTGTGTGTGTGTGTGTGTGTGTGTGTGTGTGTGTGTGTGTGTGTGTGTGTGTGTGTGTGTGTGTGTGTGTGTGTGTGTGTGTGTGTGTGTGTGTGTGTGTGTGTGTGTGTGTGTGTGTGTGTGTGTGTGTGTGTGTGTGTGTGTGTGTGTGTGTGTGTGTGTGTGTGTGTGTGTGTGTGTGTGTGTGTGTGTGTGTGTGTGTGTGTGTGTGTGTGTGTGTGTGTGTGTGTGTGTGTGTGTGTGTGTGTGTGTGTGTGTGTGTGTGTGTGTGTGTGTGTGTGTGTGTGTGTGTGTGTGTGTGTGTGTGTGTGTGTGTGTGTGTGTGTGTGTGTGTGTGTGTGTGTGTGTGTGTGTGTGTGTGTGTGTGTGTGTGTGTGTGTGTGTGTGTGTGTGTGTGTGTGTGTGTGTGTGTGTGTGTGTGTGTGTGTGTGTGTGTGTGTGTGTGTGTGTGTGTGTGTGTGTGTGTGTGTGTGTGTGTGTGTGTGTGTGTGTGTGTGTGTGTGTGTGTGTGTGTGTGTGTGTGTGTGTGTGTGTGTGTGTGTGTGTGTGTGTGTGTGTGTGTGTGTGTGTGTGTGTGTGTGTGTGTGTGTGTGTGTGTGTGTGTGTGTGTGTGTGTGTGTGTGTGTGTGTGTGTGTGTGTGTGTGTGTGTGTGTGTGTGTGTGTGTGTGTGTGTGTGTGTGTGTGTGTGTGTGTGTGTGTGTGTGTGTGTGTGTGTGTGTGTGTGTGTGTGTGTGTGTGTGTGTGTGTGTGTGTGTGTGTGTGTGTGTGTGTGTGTGTGTGTGTGTGTGTGTGTGTGTGTGTGTGTGTGTGTGTGTGTGTGTGTGTGTGTGTGTGTGTGTGTGTGTGTGTGTGTGTGTGTGTGTGTGTGTGTGTGTGTGTGTGTGTGTGTGTGTGTGTGTGTGTGTGTGTGTGTGTGTGTGTGTGTGTGTGTGTGTGTGTGTGTGTGTGTGTGTGTGTGTGTGTGTGTGTGTGTGTGTGTGTGTGTGTGTGTGTGTGTGTGTGTGTGTGTGTGTGTGTGTGTGTGTGTGTGTGTGTGTGTGTGTGTGTGTGTGTGTGTGTGTGTGTGTGTGTGTGTGTGTGTGTGTGTGTGTGTGTGTGTGTGTGTGTGTGTGTGTGTGTGTGTGTGTGTGTGTGTGTGTGTGTGTGTGTGTGTGTGTGTGTGTGTGTGTGTGTGTGTGTGTGTGTGTGTGTGTGTGTGTGTGTGTGTGTGTGTGTGTGTGTGTGTGTGTGTGTGTGTGTGTGTGTGTGTGTGTGTGTGTGTGTGTGTGTGTGTGTGTGTGTGTGTGTGTGTGTGTGTGTGTGTGTGTGTGTGTGTGTGTGTGTGTGTGTGTGTGTGTGTGTGTGTGTGTGTGTGTGTGTGTGTGTGTGTGTGTGTGTGTGTGTGTGTGTGTGTGTGTGTGTGTGTGTGTGTGTGTGTGTGTGTGTGTGTGTGTGTGTGTGTGTGTGTGTGTGTGTGTGTGTGTGTGTGTGTGTGTGTGTGTGTGTGTGTGTGTGTGTGTGTGTGTGTGTGTGTGTGTGTGTGTGTGTGTGTGTGTGTGTGTGTGTGTGTGTGTGTGTGTGTGTGTGTGTGTGTGTGTGTGTGTGTGTGTGTGTGTGTGTGTGTGTGTGTGTGTGTGTGTGTGTGTGTGTGTGTGTGTGTGTGTGTGTGTGTGTGTGTGTGTGTGTGTGTGTGTGTGTGTGTGTGTGTGTGTGTGTGTGTGTGTGTGTGTGTGTGTGTGTGTGGGGGTGCGGGGGTGCAGGGGTGCGTGCGTGCGTGTTTACAAATTTAATGGATTTTGTTTTTTCAAGGTTTACTGAGAGTTTGTTTGCTTTGAACCAATTTAACATACCATTTAGAACATAGTTTAATTTTACTATAGTCATTGAAATCTTGACTTGTTAGTAGAACACTAGGGTCATTTGTGAATAAATAAACATTTGTAATACTGTTAATGTACAGTGGGAGGTCATTTATGTAAACCAAGAACAAAAGAGGGCTTTAAGATTGATCCCTGGGAAACACCATGTTTTACTGATTTCCATTCTGAGGCACTGTTTTGATACCCTTTGTAGGTAGTTCATTACCATTATGAAGTAACACAGCCTTTAAGCTGAACTTTGATGAATCTATAAACAATTGCCAGTCATCTGGATTATGATCAGTTCCTAGCTTACTCCTTATACCATTGATGTCTATAGCTAGAGGTACAGAGTCTTCTTTTAACAAATTTAAGTTGCATGCCAAATCTTCAAGTCTACTTGCTCTACAAAATGTCTTTCAGAATTTTCTGGTTGAAAGTTAGGATCTTTTGAAGTAGAGGCCTCTGGCTCTTGGTACAGCTCAGCCTGCGAATCACTATTTCCTTCATCATTATTCTCACTGAGGGGGTACAGGAACAGGTAATTCCTTGCTATGTGAAACAGGATGCATGGCAGAAGGAATATCTGGATACTGAATAACATGTTTACTATTCCTAGACAGTCCAGATGTATTTGTCATGCTGAAGTAACAATCATTAATATGATTTGTTGGTTCTTGCCACACCATGGGTATAGCAAATGGTAATGCTTTGAGTTTGCCATATAACCATAACCAAAGATTTGTCGCACAAATGATACAGCATTGATGGGGGGACCATTGTTTTTCCTGGTCATCAATTTGACACTCAAAGTATAAAGAATATGCACGTTTGGCTATAAATTTTTCTCCTCTGATTTCTGGGAGTTAATAGTCCACAAATATAACAAAAATTGTATGGATTATTTCTGCACTTCCGTTAGGAACTAGCTCTTTGCATTACACCATTAAAAAGAAATACACTAAGTGAAAGAGAAATATCACAATGTACCACACGGCTGTCAATACATCCACAATGAGACTGACAAATTCTTTTCGCAAGTGAAATAACCTATTTTTAACCTATTAGTCGACATCCCCATCCAGATAAAAATCTGAACATCCAGCTAAAGGTCTCTACCTGGATTTCAATCTTTGCAGTGTCTGCTTCTATAGAAGTACAGTCAAATGTAAAACTGGTGTAACTGACAAAGGTTTGGTTAAATTGCACAGGGTGTTTTCATCTTTACATTTTGTAAGTACTTGCATAAGTAATCATGTAGGACAAGGGTGTGCAACCTAAGAGACACGTGTTACCGGCTGGTATGCAAACTCATTTTCGATGCTGTATATCTAAATTTCTAAAAACTGTGCATAATTTTCAGAATCTATGTGTAAAAATAGACAATATTATCTTTGCAGAGGCAAATTTCATGTTGGGTGGTTTTAGTAATGACTATGGTTAAATATTATTAAATTTGAGAAAATACTATAAGTCTTACTACCTAGCATACTTTGCTGCAAGTTTTAACTTTTTTTTTTTATTTTTTTTATTTTATTTTTTTTTTTTTTTATTAATATTATACAAAATTACTAAGCTGTTCTTTATCTTTTCTAAATGTTTAATAATGTTTCTATTACAGTAATATTTGAAGAAATGTAATTTTTCAGGATTTTCTTGATGTAATATCCTAGTTAAATTTGTTTACTAATGTTACAGTGGCCATTAAGGTTCTGACAAAAGGATCACATATATATTTTGAAAATTTACTTTAATAAAAAAGTATTTTATTTTTGCTACTGCATTTAAGTTATCCATAGGTGCTATAGATTAAATATTTAAACACCTAAATGTGGTAAGAATGAGTATGTCCCATTTTGAAATATACTTACTAATTAATGAGATTAATTAATACGTTTAGTTCAATAAATTTGATATCTGTGGCTACAACCTAGGAGATCCAGATAATAGAAAATTCTTGGGTCTAATACAGTTACAGACTAAATATGACCTATTTTTAACGAAATACACAGTCTATGTTAAAAGTTGTTAAGAGAAGCATGAAAAGATGGTCCATTATTTTTATGTTGTAAAGCTCAGAAGGAACTTTTATCTTTGTGGATGAAAAAGAATTAAAGACAATTTCAGAAGAAAGACGGAAGCTCTATATTTTTTATTCATGTGATGATACTACAGATGTATCAAGACAGAACAGAATACTCTGTTTTTGAAGGATACTTTTTCAGCAAAGAAGAGCATAAATGAAAATCTCATGAGAGATTTCTGGAATATTTGGGTTTCCAGAGAAAAAAAGAAAAAAGAAAAGGGTGAAGCAATTAGTAATGTTATCATAGATATACTGCCATGACCAGTGCTTTGATAAATGGTCAAATATGGCTTGACAAATAAGAAGTGTCCAAGCAAAAATTAGGGAAATTAATCCACTAGAAAATTTTTCTCTTTGCACAGCTCACAGTCTGAATTTAGTGAGTATATGTGCTACAAGAAGTAACAAAGTAGTAGGCACATTGTTCAACTGTGTGAACCACCTCTGTAATTTCTTTAGTGCAAACCCTTGGAGACAGGAATTATTATTAAAATTTACTGTGGGCAACTTCTTCCTAGCCTGTCAGCAACAAGTGCAAGAATTGGGGCAGTGAAGCCCTTAATGCAAAAATTACCAAAATAAAAATACATAAAGCCAATGAAGTTTATCTCATGATGGACTAGCAGAAGTAAACTGGCTTATTAATTATTTTTTCTAACTTTGAAACATTGATTCTTTGGAATATTTGGGGGACATTCTAGAAACATGAAATCAATTTTTTATCTATTTGACAAGTCAATTAATTACACTAAACACTTACTTGGAATTTTTGCTGGAGCATGTTTCGAAGGACTAGTTCCCTTATTTTCAGCCGGACATTGACTAATTCCTTGTGGTGAAGCTGGGACAGAAGATGAGTTTCAAGAAATTCACATACCACACATGGCCTTTTGACAAATTTAAAAAAAATTTGAAGAATAGAAATGCAGCCAGCACCAATAAACCGTGACAGCATAAGAAATTAATTAGGCTTAAATATCAAGGATTTCATTCTAGCAAACAAAAAATCAGGCATATACAAAATGGAATGCAAGCATTGTAATCAGATTTATATAGGAAAAACAAAAAGATATTTAGAAACAAGATCCCAAGAACACTTCAGAAACATAAATAAAAAACAATTGGAAAAATAAGCAGTTGCCACCCACTTTTGGACAAAAAACCACAATATAAATTCAAAACCAAAACTTCTAAAGTATATAACAGGAAAATAAGAGCTGGCCACATGGGAACACATCTTCATCTTAAAAAAATAGAAACAAGGTTTACAATTTTCACATTCCGCAGAAGGATGTGTTTAGCAAGTTCATTGAACCGGAGACAGCACTTACAACATCACCAGCTTCATCACAAGGAATTAGTCATTGTCCAGTTGAAAATGAAGGAAACTAGTCCTTTGAAACATGTTCTAGCAATAATTCCAAGCTGTTTAGTGTAATTAATCGGCTCGTCAAATAAATGATTATAACAACATTGTTTTCAAAGATCCATGAAAAGAAAAGTAAAATAAGTTTGATTCTGCAGTCAAAACATATCTTCCTTTATACTGAAATGAGTACTACAGATAAGGATGTTTGTCCGAATACAAAAACAGAGCTAGAAAAATAGCTTCTGCTATTGGGGTTGGGCAGTTTTTTTTTTTAAAAAAAGAGAAAGAATGTGAAGGATTCAATGAAGCTGATTATGGTATTGATGGAGCATCTGAAAGGCTTTAAGAAAAAAATGAAAAGCAATTTAAATCATTAGTTTATTAAATGGTTATAGACAAAAATGTTGTAAGAATGATTTTGGGTATGAAACATGAAAAATATTTATTTGATTTTGAAGCCATTCCCAGAATAAACAAAACTTTTGATGAAAGAGATATGATAAAACAATTACAATTTATCTTGATGGCATAATCTTATCAAAGAAATGCACATGTACAGTCCGTGTCTGCAGTTGCTTTTCTGGATCTGATCAAGTCAACAGAAATGAAAGAGATTCCATTTCTTTTTCTCAGTGAAATTCATAAATTGAAGTTACAATCTATGTTTTCATTGCACTCAGAATTTTCATTATACAGACAGTTCCTGTAGCTTCAGATTAGAGGGAATTTAATAAATTATTGTTAATCAAGAATAATTTGAGGTCAACTTTGGGCCAAGAAAGACCAAATAATTTAGCAATGCTGTCAATAGAGCATAACTTGCCTCTAAAATGAGCTTCATTGAGGTGATTAATAACTTCATCAGCAGCAAGAATAGATGCTTCAGTATTCCATATACTGCTATTCAAAAGTTCTCAGCTAATACTGCATTTTCGACCCGTCTTTTTAAATCAAGATGACAAGGAAGATATGCTGTAAAGGTTTCCTTGAAATGTTAGGTTTATTTCTTTCAGCATGTTAGACTATTATATTGTTTTGTGTATACTATTTAAACAAATTTAAATACAACTAATTTATTCATTATTTGCCAGTTTGACATTCATTTAATGCTTGCATCTAAAATTTACTAACAAGTAAGTACCTTTAAGTTATTGTAGAGTCAATACTTCTGATAGTTAAACAGGCTGAAATAGAGGGGCCCAAACAGAAAGTTGGTCTGAGAGCCCATGATATCTATGGGAGACCTTGTCTGAAAGAATAACCTAAACTTTTACAGGCCCTTAGAAAACCAACACATCTCTACATTTGGGAAGAACTTATTTGTCCATATAGATGAACACAATTTATTTAACTTTAATATCCCATGTGAAAATGATATCTTTGTAGAGTATGTACAGCCAAAAAAATGCAATCTAAGTCATAAGAAGAAGTACACAGTGAATCTAGGTCGATGGTGGAGAGACAGCAGTTTCTAAAACATGTTCCAATAACTTCTGGTGCATGAAGTGAAGCTAGAGTAATAAAAATCCCAATTTGTGCATATAAATATGAAAAACACTTCACTGTGTTCATGACTTATAAAAATCCTCCACATTTTTAGCAACAACAGATGGGATTTCACTCTTTGCTGGCTCTTTGCTTCCTTAGCCTTTAACAGTATATGTGAATAAATAACAACACATTGCTGGGAAATCTCCGAAGTTTTAGAGCTTCTGGAGCTCTGAAAATTTCTTCTTATTTCATAGGCAATTTAAGTCTTGTTTTTACACATAACTTAGCCATGGTTAATTGCATTATTTGACTTGCAACTAATAACAGCACCTTGACTAAACACATGTCACAAGTTACTGAAGCTGAGGCAAGGAATGTATCAACATTTGAATTTCTTATCATTAACATTTCCTTACCCCTTTGCTGATGATAACATGATTTGTGGGGCAGAATCTCTAAGCTCAGCAATCTGCAATTATATTAGGCGCAATTCTATATTTTTTGTAACTTTAAAGAAATAGCACTTTGATGAAAAATCAGGTTATAGGCCTAATCTTTTTTTTTTTTTTTTTTTTTTGCTCTCTTTATTTTATCATAATGCAGTTTTTTAATCCTATTACTATTGTAAATTCAAAATTTTGTTTTTGATACTTCTCAATGCATATGTAGTAGCAGAAAACATTAAACTGCACTGTTGGATGTGATATAAATCTCTTTTACTATATGCTGCCTGCTTAAGTCTTGCTGGAAGTGATTCTTTCAACTCCTAAAATTGGGTGTAATATTTGCCCATGCAACACCGATGTGGGTGTTCCAGACATATTGATAATATCCAGTTTCTGATGCACAGAAGAATTCACAATGCTTCACCAAAGACAGCTAGGGGAATGTTTCATAATTTTTAATAGTTTCCTAGTATTTTTAAACATTCTTCTTTTTCCTACAACATGTTAGCAGTGATGCTTATAAGGGATTTCACATTCCAGTTGCAGATGCCTGCAAGCGCTGCTGCAGAATGAATTTAAATGACACTTGTTTCCCTGTTGACCCCCAAGACATTCTTCCAGATGGCACACCATGTATTCAAGGCTTCTGCAATAAGGTAGGTATATTCTTCTTTAATTAAGAAACTGGCTCTTTTGGGGGGGGGGGTGGAATTATTCATATACTTAACCCATTCAGCATCAAGATGTGTTATAACCTGGTGTACAAGTATACACAAATTACAAAAGTCTGATGCAAAATTATCTGTAGGAGCCAATTTTCAGAAATAGTTCATTTACATTTTGTACTACAAGTGTCAGCAGTATGCATTTCTGGCGGATCCTCAGTATATAAACTGTAAATGAGTAATATTTTCTTTTTGCCAGAGTTAGCATTCCATTTGTAGAGAAAATATAATATAAGCATAATACACAAATCAGCCCTGCTACGTGACAAGAAGCCTGGTAACACAATATATGAAATATTTTAAGGTTTAAGGTAATGGTATAGTACAACAACCCTTTAAGGTTAGGATGCAAATACAAAATACATCTTCTTCAATTACCTCATTTTTTAGGCCTTTGTGGCTTTCACAGCCAACATCCAAGTGAAATGCTGTTTTTTCCAGACTTGTAGGCCAATATCCAATCACTTCACTCCTACTTGTCTGGGCTCCTATAGTGCTTTCCAATGGAGTACTTAATTCTACTGTTTGCCTGTTTTGTAGAGTTGGTATTGGCCTGTCGTGTTAATTTCCTCCTTTCAGTTAAAATTGTGTTTATTTTGTATCTCTCTTTAGCTTCACAATAGAGTCTGATGTGAAATTGCTTACAGAAATAGAGAAGATGGGTGTCTTGGAAACAAATGCCAGGGCCCCTTTGGAGGCATGTTCTGGTACAACTTATTTGTCTGCTAATGTGTAGTTGTGTTCATGCTATTTTAGTTCTGTGTTAATGCTACATTTGGTTGTGCCTACACTTGATGAGCTGAGAAATAGCTGCTTGTCTTTTGCAGATTTTAGATGATTATGCATTAGAACAACATCTTACCATAGATATGCTCTGATCTACAAATTAGCTAATCAAGGTCTTCCTGTTATCAAGACATCACAAGGACAGACACAGTATTACCAAGATTACATGTTGTCACAAAAACACACAAAGAAGGTAACTCACTAAGACATAGTGAGCACAATTGGAGAACCTATTAGGGCCTTGCTAAATATGTATCTCAACTACTGCAACCTCACATAGATAACACTGAAAGATATATTAAACATTCTGCATGCCATGGAGAACCTAAAAAGCATACCGCTGTTACCTGAAGACCTATCAATAAGTTTTGACTTAAATTGTTATTTATAAAACCCCCATTGAATGACACCTCGCAGCATGTAGTTGAACTCTTTCCACCCAATGCTACAGGGCTTTTCAGGCACTGTCTCAGCACAAGCTATTTTCAAAGGGAGGACATTGTTATGAGCAAATTAATGACATCATGAGCAAGGGGAGTCCACTGATCACTATGTTGGCAAACTTCTATATGGAAACATTTGAGAACCTGGCAATCAGCTGCCTACAAACCAAAAGTTTGGTAGCGATATGTAGATAATATCTATCATTTGGGCACTTGGGGCTAACAAGCTAAGGCAATTTTAGTTTTTAGAACACCATAACATCATAAACACATATAGTACACCACAGAAATGCAGTAGAATGGAAAAATGTCCTTCCTAGATGTACGAACACCAAAACAAAAAATATGACAGTAGAATACAAACCAATGCATGCTGATCGATATCTATGAAAAGCTTCTAATGACCTCCAAGGCATATGTAATTAAAATGTTAAACAAACAAGCTGCTAGAATCTATGATCCACATCTCATAAAAGAATATTTGCAATATGCTCAACAATCAAATGATTATAGCTGAAAAGAAATATAATATGCTATGCACTCTAGAAAGAGGGGGAAAGAAGAAATGCATAAAACCTCTTCCCAGGGCATTGCATTCACAATATATTTACACAAAATCATGGATTGCACAGGATAGCTCTTATCTAAAACCCAAGTCCAGACAGTGTGATTATTACCTAAAATCAAAGGCAATCAAACGTCTGTAAAAGACAAGCAGCTAACTCTCAACTCACCAGGTATTTATAAGATAATATTCAGCTGTGGACAGGTTTGTATAGGCACAACAACAATAAAGAAAGCAGTACTATAAGACTAAAAGAGCTTAAATGCAACTGCAGGTTGAGATATATTGATAAACCAGCTGTTATAGAACTTGCCCTCCAAAGTGGTCACATTAATTGTTTCTGAGACATTTAACTTCTCAATTCCTGTGAAGAGCTTCACACCTATCATAGGGATGTGTTCTGGCAGGAGCAAGGTGATTGAACAATTCACAACCAAGAGGTGATCTTGTCCCTCAATTTAAGTGAAGACGAATTAACCACTGCTCACTCTTATGTGAGTCCTCTGAGGCTGCTCAATGCAGAATTGGGTTAAATGTCAAAACAATTCCTACTTCTTGGTCACTGGTATAAGCCTGGGGAGAAAAAAAAAGAAAACAGTATGCAACTTCTTTTTAGTACTTCTGGCTCTTATTTCTCAGTACATTTGGTGGTACCACCGTTTTGTTGTTTAATATTATCTAGCCCAGACATCTTCAAGTACTGAGCAGATAGGTTGGGAGCTTGTCTTTTTAGTTCATAAGAGTGCTGGGAGTAACTGCAAGAAGAGTAGAGGGGAAAATGTGGATGTCATATATCATCTCTCATTGCAGTGGTAGATAAGGTTCACTCCAATCAGGTAGTGCCGGGCCAGGTGGCTTGAGTAGTTTCATGTGAGACTGGCATTCAGGAAGTCATGGAATCAATTCCCATGGCCAACCTCTCTGACTCATGAGTTTTTTTCAGGGTTTTTTCCGGGTCACTAGGCAAATGCTGGGGAGGTTTCTTCATTCCCCCTCCTTTCATTTCATCTTCATTTCATCCAGCTGGTCTCTTTCAGGGTTATAATTATCGGTGAGGGCAGCAGTGGTGGCACTCTTCCATGGTGGTGAATGCACTCTGGAAATACAGCTCTTTGACTGCAGTACCATATTTAGTAAAAGCGGGTGTTAAACACTATCAAATAATAAATACAGGTTTCGGTATTGGGATGGTGTTGGAAGTCATCTGTAGACCCAGGGAGTTTGGTCAGACCTTGGGTACAGGCTCCTAGCACTCCGTGTATCAAGGTGAAGAACTGTTTAAATACGTTTGGGACCTTTCCTGGTGTCTCTTCCCTTGCCATCTGGTTCTGGCTGCCCATTGATATTACTTTCATCTCATTCTATCCTCCTGGGGTCTGATGTACAATAAGCCAATGGCTACAGTGCAAAATCCCCTCCAAAATCACTCTCTCTCCCCAGCTGGGTAGTTTTCAATTATCATGGAGCACAGTATGTTAAAGCATAGGTGACCTACATAAACTGGGTAGAGTCAGACTGAAAAATTCAATGCCATGGGCGGGATTTGAACCACGGTTCTCCCGGTCTCTAGGCAGTTGCTCTTCCACTGAGCTACCATGGCAACATTCCAGCACAGCATTGAATTTCTCAACTACTCACATGTTTCCTGGTCTCAAATTATTTTGAGATGACAACCCCAATGGCAACTTATAATGTTGCAAATACTTAAGATCCAGGATTCATAGTATAGCCAACTATTATGGTCAATTGGTATTGGTTTGTTTTATCACACAAATACAAGATGTATGTAGGACAGAGTTGGATTGGTAGAGTCAGACTAAAAAATTCAGTGCCTTAGACAGGATTTTATAAGTCACCATTGGGGTTGTCATCTCAAAATAATTTGATAGCACCTTGTGGTTTACCGGGAAACATGTGAGTCAGTTGAGAAATTCAATGCTATGCTGGCATGTTGCCATGGTAGCTCAGTGGAAGAGCAACCCATTAGAGACTGGGAGATCCGTGGTTCAAATCCTGGCTATGGCATTTTTTTTTTTAATTTTTTTATAAAACAGTAACGGAGTCTGATCAGGACTCCGGTACTGTATCCCTATTTACATTTCCCCCCGCAGGTTTTACTGATTACTGGTTTACTGGTTTTACTGTTTCTTTTACAAACATATACACATTGCACAAACATATAACGCCCATGCCCAAGGCTTTAGCGAGCGTGGCCATGGGGACCGGCTTTTTTTTCACACATGGCTTGTGTGAAAAAAAAAACAATTAAATTGACAGTACTACTACCTGATTGCAAAGCATGGCCAAACTTGCTAACATTTTATGCAGATGATAAAAATAGAATTGTCATGTACAGATTGTTATTACTAAATCTTAATAAAATAGTTAATGTAATGAATTTGGAACTTAAGATTGTAAACAAACTATGGTCTTGTAGTCTAAAATGCAATTAAAGGTTTTTAGAAGATTTGGAGCATACATATATAATAAACCATATGATACAGAAGTTAGTGACAGTCCCAAACAGGCAGTATAACAAGTTAAAGGTGTTCTCACTCATTCACCTAAGCTCAGCAGCAGAAATCCCTGTGTAATCTACAGAAACTTAGTGATAATGTCATGTAAGAAATAACAAGGATTCCTGCTGCTAAGCTTAGAGAAGTGAGCAATAATATTTTCACAAATTGTGCTGCCTGTATGTGAGTAGAAGGTCAACATTTGCATAATTTATCTTAAGATATATGTATTTTAGTGCGCCTTTGCCAGCACCACTTTCCCGGTGACTCTCCTATCTCTTGTGTAATGGAGAGAGGCTGTGACAGGCGTTACCTTATAATTTAATGACCCTATTACATTGCTAGTACAGATGAGTAGCCAAGCCACAGTTGAACAGTAACAGCACAGTGTACTTGATGATTGCTTTAAAATGTGGTGCATATATTCAAATGTTTTTAAAGCAGCTCTTATAAGGTTTTTGTTTTCACTGAAATAACAATATTTCTTAAAGTAAACTCTGGAAAAATTAGTGTTGTGCATAGGGGGTGGGTGGAATCAGAAACTTAGAATGTGTTATACAGTAATCAGTGAAGAAAAATTCTTTGAAAAGTAATTGGGAATTACCGTCTAAAAATTATCACATGAAAATTAATGATTGTGAGCTGAGAAATCAGGTTTTAGAGACATCTGTGAGTAACTTGGATTAAAGTTTTCGTACAGCCTAGTTTTAATTTTCTACATTACTACATGCTATCAAAAGCATCATTGCTCCAAGGAAAGTAGAAAGGAATTTGAATAACCAGAAGAAGAAATAATAATGGCATATTCATAGTTGACTGGTTTTACCCTAGACTATCTGAAATTGTAATGGGATGAAAGAAAATGGGGAAGGAAAGAAAGAAAATTATACACTTTTCATAAATTGTTGCAGCACTTACATTTTATTATATTAGATGTGTAATTCAATTACTGCACCCCAGTAAATAAATATTACGTCACTATGGTATTTTTCGATGCTCCATTACCAATATTTACAATTTACAATTAACAAGAACATTACAAATATTTGTAAACTCTGTTCAGAATAAAAGTTTGTTAACTTGAAAAGTTTGAGGAACTTTGCAAATCTAGATAAATGATTGACAAGGGTAAGTAAATATCTTGCACATACTGCCATATTCCCATTTCAAAGCATCACCAAACCTGTATTACAAAAACCACTAAAGATCTATGTTTAATTCTTAATATTTTTAACATAATCAGCAAGTATCATGTGCTGCTTTAATCTGAAAGACATGATACAAAGCTAACAGATTATATCTGAAGATATAAATTATCACATTGCAGTATAATGGATATGCAGATGACTTGTGATATGAAAGGTCATATGATGAATGTGCCTTATCATGTTGTGCATTGTGTAGATTGGTCTAAGCATGAATGCAGGTTTTTCATTGTGCACAAATGTGGGACTTCTGCCTTCCACATGGTGCCATATAAGGTCACCATCAGAAATAAAATTGTTATTTCAGAGAAAATTAGAGACAACAACTACATTGTCATATGTCTACTATCGTCTGAAACTGACAGCCAGTTCTATCCAGTTCAAAGCAGCTCACAGTTGTTTTGAGGTTAAGGTTTCACTCGTGCTTGTTACATGCTAAATGTGCTGTACAATATCTTGCAATAGCAATTCCATTGCTGAAAAACATATTCATAGGGTTCATAACAGAATTACTCATTGTTAATTTTTAACCTAAAATGTTTATGTTTGCTACTTTCCCTTGCATGAACACATTCATTATTTGGATCATTAGAACTGCTGTTTAATGGCATTTTATGAAAAGTGTATAATTTTCTTTCTTTCCTTCCCCATTTTCTTTCATCCCCTTACAATTTCAGATAGTCTAGGGTAAAACTAGTCAACTATGAAAATGCCATTATTATTTCTTTTTCTGGATATTCAAATTCCTTTCTATTTTCCTTGGAGCAATGATGCTTTTGATAGCATATAGTAGTGTATAAAATTAAAACTAGGCTGTACCAAAACTTTAATCCAAGTTACTCACAGATGTCTCTAAAACCTGATTTCTCAGCTCACAATCATTAATTTTCATGTGATAATTTTTAGACGGTAATTCCCAATTACTTTTCAAAGCATTTTTCTTCACTGTTTACTGTATAACACATTGCTTCACACCAAGGTGGCCCAAGTTTTATCCCAGGGAATCACATGTGAGATTTGTAGTAGCCAAAGTGGAATCTGGGTGGGTTTTCTTATACCAGGTATCGAGTTGATCACCCACTCTGTCTACTCTCTCTGATCCAGAGACTGCTGCTTCTCAACAAGCATCTGACCCCAGACGCTGGTTCATAAAATAGTTAACGAAGAATTTAAATAAAGAATCAAGTGTGAAATTTACGAGGACTATAAGCATTATGAACAAGCCTGTCTGATTTTAATATATATATTCCCCTCCCCCTCCCTTTCCTTTTTATCTTAATCCATATACAGCGCCTTCCTTATATAGCTAAGTCATGATTTGCTCAAATGAGTGCTCTGCACTTCCATTACATGGAGGGTTTTTCCATAACCTTGTCATAAGTTGTGTTGAAAATGGTATCCATCTGGATTGAGATATTCCTGGCATTCCTCATGAGGTTTCAATTAATGAACAGCAGTCACTAGAGCATTTCAGTTTTAAAGATTTAGCAGCTCTAAAAACAGAACATGAACAGTAGTCATTATAGCATTTCAGTTTTTTAAAATTTTGCTGTTCTGTAAAGAGAGATATGTGCAGCATGTCTTAAGCAGTTCTTTGGACAGTATTTGAATGATATATCAATTTTGTCAAGTTTTTCCTATGTTGGGACATTTCTTTTTTGCTTCTTAGATCTAGTGTTTGGTGATCATGCCCTATTGTCCTAAGTGTATTAACCAGACACCTAACAGTATCTCTACCTGGAATTGGAGTACCAGGAAATTTCTTCTGAAGTTGTTTATACAGCTGTCTACATGATTTAGTTTTTACTTATGTATCAGGCAGAAAAATTCTTTGTTCAAGTGTCAGCATTTTGGTAGGTATTTCAGTGGACTAGTAGGAATAATCTATTGTAATTTACACAAAATCAGATGTTTTGAATAAACTTTCACTTTTGAGATGCAAATGAAGAAACCCAAGTTTTTTCAGCTTGAGCCAATACAGTATAACACAACTAATAAACATAGTCTCAAGTGGATTATTCATCAGTACTGTGTTGTAGAAAAATACTGAGGTCACTGCAGTGAAAGCAAACTATGCATATATACAACCAATAAAGCCTGGCTATAAATAAGACACATATGTCATCATATTCCATTAATTATTATAATTTGTTTTTTCGGTACATTTCTTATCAATGTGCTACAACAAATGGATGGTTTAAATAACCATTGGGAATTCATAATAAAGCGGGGTACCTGAGTCAGCATGGTTCAGCAAGGCATTTATGTTGCATGGCTACTTTCAAATAAAATATTCACATTAGCAGCACACAAACAAAGCAAAGGGATAATAAACATTATATTTTTGTTTCAGGGAATGTGTGAGAAGACCATTCAAGATGTTGTTGAAAGATTCTGGGATATTATAGAAGACATCAATATTAATAAAGTTCTAGTTTTTCTTAAGGACAACATAGTTGGCACAGTAATCCTTGTAACTGCTATCCTCTGGATTCCAGCTAGTTGTGTAGTAAGTTATGTTGATCGTAGGAGACGGAATGCACAAGAAGAAAACACTAAATGGAGAAACAGTGATGAATTTTACAGAGCTGATGACAGGCGTATTATACAAGTCAGTGTACCAAGGCATAGACCATCTGCTGCGCCAGCTTCTGTTCATCATCATATGGTGACCCCAATGTGATTCTAGCTGAAAATATTATTTTTATATACTGTAATTGCTACAAAAACCCACTTTTGTATCCGGTTATATGTAATTTTTCCTACAGAGTTCCAGTTCTATGTTTATAAAGAGAAATTTATGTTCTTAATTCCTCTTTATGTACTTTTTCTGACCTCAGGAAGTACTTTACTATGGTTTCAACATTAATAGGAGTGCATACTGAAGTATTAAGGAATTATCTGAGAAAAAAAAAAAAAAACTGGTATCACACTCCAACTTCACTACTATAAAAAATACCAACTTCAGACATGTTTCAAGGATCTTGCCTCTGTCTTCACTGGCAAATTCATGGTAGCAGCCTATAAGGATATCAAAATTTGACGTTTTTGTTTTTTGGTATTTAGAGACTTTCCCAAATTGTTATTCATTTGGATTCTGACTGATTTTAGTTGTGAAACAGGTTCAAAGTAAGTATTTTTAAAATAGTGAAGTAAGAGTGTGAAACCATTGTTTTTCTTTGCAGTATTTTATTTTTATTTCTTTATTTTAAACAATAGGAGCAAGGGAATGATAGTTTGTAGAAGAAAATAAAATTTAATGCATGCATTAATTTTAAACAATGTTTCTCATTTTATATGATTGTCGCATTTAGTATTCATGGATGCACCATTATTTATTAAAGCTTAATTCTGTTAAAGATTGGGACTCATTGTATGGCATTAAAAGAAAATATTGCACTACTGCTGCCATCTTGTAGCATTGGCTCTTTTAACTGGGTGTGTTGTCTTGGACTTATATGGCAAAGAAAATATTACACTGCTGCTGCCATCTAGCATCATTGATCCCATTAACTGGGCTACCAACCTCAATATTTTCCCAGTTTCTAAAGTTAGTATCATTTAGCAAAGTTTCTCAGCAAATGCACCACTCCACAGCAACATTACCAAATTTTTGGTAGTATTGGATAATCCATTTTAATTCTGTTTTCTTTTTTGTCTGTTTTTCTTCTCTTCTTTTCTTTAACAGTTTTTTGCTAAACCAAAGGACTTCGCAACTGATTCAAAGGAAAATGAATCAAACAAAACCTCCTTTAGATTAACAACCTCTCAAAATCAAAAAAAATATTCACATAAGTTCTGAGGAAGGGGCAGGTACTGAATTCCACAAAATTCCCCATATGCAAAGATAATCTTGCAGGAAGTAACTCCTTCAATTACCACAATTATTTCAGGAATGGTGATTCTTAAAAAATAATAACAACCACCACAACCACCGCCGCCACCACCACCACCACCACCGCCACCGCTACCGCTACTGCTGCTGCTCCTGCTGAACTATCTAACTACCTGCCTGCCCACCCACCCGCCCGCCCATACTTACTTCTACCGCCGCCGTCGCCGGAATATCAAATCCAGTAATATTAGAAACAATGACATTGCCTAAAAACAATAATTGTAAATTTGTTACACAAATCGTTGCTCACCCAGTATTGTAAAGATGTTGAATTTCTTAGTCTCCGAGAGTTAACAGCATGTGAGGTTCCCAGATGGTGATGAAGGGGCGAAGTCTTTTGATATAGTTCATGTGAATATGGTATTTATAGTGAATAATATTTACATTATTTGAATTATGCAATGGACACCAAAGTTATTTGTACAGAAATTCCACGCGCCGATTTTTCAAGTGTGAAAACTTTTCTATCACTTGGCAGGGGCGTTTATACGGGGGGGGGGGGGACGAACGAGACCGGACCCCCCCCCCCCCCCTAGAAGCCCTCCCAAAAAAACAGCCTCTCAACCTGTTGGTTTGGCGCTACTTATGTATAGCGTTAAGAGTAATGTGTATCATTGGATACGAGTGAATGGCAGGAGGGGGGTCAAGAATATTTTTATAGCTGAAATTTCCTGGAGAGTTAGGAATAATGCTCCCTCCCCATCACGCCAACATTTAAAAAAAACTGCAATATCAATAGACCTCCGTGGTTAAGGGTAACATGGTAGCCTCTAGTTCCCAAGATCGAGGGTTCAAATCGAGGGAGGGGTGATTGATTTTATTTGGACATAAAAATGCTTAACATAGCTTCCTTCAGAGGGTAAATAAATACATTGATCCCGTGTTGTAGATTTATGGCACATAGAACATCAAAACTGATGAAGAGGCCTCTGAGGAAAATTAAGTGATCTTTCATGCCTAAGTGGGACGCTGAGAGCTACAGCATTTAAAAAAACCCATAAATAAAACTTACTCTTTTTTTTACATAAGCAATACAAACTTATTTTTATTTTTGGACTTCATGTTTAATTTTAGACGATATGCAGATTACCAAGAACAAACTAACGGAATGAAAGCTTCAGTAGTACACTTATTTGTGATCTAGTCGAGTATATTCCTGTATTATACCGTTGAATATTTTTGTTTAAAATTTCATTAATTACTCAACCTTCATATTTTATGTTTAGCTTGTATTTTTAGTTTCTCTATCACGTACAATGTACATAATAGGTAGGAAAGATATTGCATTCCATCCAGAAATTTAAAGGTGATATGTTATCGAAAAAAAATGTTTTGAGGGCACGTGAATCCCAGAAAAAGTGTTTTTAGAATAAGATCTGCTTGTGCATCTGTGAACAGCATAACTATAAACAAAAGTAGGTTAAGTATCAAACTTGATATTTGAGTTTAGCATCTTTCAAACATGCGACGCCAAGGTTTTAGGAAAATTTACCATCCATCCCAATCTACCGTTTATATGGAATATTTTTGAAACTTGTTTTCTCAAAAATGGTTCTTAACAATTTGGATTAAACAAATTTAGTGGCAAATAAAATGCATATATTGACTTTTGTGGGAATAGCCTCTAAAGTCTTCTTCATTCTGGAGAACTTTAGCATAAACCATAAGATATAGATAAATTTACTCAACTCACCCCTCACCAACAAAACCAATTAGCAAGAACAGTAGGGGAGAATATAATGCCTAAGTATGTTTGTGACGTAATATATGTTTAGTTATTAATTTGATTTGTACGTAGGTAATGGTAAAATAATAAAATGGAAGTAACAGTGGGGAAATTCTGAATCAAATGGCAGCAAAAAGTATCAGTTGATTGGCATAGACCAGAAGGTACTGTAAAATGGTTCCAAAAGTTACCAAAAATAAAATTATATAAGTTATACTAAACTATACCAAATTAGTTATATACCAAGTTTATTCATATTCATACTGACCAACTGAATAATCTAAGCACAAGCAATGACTAAACATACTTGTATCCAATTGAATGGAAGAAATTTGAGTATTACGTTACATAAACCATAACCATTTCGGTTGGTTTATCCTGGAACTGTTGGAACTTATAGGCTATTTCTGCAATTTGTATGTTGCACATCATACGTGATATTATTTGCAACTTCTTAACATAACGACATTTGAGAGTGTGTCTCTTTAGCATTAGAAGTTTGACAACGGTTGTGTGCTGTATGGTGTGTCCCCAAACATTGCTCAATGTGGGATCAAGAACAACAATACAATATTACGCATTCTATGTTTGTCAGAACATACCTGAATAAAATTGTTTTGATATTCAGCATTTTCCCTTTCAGTTTGCATTTTCAAAATTGGAAATCTGATCTATATAATGTAAGTGAAAACAACATACATTAATGGTTTGCTTGGTTAAATTCACAAGCATTAGCTGTTACATATATTTTTTAAAGATGCCATTTTGGAGACACCATGCTCTGAACACACTGGGTCGAATTTCGAAAGGAAGGATGGATGGATGGATGCTCTGCTGTGTTGTGTAGGTTGTAGTATGGATTCTCAGGGTTTCTGATTGCTGCGCTGTGGTATTTTAAACCTTTTTACGGGTTTGAATTTGCCGATGAATAAGAAGTTGGTAACTCTTGCTGTTGGCGAAACTGTAATTAGCTAGTTGCGCCAGACTTAATTGTTGAAGCAGTTAAGGTTACTGTCAGCAGCGAATTACTTATTGTGTACAGCATAGCCACGTTTTCTATTTATTCAGCTAGCTTCAGTCGGTGAGTACGAAAATCTTAACCTCCATGCTTGGGCGGTAGGATATGGTAATAAATAAAATTAATTTAAAAGATTTTTTGATATATATGAACTTTTATTTGTTAACTTTTTGAACAATGTGATACATTAAAGCATGCTATTAGAACATAATCATCTTTTTATAAAACTGTGCCACATATATGCAATATGTGTACTTACAATCAATCTCTTCTTGATAAATAATACAATGCTAGGATTTACACTGAATCGCCGCATAAGAGGTCTCGATTGGCGAGATTATCTCTTTGCGTCCTTATCCCTGGCATCTATCTCAATGGCTGCGTCACGGAAACTTACTAAAATTTTCACCTATTTACAATAGTTGAAGATCAATGTTTTATACATTGTAATCTGTTCGTCTCCATGAGAACGGCAAAATTTCCATTCTACATTTCGTGAAATACAAATTTATAATACATTGTATATATTTCTAATAATTTAAAATCAACATATTTGTGTAATTTACATTAAAATGTTCTTTTAAATAGATAACATTTCTTAAATACAAATTTGTTTAACTTTTGTTCCTGTGCTTTGTTACCGGTATAAACAATTTATCTCATTCATCTTTGTGATTCTTCTTTTTCTTCTCTCATATTACTGTTTTTAATTATGTTTTATAGTAAATATGCTTTTCTAACTACCATTTCTTATCAATACATTGTACAATATAATGTGTTGTATTCATTTTATAGCTTTGGCTATGTTATTTTTGTAGAAGCACACCATTTAAAGCTATATTCGTGTGTATTGTGAGGCGATGACGTCACACTGCCATTTTTATGCATATTACTTTTGGCTTACATTGCGAAACAATATGTTTTATTATTTTATGCCATTCTTTTAGGGCAGTATTGTTCCAGTTTCTGTTGACTTGATTTACTTAGCATTAAATCCTGCGTCAACACACATACCTCCATAGAGAAGAACACTCGACTGGATCCATTCTTCCCTCATCCATTACAAAATACATAGTTTACACTTTACCTGCTCCAAATACAGTTTCTCTATGAAAATGGAGACAATATAATAATTAAGGAACAGCTCTTGAAAATATCTGGGCCAGGAACTAATTAAAGAGGTTGTGTGGAATCTGCACAAGACGGGTTGATGTCAACTACGTCGTAGACATATTCTTGCATAGAAATCTTAAACAACTCTTAAATTCAATATATTTTGCTTCCTTTTTTGCTTACAAAAATAATCTTTTGTTACACATACACGCATTGAAACTGCAAGGCTAAAAAACTTGTCTTATATTAAAACAGTGCATTTTGATTGAAAGGTCATTCTGAACATTTTTCTCCTGAAACAAACAATAATAATTGATACTGATAATAATAAATAATAATAATAATAAAAGTTATACATTTAAGATTCCTTATGTTTATACAAAGTAAATCTAAAACTATCATGCTTTAGTGTGTTTATTCATTATAGTTAGATCTTTGGTAAGCATCTTATGGAACAGACAAAATACAAATTGCTTAAACAATAACGCTTTTGTGCATTTTTCTCTCTGTAGCATTCCTAATAACAATTGCATAGCTAAAAAGTTAGTTCATGATTAACTGCTTACCATTAATGAATCATAAATAGTCGCATAATACATAACTTAATAGAATTGAAGTAAGCAGATGTATGTCAAACAATTTTACGCATACTGAATTTTGAAGACATCATGACTGTCCAGTAAATGCAACATTTATAGACTCAAAACTTGATAAAGTAAACAAAATCACAAGAAAAGACATTATATAACGGACATGTATCACTAGTGTGAAGTATGTGTAAAATGCCTGTTTTACCACATGACCTTGCAATTTTTTTTCTCGTATCCTATGCTAATAATAAAAGGGATACGATTAAAGAATTCATATTCTAACAAACGTTTCATAAATGAATGATACAATCTATGGTATGTTAATAAAAAAATAGAACTGTATATTGTATTACATGACTGTAATACACTATATTTTAATATGAGCACTAGCAATATTGCTAATGGATAGGTGGAGTCAGACTGAAAAATTCAATGCCATAGCTGGGATTTGAACCACGGATCTCGCGGTCTCTAGTCGGCTGCTCTGCCACTGAGCTACCATTGCAACATGCCGGCATAGCATTGAATTTCTCAACCAACTCGCATATTTCCCGGTAAACCACAATGTGTTCTCAAATTATCTTGAGATGACAACCCCAATGGCGACTCACAATGTTGCAAGTACTTAAGTCCCAGGATTCATAGTATAACCAACTATTATGGTTAATTGGGATTGAATTAATTGTTTTTTTTTTTACACAAGCCGTGTGTAGGACAGGATACATGCGAGTCAGCGGAGAAATTCAATGCTATGCCAGTATGTTGCCATGGTAGCTCAGTGGCAGAGCAACCGGCTAGAGATCCACGGTCTGACTGTATCCTACACACGGCTGGTGTGAAAAGACAATTAGTCCAATATTGCTAATGTTGTTTCTGTCCATTATTATGTTACCTTATCATAACCCTAGAATGCATAGTGTTTAAAACACACATGAATGCATATGTAGTGCCTATGAGGCTCTATCCGTATTTTTTTTTTTTTTTTTCTCTTCATATACTCATTTTTTGAAGTTGAATTTATTTGTTTAAAACTTATTGACATATTTTAATGTTCCTAACCTGTACTAAAAGAATCTGGTAAGCTTATGAAATATTTAATTTTTTTAAAGAACTCTAAGAGTTCCAATTTATCATGTACAACTACTTATACTAAGCATATGCAGAATATTATATTATTGTTACACCTATAAGTTGCAGTTCTACCTGCTATAGAAGTTATTAACAATTCCTTGAATTACAACATCCTTACTGTTCACAATAATAGGAATTATAAGGTACATTCGGAAAAATAATTATTATGCATTTTTCACGATATCTACATTTCTTAGTTTATAACTTTTGAAAAATAAGAAGCACAAAGAATGCCGTTATGTTCTTTGCAGATGTTGTTTTTACACTTCATGCATACAATGGTAATTTTCCGATGCTCGTTGTATGGACAGTAATTGCACCTTTTACTCTTTCCTGATGCAACAAATTATTCCCCTGATGAGTCATCTTTCTGCACACCACATCGATTCATGGCATCAACTATTTTCTTTGGGAGATTAGGGATATGAATTTGAAGCTCCATTAGTGGTCTTACCGTTTCCTCTACTAATTCTCTTAGGAGCAAACGCCTTCTATCAGTTCTTCCAGTATAATATGTCGGATGTTGGGTAGAAAATAAAATTTCACTTTTCATTGCTGCGACGTCCATCATATTCAACCACAATGCAAATGGCCATCTCCTTGTTTGTTTCTTGCAGGTGTAATATCGAACCTTTTGATCCATTTGATCCACTCCACACTTTGTGGAGTTATAGAATGGTATTATATCTGATTTCCTTTTTGCATGAGCTTGATGAATATCTTTGTCGTGATGTCGTACTAATGAGAACGACTGATTTCTTTTTTTGGGGAACATAACTGACCATTGTTATTTCATCTCTGAAGGCAAATAACGAGGAATGCACTGCTCTTGAGGCGGATGGTTTCATCTCATTGGGGATTTCTGGTTTATTTAGTTTGATTGTCCCCACCACTGTAATTTGCTTCTGAAGCATCTCCTCTGCCAGCTGAATGCTAGTGAAGAAGTTATCAAGAGTTATATTTCTGGATGACCCTTCTATGCTTTTAGCAAGATCTTTCACCACATTCAATGCAAGATTTTTCTGAACAGGTTCATGTGGTTTACTTCCCATGTACACAATTCCATATAAAGTATATGCAGATTTAGAGCATCACATAACCAAAATATCTTTATGCCATACTTGGCAGGTTTAGAGGGCATATACTGGATAAAGCTGCATCTTCCACGAAATGGGAGTAATTGTTCGTCAACTGTGAGTGAATTACTAGGGATCATACTATTTCTACATTTGTCAAGAAACAGTTCCCTATATAACGAACACCTACAAGTTTGTCGTCAACAGATCGAGCTTCACGGGTGCGCCTGTCATCGAATCTTATCATTTTCCGTATATCCCCAAATCTATTTACTGACATTATGGCCTTATACGTAGGATTTACCTTTTCATCCAAGAATAATTCTCTTACAGGGGCATTCCAACTCTTCTCAACACCAGCAACCAGTAAAAGGCCAAGAAAACCCTCCTTTTCAACAAGTGAAACGTTCTTCATGTTTTACCATGCGAAGCAGCAACTTTTCTGCCTTCTATATTTGTGCAGTTGGTTACCTCATTTAGAATTTCCTTGGTCATGAAATAGTCCAAGGCATCCTATGGTTTACAGGTTTTCAATCCATGAGCTGGACCGGGCGCCCTCTTCATAATACTGTGAGCAGGAGTACGAGAAGTTGCAGGAGGATCTAATTCCAAATGGTTCCATTACGGGTAATGTATGTTCTAGCCTCTCTGATTTGTTGATGTGTAACTTCATTTTCAGAATCTGATGAAGCACTACTATCAGAAGTATTGTAATTATCCAGAGCATTCGTATCAGCAAGTTCAACATTTGATTCTTCACTACTTCTATTTCCAAAAATACTTCCTTCTTCGCATGATTCAGCTTCTTCAAACCATTGAGTGATAACATTTTCAAAGTTAGCTACAGCTGCACGTACTAACTCTTGTTTTTCTTGACGAAGCCATGACTGTATACGTGTCACTCGAACAGCTGCTGATGCAAAACTAAACAAGCCATGATGGTAATAATACTGGCATTGGGGCAACAATAAACTAAACAAACCATGGTGTTGAAAATAGCAACACAGAACAACAATGCTGTGCAACAATAAAGCATGCAATTGCAAAAACCTCAAAGGTATACCGACATCTCTAATAAATGATGGTAGTTTCTACTATTATTTCTCTTATACCCCAGCACCACCCACCACCACCGCTGCCTCTGCTATGGTTATTGTTGAATTAATAATTTTCCTGAACAAATGTAGAAGCCAATATGAAATGAAAACATGTATAACTGTAAGGGGGCTTCTAAAGCCCTGCATATGCATTAACGGAGTTTCGGTAAATATTTTGAATTATGCAAAAAACCTGAAATACAGTCTAGCTCAGATTTTATAAGAGGGATGCCAAAGGGCAAGGGGAAGAATGCTGGAAAGGAGTTTGAAATCAAATAAAGAATTACAAGGATATTTAAAAAGTAAGAATTTGAAGGGCTTCCGAGGCCCTGTATATTCATCCTAGGGTTAAAACAATGTTGATGTCCCTCTCTGACACCACTAAACTATCAACCATGTACACATTGTGGTACTCTTTATGCCTAATTTTAGCTAATGGTGGTATATCTGTACTTTGTTCCTACATGCTAGCTTCTCAATTTTAGCAATTTATCTGAAAAATAAAGATAGAATCTTAATGTAAATAAGGCTAATTAGCATGTCTGTTTTACTTATAAAATCGCTAGGTATGGCCATTGCAAATTAAGGAAGCTCATGTATTTCATTTGGTTTAACCTAGACTGTAGCACTGAAGCTTCGTCTTGCATTACTGGATTAATGCACAAACTTGATTCTGCTACAGCAGTGTGTTTAAAATATCCTCCAACACCTAACAAGACTTAAGAAAAAGATGCTCATTCTGTAGAACAGACCATTTTTATAGTATTAGTTGAATCCCTTGCAGCACTAAAATTACCTCTTGGTCTATAAAGAAGTTATTTCTAGAGTTGTATCATAATGTGGTACTACAAAGCTTTAAGAATTGTTTTTGGTCTTTAAGGTTCAATAAAGCACTCGATTTTTACCGAAACACATCACAAACACTTAATTCCTAATTGACTTGTATTATCTGATGGACTGGCTATAAAATGCATCTTCTTTAGTTTGCCATAATGTACTAATATTTTCATTTGATTTCCTGGTTACCACAGATTAAGTATGGTTTTGCATAGTTTTGTAACACTTAGACGGTAATTCGAATCATAACCTACCAATTTCACCACATAATATTGATGAATTTACGTCTTAATATTCATAAGCACAGCTTGTTTGTTTAATTTATCACTCGCCGCATATTGAAACTCCATTGTTTTTTCGTGTGCTCCTTCGGTGTTACCAAACGTAAAATCAGAGACACGACTTTTCGCTTAACCATGTCCGATCTTCGTTTTAACAACCCAACTCAGTTTCAGTCTCCAAGCATGTCCTGAAACCCATGAGCACAAGCCATGTGTCAGGCCATGTTTTAGCAATCGGCCGAATGAGATATAAGCGCAGACGCAGCGTAAGCTCAGCACTTCGTACTCATGTTTGTCAATGCAAACATTCGCATAGACACACGCCACACACTACGGAATGCAATGCAACGTAACAGTTGGCAAACTCCAAACTTTATCCTTACGTTTCGTACACAGAGAAAGGATTCTGTATTCTTTCCTCTATGCATTGTCTGCTGTTCCACAATAGACAATCGCAATGCGAGATTTTACACGCATACTGTATACACATGTTCTTCTATTTGATCGTGCCGCGCCATTTCTAGTTTCCCTCAAGAGTTTATGGCAGTCTCCTTGCAAATCCTCCTTTGATTTAATGGATGTACCCACCATTTGTGTCTATATTTTTTGGCTCTCATAACTCGTAAGGCGCAGAGAAATAATTCATAGTTCATTAAAAGTGCAGCTTTATCACTTTTTGCAGTCTCTATGGTTACATTATTTTCCATATTATTTTGAATAAACATCTATTGTGACGTCACTGCCGTAAGTGACCGTTGTTAGTACGAAATTCCTTAAACCTTGTTTATTTATAAATGATTGAATGAATTTTCTTATATTGTATTGTTGGTTATTCAATTGCAAATTGCGCAGCGCTTGGAAGATATTTACAGATCTAGAAACACGTGCCAACTTCTTGCGTTGCGCTTACGACTGTATTCTGAATGGCCTTCCCTGACGCTTGCGCATATGCTGCGTCACATCTGCACTTGCATCTCATTGTGAATTGGCTTAACATAGCTAGTTGTGTATGCATTTATTGCCAAGCTCTGCACCAGCACCCCAAGCATATGCTTTGTATATGTTCGAAATTTGAAACGTTGCATATGAGCACCAGTTGTACCACAGTTTGCAAGGAAGCAGCCTCACTGTTTTTTCTAAGCGTTCCATTTATACCCCGCTTTTAATTTACGGTCATATTATCAGCGGTACCTTTCTGTTAAACCTGAAAATAAATATTCTACCGTGCCTCCGGTAGTCAGTATATAAAGTTAGTAGGTAAAAGCTGTGTCCGAAAGAAACAGCCAGAATTACAAGTTTTATTGATCACGTGTCTTCCTGCGACGATGTGGAAGATAATGTTCCTCTATGATAAAAGTCTGTTGAAAACTCAGATGTCATGTCGGGAGTGCGATGCCACCATATATTCTATGGCAAACCAGGATCGAAAATTCCAGATATTTTCATACAGAGGCCATGACGAGCATTTTTTCGAGAACTTGGTTGGAGAACTCCAGATCACTGTCTGCCCAAGTGGTTCTCCATAGTACAGTTTTACGAGTAAATTATCACAGGAACAAACAGTTGTACGACATTTTCTTGGAGACAACAGAATTAGCCACGCAACAATAGCTAAATGGTTTTACTATTGCCGAAAGATGTGCATCTCTTCAATGGACAAGTACATCAATAGCGGTAAAATAGGTGGTGCCGGTCTCGCTGTTTAAATCCACGAGTGTAAAATTGAAAGGGGAGAGAGAGAGAGGAAAAAAAACGAAACTGAATCTTCGGAATGATCGATGTAGTCACCAGTGAGATGCCGATGCAGTATACCCCACTAATAGAAGAGATGATACCACACTCGTTGCTTTGAGAAACACGTGGAATTCGCCGGCACAATCCACACGGGTGGGAGATATAAGGGGTTTGTGGCTAGGGGTTTTGCAGTCCACCTAACGATGAACCGCAGCCAGCATTTCGTGGATCAGTAGCGAATGACCACACTAACAGTCTCGAGTCCTACTCAGTGGCGGAGCGTCCATTACAACTCTAAGGCTGCGCGTACCCCCCAAAAATCTAGAATAAGTCGATCAAACTCATTTAATCCGATATGATTACGTACGCTCATAAAGTATAAATGTTTTCAAATACTTCAAGTTGAACTTCGATTATGCACCCGCCAGTATAATGCATCACTCTTCTGCAACCAATAGCTGTTTGGATTTCTGTGCCTCTTAGGAGCATGCGCAGTAAGTCCGTTTCTTTCGCGTGGAGGACAGGGTTCCAATGTGACTGATATGAGTTACAAAAGCCGGCATTTGATTTGTTTCTACATTTCACCAGCAGATGGTTACATGAATCATGTGTAACGATAACCATTTCGGTTCCCTAACAGAGAGCGCCACTTCGAATCGCCTAGTCGGCCAGTGTGATAAACAGAATTAACTTTTAATTTAAGTGAAGAAGACCTAAAGAAGAAGACATTCATAGTTCATAGAAAATAAATGTAAATGCATCATTTGATATTGTTGTAAGATGATAGAAGATAGTCTACCTATTTTCATTGATATTTGTTTCTCAAATTAAAATTTAGTAGCCATAGTAGTAATTATCCCGGATGAGCCAAGTGGATTAACGTTAATCCTGCCGCTAGGGGCTCTAGTGGTTCTATTAATCCGCAGATTAAGGTTGATTAAAAGCGAGGCGGGGGGTAAATTAAAAAAGCGCCTGAAGCGGTAAGATTACCGTTTTCCGATGATGCTAATCCGGAATGTATGAAGAGCTTCATCCGAAGGGCGGATTAAGGGGGAGGAAGTGACTGTAGTGTTTTTATTGACGAAAATAAGATGCGATGTGATTGGTGCAAATAAAGCTTTCGGTGACTGAGTGAGCTGATAAGGTTAATCTGAGAGCAGCGAAGTGATGTCGGCGGGAGCTGGGGACGGAAGGAGTGTATGATGGAGAATTACGAGGTAAAATGGCTTCAGGAAGTGACGTGTAATGTTGTTATTGGGCAAAATAAGGAGCTTCTTAATTGGTGGATGGGGAAGGAATAAATGACGGGGATTGGTGGAAATAGAACGCTCGGTGATTGGGTGAGGTGATAAGGTTAACCGGGAGCAGCGAAGTGATGTTGACGGGAGCTGGGGACGGAAAGAAAGTATGATGGGAAGTTACGAGGTAAAATGGCATGAGGAAGTGACGTGTAATGTGATTGGTCAAAATAAGGTGCTCTGTGATTGGTGGATGGGGAAGGAATAAAGAACAGGGATTGGTGGAAATAAAACGCTTGCTTATTGGGTTTTGCATAGGAGATGGTCAAGGTATAAAAGGGCGTAATGGTGGGTGGAAAAGGTAACATGCAAGAATGATTGTGATTGTGATAGCATTGCTGGCGGTGGCAGATGCTAGCGCGGAGAGGAGCTCCGTTAGTTTTGGGAGGTGTGGGTTTCGAGTTGAATGACGAGACGGGACGTTTGGAAAATGTTACAAAGTGTGATAGGGACTATGAATTGTTGCCTAACAGTACACGCGTATACCGGAAATATAGTGGATGTAGGTTTGACTGTGACTATATTAACCTGGGTACATTTAAAAACATGTATAATAGTTTAAAACCGTTAACTGGATGTCAGAGATGGCGGAGATATTCAGGGATGTGTATGGAGGTGTGAAGTTTGGTAAATTTGAATGTCCAGATGGGTAAGTTGGAACAGGAAGATGTGGGTGTGAAAAGGGTTAGGGTAGGGAGGAAGTCGGATGTAGATTTTATAAGAAACCGGTGAGGATGTATGCTTGCGACAACAGTTCGATTCTTGTGGAGATGATAGGTTGTAGTTCGTTGACGGAAACGGAGTTTTCTCGGACTGGTTGGAATTGGATTGGAAATAGACTCAGGAGAAAAACGAATTTGTGATGGCTTACAGTGTAGTAAATGAGATGAATTCCTACTTTTCTGAAAATTTTGTGTATATATTTGGGCAACGCGGTGATGCTGAGTGGCTGCTGAACTTAGGGGAGTGAGGAAACTGAGTGGGAGGGTGAAGAGGGCGTCTAAGTGGTCTGCGGAGGGGAGTTTGAAAATAAATTCGGAATGTAATGGAAATGTTGGGGATACAGGGAGGGTGTCGGTGAGCAGTATAAGAAAAGCGGCATTACAGAGGTGTAAGAAGGAAACAAATGCGATAAAGCAAAAGCTAAAAAAGGAATGCGAGAGCAAATTGAAGGACGCAAGAAAGGAGTATGAGGGGGTGAATAAGGAGAAACCGGAATGTGAAGGAAGTTTTAAGACAAATGCGGGGGATGATGGAAAGTATGAGTGAAGAAATGGAAGAAAGACACGAGAATTTGACGAAGCAACAAACATTGGTAAATAGAATAAAAGGAGATGTAGCTAAACTATTTGAGGAATTTAAGCAGATGATTGGTAAATTGGAAAACGTGTGCACTGGTGGGGTGGAGAGCTTTCCCAGTTATAAAACAACTTACGACGAACAGGGGGGGAGGATGCCTTAAGGATGAGGGGGACCAAGGAGAGTTCAATACGATGCGAAATGACGAGGAAGCTGAAACTGAATACACTCATTATTTGTAGCATAAGTACACATTACCTTTTTCTGCAATTAAAAAGCCTCGCTGGAGACGAAGACGGTGGAGACGTGCTGACTCTACATGATGCCGTATAAGTTCACAAGAGAGACTGAAAGTAAAGGCAGGAGACCAAAGACCCAATACTTAAAGGGCTGTTTAATCGGCATTAGGATGTGCGTCACACAATATGGCCGACGCAATAAAAAGTGTTAAATCGCGTGTGAACTTTAAAAATGGCCGTGGAAGCGGAAGTCTATTTTACACGAAATGTTTAAATATGGTTTTATGATGAATGGTAGGAAAATTTGATGCTTATTGAAAGTGGATTTTGCGGTAGTTCGTTGGTGAAACCGGAAGTACCCCGGAAAAAACCACCGGATTAAAATTCTGGAAATTGTAGCGAGATAAGACGCCGGATGTTTTAATGAGATCTTTAACTGAACCCGCAGACGGAAGTTGCGGTGTCGATAAGGAGTTTTTTCTTAAAATCAAGAGGTGATAAGCCGCTCACTAAAGTGTTGAATTCGCTGTAAAAACTGAAAATTGCAAAAAGTATATAAGTTTTAGGCTTTCCTATATAATGATGTGGCATTTAATGCTTAATATCAATTTTGCTTATAACAGTTATGTGAGTGATTCAGTACACGCGTTATAGCACATTTTTTGTTGTTGCAAAGTATATTAAAAAGTTGTGAAAGAACCTTTTATTAAAAACCGCCCAAGCACGGCTTGACAATATGGAGCCTGAAGTCGATGTAAGTGAAGACGAAAAACCTTGCAAGCCAGGTTGGAAATTATGTCTCATAGGGAGAGAAGCATGAAAAGGGTTTTCTCTGCTTATATAGGGACCAAAATTGTGAACCCGGGACACGATATGTTACCGAACTGTTCAACGACATTGTTCAATTTTGCAAAAAAAGAGAACTTGCTGGGTTATTTGGACATGTTGATTTCGAACGGTCTTGAAAGGCGAATAACATGAGCATCGAACAAGTGAATTATGTTGAGATAAGCCACCGGATTATTTAACGAGCTCTTTAACTGAACGCGCAGACGGAAGTTGCGGTGGCGATAAGGAGCCTTTAAAAAGCACGAGGCGATAGACCGCTAGCTAAGGTGTTGCATTCGCTGTAAAGCTGTGAATACTGTGAAAAGTATACGTGTTAGGATTTCGTTATATTGATGTGGTATTTGCGCTTAATATTGTTGCCACTAACAAAAATGTGAGCGATTCAGTACACGCGTTATAGAACATTGTTATTGCAAAGTATATATAAAAGTCGTGATAATTTGACACGCGGTGTTTTGTTTTTGTTTGGTGTCGAAGCACGTCTTGACAGTTTGAAGCCTGAAGTCCAGGTAAGTGAAGACGAAACCTTGTAGTCGAGGTTCGAAATTGTATCTCATAGGGAGAGAAGCATGAAAAGGCTTTTCTCTGGATATACAGAGACAAGAATAGTTGTGAACCCGGGAAAAAAAGATGCAAACTCGTAACGATAGGCTACCATACTGTTTAACGATATTGTCAATTTTAAAAAAGAGAACTTGCTGGACAATGAACCCGGTTATTTGGGCATATCGATCTCGGACGATAAGCAGTATTCGAAGACGTTTAACATGACCGTTGGACGCACCGAACAAGTGAAAGCTGATGCTGTTGTGAAATCGATTGAAAAAGTTATTCAGAGCAACCAGCAGTTTTTGTTGGGAGGACCGCTTAAAATTATTTTTGTGTGGACTAAAGAAGTCTCGGGTTTGTGTTACAGACCGTGCATGGTGTGTAGCGGGAATAAGGGAATTATAGAAATACGGAAAAAAAACCTATCTGTGCTTACCGAGAACCATCATCGTGAGCAAAGGTAAAGCGGATATCGACATCAATTACAGGACGACGGCGCGCAGCGATTGTTTTGCAAAAACAGAAGGTCGTAGTGGTTTGTGAAAGTGTAGGGAAATTAAATGGCGGATTTACTATTGGTGACGTAAGAGATTTTGATGCAGCGGTAAAGGGGTATGCCATAATAGTGTTTGGAGATCATAGGGGCAAGGATGTGTTATACACAACATCTGAGACAAAGGCCTTAAAGTTCATTGACGTCATCTACCACGACGGGCATTTTAATGCCATCGTCGACCTTCACAGGGCCTTTAAATGTAAGTGGTACTGCCGCCAATACCACTATCCGTCCTCAAACAAAAAAGAACTACATAGGTGCGACGAAGATTGTCCAAAATGTTACAAACAGTGCGATAAGCGATATGCAGAATACATATATTGTGCTGCATGCAATCGCGAGTTTAAGGGGCCTCCATGTTTTTCAAATCACGCCAAAAATGTGCTTTCTACTCAAAGTCGCTGTCTGTGTGCGAGGTTGAGTGCACGTCTTGCAATAAGCTGGTAGGTTTGAGACACCTAGAAACTGCTCACCAGTGCGGAGAGACGTTTTGCAGCAATTGCAAGATACACGTGAACGGCGGGCACATGTGCTACATTCAGCCGTACGTGTCGCTCAACACAAGAAACCAGTACGTGTTCATGTTCATCGATTTCGAATGTACACAGGACAGTGATTATGCCGGTAAACCAAACACGTACGAGCATGTGCCTAACCTGTGTGTGGTGTACCAAACTTTGCATTGACGAGTCTTGCAAGATGATCTATTGTACATAGTGTGGCAACAAAGAATGGGTGTTTATGGAAAAAATCCCGTGAAGAAATTGTTTTATCACGTAACACATCCGAAGTTAAAATCCTGGGAAGTGATCGTGGTGGCCCATAACCTGAGCGGTTACGTCGGTCAATATCTGTTGAAGTATATGGTTGGCGATTTAAAATGGACACCGCAGCTGATTATGAATGGGAGCAAGATATACCGGATGAAGTAAGGTGACGTCCCATTCATTGTCTCATTGTACTTTATACATATTATTACAAAGGAAAAATGGCAGATCACGAAGGGTTTTATAAGTGGCTATATATCGCACAGTTAAACGAACAGCGCAGCAGACATGTTATGTCTGAACTAAAGAAAACAGCGGAAGAGTTAACATTAGATATTTTATGTATACAGGAACCTTATACAAACCTAGGTATATTGTGTTATATTCCAGCTAGAGCAAGGGTAGTGTGTGTTGGTGAAGTACCAATGACTGCGATAATTATATATAATCCAAATCTACAAGTAGATAATTTTGCGCAATTTGCAGATTCACATACGAATTGTATTGAAATAACTTATGATTCTGGTAAATTTATACTTACCAATCAGTACTTTAAATATAGTCACGAAATCGAGCCATATTTAAATCAAATTAAACAAATATATGGAACTTTTAACAGCTTAGAACAAATTTATACTTCTGATGCAAATGCCAAATCAGAATGGTGGTATAACAGCTTTAAGGATGCGAGAGGTGAGAAAATGGAGGAAGTAATATCTGAGCTGAATCTGGAAATTTTAAATCGACCTAACAACCTTCCGACACTTGAAAATCAAGCGTGCGCAACAGCGAATTTGGATTTAACTTTATGCAACCAGTCAGCTGTAAACAAAATATATAATTGGACTGTAGGTCAGGATTTATCTTCAGGTGATCAACGCCTTATATATTTTAAATATAACTTAAATCAAGCTACACATCAACAAACTATAGGAGAAGAAAATTACAACTTGAAACTTGTAAATTGGGATTTATTGAGATATGAATTTGATAAATTACATCTTAGTTATGGAGGAACATCAGTAGATAGAGACGCCTTAAATCTAGTGAAAGCAATTCAGTATACAATAAGAAAAACAGTACCAGTAATAAGACCGAAGAAATATTATGACAACATATGGACAGATGCGTTACAAAAAGCCAGAGGTAGAATGAGAAAGTTACGAAGAATATATCAGAAATCAACGGTAGCAATATTAAGAGAGATGAATTTAGAAAATTAGAGAGAAGCTAAAAATAGCTATAAAAACTATTAAAAGTAACAAGACAAAATTCCTGGAAACATTTAGTAGGGACAGAACTAGAAACAAATATATGGGGGGGGGTCCCCTACAAAATTATTATGGACAAGATTAAAAAACCCGAAGTACTGACCACTCTCAAAAAAGACGATGGCTATATGACCACGGACTGGATAAGTTCAGTTAACACCCTGTTAGAAAAATTGCTACCCCAGGATGATGGAAAAAAGATAGACATTTGCATATCCAAAAGAGGCTATAATTGTTAAATCATTATAACAACAATCATTTAATTCTTCCTTTTGATATATCGGAAATTATGCTACTTATTCGAAAATTAGGAAAGAAAAATCAGTAGGACTAGATGGTATAATAAATGAGGTACTTATAAATTTGAAAGACAAAATTACTCCTTATCTCTTTAAATTATTTAATGACTGTATATGGCAAGGTCGATTTCCATATTGCAGGAAAGAAGCCAAAGAAACTATTTTAAAGAGGAATTCAGAAAAAGATCCTAAGGAACCTAAATCTTATAGACCCATTTGTTTACTAAACACCCTAGGTAAGGTTTTTGAAGAACTGATATGCAAACGATTGAAAGAATATAGAGTAATGCTCGGTCTTAATAATAAAAATATGGCTTTAGAAAAGGATATTTAACCGAAGACGCTGTAAAAAAACTTATTGATTTAGTCAAATCATCTCAATCAATATATGTAATTGGCGTTTTTATTGACATATCTGGGGCTTTTGACGACTTATGGTGGCCCGTTTGATTTGAAAGATTGACAGTAAAAGGTTTTCCTAAATGTCTCTACAATATGCTAATGGATTATTGTAAAGATAGAAGAGTATATATTAAAGGTGCCAAAAATAAATTCTACGGCATATAACCAAGGATGCCACCAAGGGTTTACGCTAGGCCCAATATTTTGGGACTTAGTACTAGAAACTTTTATTAGATGAGCTAATTGATAACATTTATGTAAAAGAAACTATTGACTTTGCGGATGACATATTATTTCTTATAGAGGGTGAGAGCAGGAATCAAGTAGAATTAAAGGCTGCTAATTTAATGACAACCTTATATAACTGGTGCAACATAACAAAACTTCAAATATCTCCTGCGAAATCAGTCTACATGATATTTAAAGGTACGCTTAAACGGGATCCTACAATTAAATGCAATAACCAACATTTTCGACGACAAAGAACGGTAAGATATTTGGGTATGCTCATTGACGATAAATTACATTTTGACATCATACTGACTACGTGAGAGCAAAATCAGAATCTATTATGATGAAATTAGCGAGAATAGTTCAATCTCAGATTAGAATTCCTTATAATGCAATAGCATCATACCATACCAGTACCTTCACATCGACAATTGCTTACGATGCGGCAATATGGGCTACTCATATGAATTATGTCATGATAAAAACCTTACTACGAAGAACACAGAGAAAGGTTCTATTAAGATACACAGAAGCTACTAGCACTTCGCCCACTACGGCATTAATTGTTGCTCTGGGTATATGGCCAATTGGTTATGTCATTAAGCTAAGAGGTGTGATTTTTGGGCTTAAAAACTTAATTCTGACAAAATACGGGATATAATAATCACACACTGCTACACGATAAAAGATATAAAAATTAGATTAAGACGACAGTGGCAAAATGAATGGGAAAATGTTGAAGCGGGAAGAAGAACTTTTCAAAATTTTAATAATATCTCGGAAAGATTACAACATAGACACATCAACCAACCAAGGGAATGTTTCATTACTTATTAGGACTCGGACCCTATAAAACCTATTGGATGAAATAACGAAAAAGAACAAACGATATATGTGAGCAATATGGCATACAAGACACCGCGGGACACGCCTTATTTGAGTGCAAAACATACGAGAGTCAAGTAAGTGAGGAAAGGGGAATTTTAGCTGGAAATTATATATATCAAAATTTGAGGGACGAAATTTTATATAAACACTTACATATTTTAGCAGACAAAGTTAATAAATTAGCCTGGGAAGAAATATTACCTGTAGAAGCAATAAATAACGATAATATAGGAGATGTAGAAATAATGAGATCTATGGGAACAAGACAACTACAACAAAAACAAGAACCATAAATTACATCAATTTTATCATTTATAAATAACAGAATGTATAATACCGAAATTATAGAAGAAGAGGGGAAGATTAAAGCGGGTAGAGGAAAATACAGAAGATTAAAAATTAGGAAGTAATAGGAAGAGACCAAACAGAAGAAGAGAAAATGTGCTGGAAGAGACGGTTATGGGGGAGGAGAAGAAGAGATAAGATGGTGTGCAAGGATGAAGTTAGAAGATGAAGATTTACACTGTTATGCGGCCGTTGGCTGTACATTATTTTAAATGACCCCATAGGAAGTAATAAAGTGGCGTAAGATCAGGAGATCTGGCAGGCCACGAGTCAGGTCCTCGCCTACCTATCCATCTTTGAGGATGTGTGCCGTAAATATAATTTACGACGATCCTGGACTGGTGCGGTGGGGCACCATCAGGATTAAACCACATCCATAATCTTTCATTTAATGTTACTTACTCTATCAATAGAGGGAGATCGTTTTGAAGGAAGTGAAGGTGGCGTGTTCCCTTAAGGTGACTTTCGAAAAAATTTGGCCCGATTAGATGATTGCCCAAAATGCCACGCCATATATTAATTCCCCACTGGTCTTGAAAATCTGCCTGCCTTACCCAATGAGGGTTATCTTCACTCCTGTAGTGCACGTTGTTGCCATTCACAGTGTCATTTTTGTGAAACCGCGATTCATCTAAAACAGTAATTTGGATAAAAAGACTGCATTACGGTTCAAACTGCGTAATACACACTGGCAGAAATTTACCCGAGCTTCTAAATCACGACCAAGAAATTCCTGGTGTTGCTGCAAGCGGTAAGGGTGAAATGTATTGTTATGCAGTATTCGAATAACTGATTACCTACTGATGTTTATGTCTTGTGCCAGTGCCCGCGTGCTTATGTGGGAGTTGTTTAAGTCAGCATCTAAAATTATATCTTCATTGTGCCCAGAGGTAACAGGTGCCTCTCTAATAGGACTTGTCCTTTTAAATGCTCCTGTTATTCGTAAACATCGTTCAGCATTCCGAAAAGTGTGCGTAGGTTTTCGTCTTTCTTGAAATCGATTTCCATACAGGCGTTTAGCCTGGAATACATGGCGAGTTCACGACCGACTGAGTTTACTTATCTAATGGGCTGTGAGGTTCATAGGAGATAACCTTAGCTGTAGGTATAGTACATATCTACATATTTACTTCGTGCATTTGTATCTAATGGGGCATGTCTAAACCTAAAGTGTCTTCCGGTAGTATTCGCTAACCCACCGAGGGTGCCAGCTGCCAAAATTTTGTAGAGAACATTCTCTGACTACGAAGAACGATCTATAACATGTTAGGTGTTCTAGTATTTTGAACTTGTTTTTATTAACTTTATACGTTTTGAAAATTTCCTTTATTATTTAAAGTCTTAGTGAGCTTTCTTTTTCAAAATAATAAAACAGAAAATTAATGACTAAAGAACATGTAAAATGAACTGTCATTTGTTCTTCATTCTTATACTTTTAGGTTTACACCTAAAATTATTAGTGACAACTAACTTTGTACCTCGATGGAAAATACATAAAGAAGAAGAAAAAAAGTCCACCACCGGACAACAAACACACGAAACAGATGAGCACGTTTTTTTCTTCACAATCACAGAACAGGAAACTCTTCCGTACAACAAAATATCAAATTTTAGAGTAAAAGGAACTCTACTCTTATATTGGAGCTGTACTTGAGCAATGTTACGCTTTAGTTGGCCTTTGTTTTCCAGTCATAATTTTTTTGGACAAGCTAACCGAGCTTAAGATGCCCTTTTTTAGTTAATAAGCTTTCCTTGTTTCGTGGCAGTATCAGCTTGTGACGGAGCGCCAAGCCAATTAGTTACTGTGACTGGACATCAAAGGCAACAGGTCATAGAACTGTAAACTCTGAAATAGCCATATAAAGCAAAATCCCCTCCCTTTTCTTTCTTTAGAAAAACGCGTCTTCGGAAACTGAAATCGGTGTGGTCATTTCCATCGTTCATATCTCCAATTTGAAGCGGGGACATTCTATGCACATTTGGTTTACAAGTTTGCTCGCATACTTTAAACATTATGGGAGCAATCGTGCAATCAAGTAATTTACAATAATGAACTGTAACCGGTAAACGCTGCAGAAAGATAAACAACAAGAGTTTCCACTACACTCCATTATACCCAGGCTGATTTTTCTCAGCCCTATGCTGGCCTTATTTAAGGGAGTGGGACAACCTATAACTGGGCTGTTGCAATGGTTACCGACGAAAAAAGAACAGAAAATTCCCGGGCTCTAAGGGCCGACTGCTAAAACGTGATGTAAGGGCTCATGGGTTTCAGGACATGATCGGAGACTGACACTGTGTTACGTTGTTAAAACGAAGACGGGAGATGGTTCCGCCAACAGGCTGGATTTCACGTTTGGTAACACGGGGGAGCATACGAAAAAACAATGAAGTTCAAACTGCGGCGAATATTAACGTAAACAAATTGCTAATACTATAGAATTGGTCTATTCTACAGAATGAAAATCTTTTGCCTAAGTCCTGTTGGGTGCTGGAGGATATTTTAAACACATTGGTGTAGTAGAATCAAGTTTGTACATTAATCCAGTAACACAAGACGAAGCTTCATTGCCACAGTTTAGGTTAACCCAAGCAAAATGCATGAGCTCCCTGCATTTGCATTAACCATACCTAACAATTTTATAAATAAATCAGATGTTAAGTATTCTTATTTACGTTAAGATTCTATTGTTATTTTTAAGATGAACCGTTAAAACGGAGAATTGCAGTTATACAACTGCAGCGAACAAATTGCAGTTATACAATCATTAGCTAAAATTAGCCTAGAGAGTACCATAACGTTCACACCGCCGAGAATTTAGTGATAGACATCAACAATAGTTAAGATAGAGGGATACTGGACCAGGAGCAAGTGAGCATACATGGGAAAGATAGGGAATTCAAGGAGGCTGTTTACCCTAGCGTGAGCATACATGGGAAAGGGTCATGCTAGGAGGAGGTGGAACTTATCCTAGACTCAGAGTACTAGGTGTATTTTTTTCAGTCCTTTGGGGTCCTTTTCAAGGTTGGGCTGCTTTGTTTTACATTTATTTGTATGTCTATTCCCAGAATTTTGAAATGTTTAACGATTTTTAGTACTGTGGGGTGCCGTTTGAAGTCCTTTTGCTGTGCTTTCTGAGTGTGTGCAGGACATTTATAAGCTCTTTGTAGGTTTTTAGTGCTAGGACATATGTTTTGAATGCTTTTAATGACATTTCATACAATTGGGGAGGGTGTTTAATCTCCAGATGTTACAGAGTATTCATCACACATCTCAGTTCTGTTCAACTGATTTAACGTCATTTTGGGGGGTATTTAGGACTCTGAAGCTGGTATTTTACCACTTATCAGACGTTTTTGCTCATATTTCACATTATTTTACACTACTTGTTACTGATTTTTGATGCTTTTGTAAGCATTTTGGTACGCTTTAGGGTTATTTTTCAGCGATTGTAGTGTTGACACATGCACATTTTCGGGATTTGTAGGATGATTTTAGTGCTGCTACTATTGTTTAGTATGCTTTTTAACGACATTTCATGTCATTTGGGGCGGGTGTTTAGGTCTCTAGGTCAGATAGTTTCAGGGTACTTTTCAGATATTTTAGCTCCTTTTTAACTGATTTCATTCACTCTTGTGCGTTTTTAAGACTCTAAAGCTGGTATTTTAGGCTTTTCAGACGTTTTTGCTCATATTTTATATTATTTTACAGTTTTTTCCATTATACTTTGACTGTTTTATAAGCCTTTTAGTATGTTTTAGTGTTATTTTTTCAGTGCTTGAAGTGCTTTCACATACAGTTTTCAGGATTTTAATGGTGATTTGCATTCTTGTCACTGTTCTTTAGTATGTTTTTAATGTCATGCCATATCATTTTGGGGAGGGTATTGATGAGTCATTTCAGCTCTTTTCCATACATCTCGAATAGTTTTGTTGGTATATAGGACTCTAAAACAGGCATTTTAGTATTTGATAATATTTTACAGCATTTTGCAGTGTTTTCTAATGTTTTTACACGTTTATAGACAATTTTAGCAGTCTATTTAGCAGAATGTTGTAGTGTTCTGTAGTGCTTTCTGCGTCCTTACAGATCATTTACGACTTTTAAGGTATTCAGAACTATACAGCATTTTGCAGTGTTTTCTAATGTTTTTACACTTTTATAGACATTTTAGCAGTCTGTTTAACAGAATTTTGTAGTGTTCTGTAGTGCTTTCTGCATTCTTACAGACCATTTACGACTTTTAAGGTATTCAGAACTATAGAATAGTGTAAAACCCTCAGGCAATAGGTATTTCAGCTCACTTTGAATATAGTTTTTGGAAAGTCTTTAATAACTTTGTGACGGCTACGAAATGTCCAGACTACATTTTTGTTCGTTTAGAAGCACTTTGAGCGTTTTTGAAGCAATACCATTTTCATGACGGCTTGTAGCTCTTTTCTTATAGTTTGATAGTAAATTATTTAATTTTTGTAGTAGTTTATGAGGTTTCTACAACAATTTTATGCATTTTTTGCAGGAATTCATGTCATCGTTTCAGTGTTTCAGACATTTTCTCACTATTTCCTATGTTTTATAGAATTTTGATATGTTCCAGGATGATCTGATCGCTTTTATAGACTATCTTATGCTTTATAGTTTTGTCATATTTTTCCATAGTACGCACCTTTTATGATAATTTCTGTATTCTGTTTCAGTTTTTTTTCTGCCCTTTAAGAGGCATACTATATATCCTTTTTGCATACTACTACATGTTCAGATGATATCTTGTGAAGCGAGGGGATGTGTTTGTTTAGTTTTTAGTCTTACTTAGGTTGTAAAACCAACATAACGTAACTTTTCTTACCTCCATCTTTTCTTATTTGTCCTTTTGTATGATGTCTCTCTTCTTAGGCTGTCACTAGAAGAATGACCTAAGCCTTTGTTGTTGAAGTGTTAACAGTTTAGTGAACATTATGATTCCTCGAGTTTTATTCGTCTTTTGTTGTTTTTTCCTGTCTATTTTGTTTTATTCAAGTTTTTTCTCAAGTATTATGAAATTGACACCTTTGTTGTTGTTGATACTGCTGTTACTGTTGAAGCGTTGAGCATATCTTCTGACACATTGTTAGTATTTTTAACTTTTAGTTTTTATATAAAGATATCTAGCATGTGAGGTTAGACGTCTCTCCTCTTTTATCTGGGCTTGAGACCAGCATTAAAAATTTATTCTAATGGCAGAGTTCCCGCCAACCCTCATTCTTATTTTTCGTATTCTTCTATATGTTTCTTTTATTAGGTGCATGGGAGCATTTGCAGTGTAAACTTCAATTTTTCTAACACGTTACCGATGATGAGCAATGTCTATAGTATTCTCTCACGATACGTTCACAACTTTGTAATGACCTTAAGCATAGGTTTATATTCCATCATAAGCAATCACTCTTTTATCATCATGGGACGATAAGGCGATTTTGTTGACTTTCTAGACGAAACGTTATGCTGTTGTGATATTATCAAATTCATGGGAGTTCGTATTATTTCGCTGCTTTTAAGACAATCTACATAACTGTTGAATGTGATGTACTGCTTAATACCGCTTCGTTTTATACATTTACTCTTTTTGATCATTCCTCCATCAATATCGAGAGCATACATCTTGGGTTTCAGTCCGACAAATCGTTGGATGATTTTCCCGTCAGCTTCATCTTTAAACCTTCCCAACACTTTTTTGTTCTGTGTGGAGTGGCACATGTGGCTTGCAGGGTAATCAGATGTATCCAATTGTTCTAGAAATTGCATTTTGTCGTGGTATATGTTAGATGTTACTCGATGAATGAAGGAGTCCGCATCCATGTACCTAACCTTCAGGTTTTCAGTCCCATAATACGGCAATAGCACATCATATCGGTATGAGTGCATGAGGGTTTTGAGATATTCAGCACACTAATTCCTATGTATATTGGCTTGTTGAATATAATCTGTCGTGAGGCCATATGAACAGCTGCTTGGTTAGGTCCATGAATACCTCTGTCGATGAATCTAGACTTAGAAATCAGCTTTTTCAATGCTTTCTCGTTTGTCACAAGGCGTATAGCCAAGCGATTTCGTATATTCTCCATGTTTTTTCCAAAAATAGCATTGTTGAAGAGTTTGTACAAGTCCTTTTCAAAGTAATTTCTAGTCTGTTGCTTCAGCTTGTTATTAAACGCTATGTAAGGTTTTAACCAGCACGATAGTTGAAAATTAAGCATACGACGGATTTTTGTTAGTCGTGGTCCATGCGAGAGAGCCTGTTTTAACATCATGTAATGTAATGTACAACATTCTACTTCCAAGGTGTGCAATTAGTTTCTTTACGGTTGAATTCTTTGGCTTCAAACACTCAGGCAAGAATGGCAAATTATTATGAAAATCGTGAAGCTCAGTAAGATAATCCACATCAACTTCGAATATATATCCAAGAGGATCATCTGCTTTAAATGTTTCTATGTTAATACCATCAGGAGAAACCCACTGAAATCCTCCATAAGGCAGTGATGCTGCATAGCCCATCCATATTGGTTATTTGCGTCTTCATATGTAATAAATTGAGTTGGTTTATTACGATCAAAGTCCTCCATGTAGGTTTTGTTAGCCAGGGCATACCGGTGAGGCATCTTACATAATCCTTCCCTTATGCCAGATCCACCATGAGAAGCTGCTCATACTCCAATAACAATTCTAGCTCAATCCCGATTTACAAAAGCATAGCATCCCAGGTAAGTCCAGGAGATGTAAAGTAATGTGCAGGATCAACTTTATGAGTATTCAATGTTTGATCTCTGAATGCTTAAAAAGCATCTGCGAGTAGCAGAACATCTGAGGTTAAGTAGAGATCACTGTATTCTCCCAAATTTCGGATATTAAACTGCTCCCATACATTTTTAGGATATTCGTAGTCTTGATAAATGTTTTCCTCTTCATTTAGTCTATTGTAGAACGCTTCTTTTGAAGGCAAGCATGTTTCTTCTTCTTCTCCAAAGTACTTGCATGTCTCAGGAAAGGACGTTAGGGTTTTTGTTAGTTTATCCAAACTTGAACTGAGGAAACGGTATGTATCCACAAACCGAAGCTTAATATCCGCAATATGCTTCGAGAATGAAATATACTTTTCTTCTGAGCACGGAATCACCTCCACTCTTTCACTTGTACAACCTGTTTTTTAGTGGTGTTTAACGCCCGCTTTAACTACTTATGGCACCATAGGCGGACCTAACTGTTTAACGATGAAATGAGAATTATACCCGTTTAAGTTGTGCATGAAGTCAGGAATATATTTCGGTGTTTTGCGGGCTAGATTGCATTCATTATGGAGACTTCCTCGATATTCGTCAGTCAAATGGTCATTATCCCTAACCTTCCAATTTTCTTCAGAGAATTTGTTATTCCACAAGTAGCATTCAGTAGAACACTCAAAATATTCCTGATGTTGGTTCGTTAGTTTCAGAGGTTTGGCAGATTTGTATATACTGCTAATCTTATTTGCAAGAGATATTAGATAATCCATTAATTTATTAGCAGCATCATATACTCTATATACATAAGTGACAATAGGAGGATCAGCCTTTAGCTGCTCAACGGATGACGCTGGTTTGACGTAAACAGCGAAAGTCATTGGAGAATGCTTCTGATAGGGTGTAGTGTAGGAAGCTTTCGGATTAGACTTGCATGAATAATACGGACTGAGAATACTCTCAAAATCTGTATAGATGACATACGGGAGTTTAAACATCCTTTCCACATTTTTAAACTGAATGTTAGAGGTTTCCTTTTTAGCCATTTCTATCCTAGCGATAGCATGCTGCCTGCAGATAGTGGCAATTTTTCCACTCCACTATGTCCATATCGGTCATCAAAGTGGGTGAAGCAGCGTTTACAGGTGTGCACTCGTCCCTTATATTTTCTCTTTTGTTCTCAAATGAACTTTTCAAAATCCTTGTTGTATACATAATGATGCGTAACATTTCCATTACTCAGAAGAAGAAGGTCGCGATGATCAGCTAGTTCTTTCTCCACAACCTTTATTGGAAAAACTTTTTTTTTCAACCAGCACAAACAAGTTGATACATTTTTTATTTTTCTTTTAAAATGCAGTGATTCCAGACAGTGGTGAGTAGTATTACATACGGATTAGCAAGGTCGAGTAACGATAATCCTGCCACCAGGGGGATTAAGCGCTGGTGTCGCGTTAATCCGACGGATTAAGAAAATGGCGGGAAATTTGAAAAGTGCAAAGGTGTGGTTCATCGGATTATGTCTTAATCCGTTGAAGAAGGGGACAATGGATTAAGAGTTAATCCGCTGATCCATACCTTTGCAATTATCAAATTTCCCGCCATTTTCTTAATCCGTCGGATTAACGCGACACTAGCGTATAAACCCCTGGTTGCAGGATTATGGATAATCCTACTTGCCAATCCGTATGCAAAACCTAGTAAACAACAAGTTCATATCACAGATATATTTATTACATATTCTCATGCAATACAATATTGAATACATGCAAAAACCTGATTTTTTTTAAGAAACCACATGCACAATTGTTTATATATATATTTGTCTTTAGCTTGATTTGAATATCACACGCTCACTGGTCTTCAGCACAGGATAAAAAATAATGTTTATGAAAGTTTTCGTTGTAGGGGAAATAGTTCCTCAAGGATTACGATTTGTATAGGCATCTCAGGCTAGATGAATGTGACGAAAATTGGGGTCGACAAGAAGAATCTGTGGACTGTACACTAGCCATGCTGAATACTGAATGCCAAAGCTGCAATTATATGTAGCAGAGAGAGGCAAGAAGGCGATGGGTGGGGGGGGGGAGCTGTTCACACGGAAAAGAAAGCGATGTCAGCACTCCGACCGGAGATGGTGCAAGATTACGCAAGCCAGAAAAACTCCACCGGATGTGAACCAGACAGGACAATGGATTAAGAGTTAATCCGCTGATCCATACCTTTGCAATTTTCAAATTAGCCGCCATTTTCTTAATGCGGTGGATTAACGCAACACTATCGCTTAAACCCCTGGTGGCAGGATTATGGATAATCCTACTTGCCAATCCGTATGTGCTTCATCGGATTATCTCTTAATCCGTTGAAGAAGGGGACAATGGATTAAGAGTTAATCCGCTGATCCATACCTTTGCAATTTTCAAATTTCCCGCCATTTTCTTAATCCGGTGGATTAACACTACTGCACGCGTAGAAAAAAAGGCAGTGTTATCGATAATCCTACTTGCCAATCCGTATGCAAAACCTAATAAACACCAACGCCTTCTCGTCCCGTTCTTCTTTTACACTCACATGGCCTTCACGGCCCGTTCTTCCTTTACACTCACTTCGCCTTCTCGGCACGTTCTTCTTTTACACTTCAATCGCCTTCTCGTCCCGATCTTCTTTTACGCTCACATTGCCTTCTCGTCCCGATCTTCTATACGCTCACATCGCCCTCTCGGCCCGTTCTTCTTTTACGCTCACATTGCCTTCTCGGCCTGTTTTTCTTTACGCTCACATCGCCTTCTCGGCCCGTTCTTCTTCTACGTTCACATAGCCTTCCCGGCCCGTTCTTATACGCTCACATTGCCTTCTCGACGCGTTCTTCTTTTACGCCTACATTGCCTTCTCATCCCGTTCTCCTTGTACTCTCACATCGCCATCTCGGTGCGTACTTCCTCTGCACTCACATCACCCGTCTCGGCCCGTTCTTTCTTTACACTCACTTCGCCTTCTCGGTCCGTTCTTCCTTTACTCTCACATCGCACTCTCTGCCCGTTCTTCATTTACACTCACATCGTCTTCGCGGCCCGTTCATCTCTACACTCACATCGTCTTCTCGGCCGGTTTATCTCTACACTGACATCGTCTTCTCGGCCCGTTCTTTAACATTAACATCGATTTCTCTTCACGTTCTTCTTTTACACTCACATCGCCTTCTCGTCACGTTCTTCTTTTACGCTCACATCGTTTGCCGCTGTAACCGGACGTCATTAGCTTAGCTTATTGCACAACCTACCAAGTGGTTGTCTGGTTCACATCCGGTGGAGTTTTTCTGGCTTGCGCAATCTTGCACCATCTCCGGTCGGAGTGCTGACATCGCTTTCTGGCCCGTGTGAACAGCTCCCCCCACCCATCACCTTCTTGCCTTTCTCTGCTACAGCTGTGAGGACGGCATCCACTTCGTCATTTCTAACATGGTCCTCATCGAAAGACAGTTTAAAGCAGACCTTTGGCGTCCTGAACAAGTGCAGGACACAGATTTCACCGATCATCTTTTTCAATTTGTTCCTAAAAAAGGTCTTTACATCGTTTTCCTCGAGCAGCAATATGTGTCACCGAAAAAAATGCTTAGCCTTAAAAGAAATGGGCACCTTTGTTTTGGTCGATGCCTCACAGTGCACCTCGGAAGAATAACATTGTACATTATTCCGGATCTCGTGCACGGGGATTGCATTTACAGCGTAAGGGAAGCCATTTTTCTACAAGAAGAAGAAGAGGGCGGCACTTTCAAAAGCATCTCGTATGAAAAAAGCAACGTCTGGTGATAGCCCTCCATTTTCCCCCTCCAATACTCTATCCCTCCCTCCTTCTTCCGTATCGGCATCGCGTCAGTTCCTGGTCTGCTCACGCCATGCCCGGTCCTCAGTGCACACCGCTTCACTGTACATCCTGCTTTCGAAGCCAGTGTCGCTGCAGCATTCGATCGTATTGGTGCGAAAAGTGCAGCGGAGGAGTCTACACGGATCTCAGGAAACTTCAGTTACAAATTGACGCGTTCCTAGAAAGGTATGCCCGGCGCCATGGCAGAGATCCCAGCATTGATGAAGTACCTCAGGCATCTGCAATGCCTCTTTCCCCTATCCAACGATGAGCTCAGCATTATTCTGTCTTACGGAGATTTGATCTTCAACAAGTACCCTCCTGGTGATTTGGATTTGGTTTGGGAGAGTCTAACTATGAATCAGCAAAACCAATTTGCTGATTTTAGAAGAAGTTACGTGCATTGGAACCAGCCTTGGAACACAGTTCACATAGACGGGCCTGCACCGATGATAAGAAATTGCCATTTCTGCCGTTTGAACGCTGTCGCAGGATGTGAACCAATATCCCCATCCGGCGGATATTACACTTCCGCCGTTCCAGCACTTATACCACAGCATGGGTCGAATTCACCACAGTCTGCAACTCGTCATGGCAACCTCCAGTAACATTCTTCGTGAACTGAACCAAATGGCAGAAACCCTGCCGTACATGTCCATGGGCGAGCTACAGAAAGGACGCCCTTATAGAATCCAGGGGGCTAGAGCACTCTCAACCAAGTATGGTCGCAAGGTCGCCATTACCATCAACAACCGAGAAGTATTTCTTCCTTCAAACTTCGACTCCATGTCGGAAGCCGTCATCGACGAAATGAACACCGTCCCGATGTACCTGACTTACGTCGGGGAGGAGCTACAGCAATCAGGATTCGAGAGACGCATCGTCAAATTCTCTTCTCCTCGTGACTATCAACACCGTTCCAAGCAGTACTCAGATTTTGAACAATATTTCCTTTTCATTATCCTGTACCATGTCCTGCAAATCTGACCTTGTCGACATCCATCCCAACCTAATGGCCAGGATTTTATTTGACGTCGATGAGACCGTTAATGCTGCCGGCATTTACCCCAGGGAGTGCCGTATCGTCTCACAAGAAATCTCCGCCTTTGCTGACCATAAAATTGTTACCATTAAGTTATCCTCGTCCGATGCCCACATCGTCAACGTAAATTTCTCGGCATGGAAGGCTTCGCCGTCGGATCTTGATGTTCGATGCACCGTCTTCATGGGGCCCAACATAGTTCCAGCCATTGACAATATCGTCACCTTTTCGGGCCTTCTACCTGCTGGTGATATTATTCGCAATTCAATTATTGCACCAGTATATGTTCCTGCTGTCAACGCAGATGTCGACCCCAATTTTCGTCACATTCATCTAGTCTGTGATGTCTATACAAATCGAGCTCCTTTTGAAACTATTTCCCCTACATCGACAACTTTCATAAACATTATTTTTTTATCCTGTGCTGAAGACCAGTGAGCTGATATTTAAAGCAAGCTAAAGATAAAAAAAAAATATATATATATAAACAATTGTGCATGTGGTTTCTTAAAAAATCAGTTTTTTGCATGAATTCAATATTATATTGCATAAGAATATGTAATAAATATATCTGTGATATGAACTTGTTGTTATTTATAAGTTTTGCATACGGATAGGCAAGTAGGATTATCGATAATACTGCCTTTTTTTTTACGCGTGCAGTAGCGTTAATCCACCGGATTAAGAACATGGCGGGATATTTGAAAATTGCAAAGGTATCGATCAGCGGATTGGCAAGGAGGATTATCCATAATCCTGCCACCAGGGGCTTAAGCGCTAGTGTCGCTTTAATCCACCGCATTAAGAAAATGGTGGCAAATTTGAAAATTGCAAAGGTATGGATCAGCGGATTAACTCTTAATCCATTGTCCTGTCTGGTTCACATCCGGTAGAGTTTTTCTGGCTTGCGCAATCTTGCACCATCTCTGGTCGGAGTGCTGATATCGCTTTCTGTCCCGTATGAACAGCTCCCCCCCTCCCATCGCCTTCTTGCCCCTCTCTGCTACATATAATTGCAGCATTGGCATTCAGTATTCAGCATAGCAAGTGTACAGTCCACAGATTCTTCTTGTCGACCCCAATTTTCGTCACATTCATCTAGCCTGTGATGCCTATACAAATCGTAATCCTTGAGAAACTATTTCCCCTACAACGAAAACTTTCATAAACATTATTTTTTATCCTGTGCTGAAGACCAGTGAGCGTGTGATAATCAAAGCAAGCTAAAGACATATATATATATATATATATATATATATATATATATATATATATATATATATATATATATATAAACAATTGTGCATGTGGTTTCTTTAAAAAATCAGTTTTTTTGCATGTATTCAATATTGTATTGCATGAGAATATGTAATAAATATATCTGAGATATGAACCTGTCGTTTATTAGGTTTTGCATACGGATTGGCAAGTAGGATTATCTATAATCCTGCAACCAGGGGTTTATACGCTAGTGTCGCGTTAATCCGACGGATTAAGAAAATGGGGGGAAATTTGAAAATTGCAAAGGTATGGATCAACGGATTAACTCTTAATCCATTGTCCCCTTCTTCAACGGATTAAGACATAATCCGATGAACCACACCTTTGCAATTTTCAAATTTCCCGCCATTTTCTTAATCCGTCGGATTAACGCTACACTAGCGCCGCAACACTGGCGCTTAATCCCCCTGGTGGCAGGATTATCGTTACTCGACCTTGCTAATCCGTATGTAATACTACTGTGGTGTAGGAAATGTGATGCACGAGAAGTCGTATTTTCCCTGGAGTTTCTTGTATTTGCTGACACGTTGAGGCTTGTTGTCGACGAATTGAGCAAGGATAGCGTATAAAAAGTACCGCTCATCACGATGTTTCTGAGGGTTCACACACGCTTTCTTTGCTTCTATAAATGCTGGTAGAGGAATATAACTGCTTTCGCGAAGGGGCTTGTACTATTTATTTCGAAGGCGTAACCCCTCCACAGCAAGCAGGGCCCAATTGCTTACTTTAAGTAGTTATTCCTCTATTTCAGCATCCAGTTTCTTGAATTTGGTCACCAGCATGGCATCTAAATCGATTTCTAGAAACAATGCATTATTTCTGGTTTTGAAGATCTTGTCAGTATTTTCTGCAGCTCTATTTACAAATCGGCACTCCACTAACAGGTTAATATTCACAGCTTTATGTATGCAGAGCTCTTTTTGGACAAATTGCACAATCCTCTGCTTAGTTTCCTGCAGGTAAGTCTTCATGTCCCTGCTCGAATTGCAACGGATGAAGTAAGATTTCAGACGCCCTTCAAACGATGTCTCACATTCTTTCATGTCACACTCATTCTCCATTGTAGTCAATAGTTGGTGTCTGGTAGGCTTAGTTTTTGTTTTTTTCCGAGCCATGTCGGCACCGCAATACTCTTCATGACGAATTCCATTGTATCCGTTGCTGAAGGTTGCAGCTCGGGGTTTACATTTGAAGAGCTGTACACCACTCATTTGATGCCGTCTCTTGTTATAGCTCCTTTGAAAGCTTTTACCACACTTAATACAACTGCAACAAGATTTATGATTCGTAGATGAATTCGTTTATTGTAGCTTTGTGCATGTCTCCAATGCGATAAATACTCATAAGTATGAATAAAAGATCACCTCAACACGTTCTTCTCGCTATCGATAGCTAGTTTCACTAAGAGGAGCTGATATACAGCCCCTCATATTTATACCAATGGCACGGACCTGCTAGGAGGTCACTGACTTACGCCATGTCATTACCCTGGGTTTTCTGTGTTTTCTGCCCGAAATAGTCATCATATTTTAGAACCTTTACGAATTTAAATAATATATGTGACGCATGTTTTTTTGCATGCTTTAATAAATGTTATAGTTTTTATATACTTTTATCTTCATAAATCCATGAATTAACATATAATCGAGGATTAAGCATGTACAGTTGTAAGTTCAACATTCATTTCCCGTTGTTGTTCCTCATAAAAGCCGTCCGACAGGTTAGAGCATTTAGCCTCTCCACCCTAATACCGGTTTTCATGTTTTAACCCTCCCCAACCTCATTCGTCACTATTTAACATCACCTCCTAAAATCCTTGTTTTCAGCATGCCTATTCTTGAATCATCATGTTCAGTCATGCTCTCCTTCTATACCATCCACTACCCACGATAGGAGGATAGCAGCTAGACCAACTATATTCACTCCCCACACTAGAACAAGACTCCCACATTTTAGAACCTTTAAGACGTTACATTATATCAGTCGCTTGTTTTTGTATATTTTAATATATTTTTTTAGCGTTTATATACTTTTATACAGATAAACTCAATCATTTTCATTGAAACTAGTAGTTTGAAGTTGGCAGCCTCTCAATCATTACTCTGCTGTTTCCACATAAACGTTATCCAACGGGTTAGCTCATCTTCCTCTCCCTCCTCTACAGTAGGTACGGGTTAGGCGCACCCGGGGTCTCGAGCCACCTTGACTCCCTCTGTGGTCAACCTCAGAGTGGTGAGGGAGTCAATAGGTTTAAATGCCCATCCTCGTGTAGGCCTTGCGTGGAGATCCGTATCGGTGGAAATGAATATCTTGGTTGGTTGAGTGTTGCGTATCTGAGCCTGGGCTTCTGTTCTTCAGTAACTGGGGAGGGTGCGCAACCTAATATATCGCTTTGGTTTCTGCTTCGCCTAAACGGGAGGCTAGGGACTAACCCACCCCTAGTCAATCGGTCAGGACTAGGTATTATATCGAACTCCATGGTGAGTGGGACGGCGAGCCTGCTATATCCCCTATGTAGCTATATCCCAGTGGGGTGACCCCTTGTTGGGCTCCGTGGTGGGTGGAGAGCCTGGGGGATGAATTTATTCTGCTTTTTTCATGGCAAAACTTAAACCCTTTAATAGTAACGTGTCTGGAAAAGAAATAGTTGAGTGCAGTGGTCCTTGCTACCTGGGTATCAATAGAACAGAGGAAGGGAGGAAATTTACCTCGGTTAGCCCTTTTACTATCCAAAAGGGTTTAGACAAAGTTGCTGGTCCGGTGCACTCTTGTCTTAAAACCCGAAATGGCAACCTCCTGGTAGAAACGTTTGCGGCATCCCAGACAAGAAAACTACTGAAAGCAAAAATGCTAGGCAGCTACCAGATTAAGGTCGAACAGCACAAAGCCTTGAACTCCTCACGCGACGTTATCACCACCCGCGCCTTGGACGGTTTGTTCAATGAGGAGCTTCAAGAGGATCTGGCAGACCAAGGCGTCACATCTGTTTATAGGGTTACACGTAAGGTAAATGGTGAATTCATTCCTACCCGTACCCTGTTCCTTACCTTTGATCGTGTAGATCTCCCTCAAAGGATTAGGTCAGGGTACGAAGCCATCGAGGTTAGGGCCTATATACCAAACTCCCTCATATGTTACAAGTGCCAGAGCTTGCACGGCAACTCCATCTTGTGTAAATTGCAGCGGGGAGCACCCATCTAGTTCCCAAAATTGTCCCCGTTTTACGGAGGAACGAGCGGTCCAGGAGATACTGGTGAAAGAGAATTTGTCCTTCTCGAAAGCCCGTAAGCTCCTGCGTCTTCGCCAACCCTCTGTCCCGCGCTCGGGTACATATAGTTCAGTTGTAGCTAAATCGGTACCGGGGTGGGAAATTGCAACTCAAACTTGCAATATTAAAGAGGCTACAATTACTGATAGTGTTCTGATAGCCAGACCACACCCAAAGTCCTCCACCTCTGTCTACATCGGTAACGACATCAGCCACAACTGCTAATGAAAAGAGGAGTCCAGAAAAGGTGTCACCCAAACCTTCGACCTCGGGCACTAAGAACGGCTTAACCGGTACGTATTCTGCGCCAGCAAAAACATTTAAAACAAGTTATGTAAGGACCGACTTCCTGAAAGGAAATGTTAAGTCACCTCCCAAATCATCTAAGGGACGTAAAAGTCCAAGTCATTCTCCGCGTCGATCGTCTTCGGAGGAATCTTTGGGGGGGGGGGGGAGGGGGAGTACAGATCGGCGACGATCATCTGCGTCGATTAGCACTTCCAATCGGTTCTCTAATCTTGAGCCGAAAATTTCCATTGGAAAGCGGATCTCCCCCGTGGAGGAAATGGAGCAGGAGGATATCGCCCCCACTGCCCGAGAGACAGTGCGGAAGCCACAAGATCGGTCTCCTCAAAACGATGTAAGTCCAACACCTAAAAGGAACAAATTGCACCGACCAGCACTGCCGAATATGCAGAAACGTCTTTCCATTTAAATCTTATCCCATACAAATTACCATGGCTGTCCTGCAGCGGAACATAAGCGGCATTAGACCTCACCGACCAGAGTTTGAAATGTTGTTGCACCAGAATCAACCTCTGGTTGTTTGCTTACAAGATACTTAACTCCGACCACGTGACAACGTTACATTCAGGCGTTACTCCGCTGTTCGGTGTGACCTATCACCGGCAGAGGGTGTGCCTGCTCATGGGGGCACTATGATACTCGTCAGAGACCATATTTATGCTGATTCCGACCCCTTACAATCTGACATCCAGTCGGTAGCTGTACGGGTCACGCTGCCTTCTACCACCGTTACCATCTGTAGTATGTATCTAAGTACATCTTTTGACCTCTCGCGCACTTATTTGGACGACCTAATTTCCTAGTTGCCGAGACCATTTCTGTTGGTGGGTGACGTTAATGTCCACCGCCCATTATGAGGCTCCCCTCGGGTTTGTGTAAGAGGTCATCTAATTGCGGATTTCTTTTATAGTTGTCACGTAACTCTCTTGAACACCGGAGAGCCTACATTTCTTTTCGACGCCTTCAACAGTTTCTCACACTTAGACATAGCTGTTTGTTCTTCACAATTGGCAGTTTCCTTACACTGGAATATCATCTCTGACTTACACTCTAGTGACCACTTCCCCATTCTTATTAGTCTCTTGGCACGGGTTGTATGTTCCCAACGTTTCCCTACATGACACTTAGATCGAGCCAACTGGGACCTTTATTCCCGTTTGGCTATTTGTGACTACAACGGGCACGACACGGTGGATTTGTTAGTTGAACACCTCACAGCAATCATTATTTCATCTGCGGAGCAGTCCAATCAAAGGCCGGCTGGCCCACCTCGTCGGTTTCCTGTTCCTTGGTGGACGACTGACTGTCGGGATGCAATTCGCGCCCGAAGACGTGCTCTTCGAATTCTCCTGCGATGCCCTTCACTGGTTAACCTAATTCAGTATAAGCGGATGTGTGCCAAATCGAGACAGGTTATTAAGGACAGCAAAAAGCAATCATGGAATGAGTTTGTCAGCTCCTTTAATAGACGTACACCTTCCCCTGTCGTAAGCTACGACGTGTGGCCGGTAAATCGACCCATACACCAATCACCGGTCTCAAAACATCTGCTGGGGATGTTGTTGATCCGATTAACGTGGCAAATGCTTTAGGCAGTGCTTTCGCTCAGATGTATAGTTCAAACAGTTATTCCCCTGAGTTTCTTGCCGTTAAGGCTCGGGTGGAATCTCAAGGCTTCTTCTTTTGTTCCGGCAACCTTGAGAATTACAATCGCCTTTTCACCATGGCAGAGTTAAACCATGCACTTACATCTTCGCGAAACTCTGCACCAGGCCCACATGGCATCCACGTCGAATTGTTGCAACATCTCTCTCCTGAAGGTAAGGCTTTCCTGCTCCAGGTCTATAATCGTGTCTGGGTTGACGTCACGTTTCCTGATAAGTGGCGTGAGGCCACCATCATTCCAATTTTGAAGCCTGCAAAGGACCGTCAGCTTCCGTCCAGCTACCGTCCCATTTCCCTCACCAGTTGCGTTTGCAAGGTGATGGAACGCAAGATCAATGGATGGTTGGTGTGGTGGCTAGAATCACACAATTTACTGACCAACACCCAATGCGGTTTTCGCCGACGTCGTTCAGCAGTAGACTACCTTGTATTGCTGCAGACGCAGATCATGACTGGATTTCTTAAGAACTGCCAAACAGTTGGAGTCTTCTTTGACCTGGAGAAGGCATATGATACGTGTTGGCGAGCAAGGATCTTACGTTCCCTGCTTAGCTGGAATCTACGTTGACGCTTACCGTTGTTTATTCAGGAGTTTATGAGGGACCGCGTTTTCCGAGTGAGGGTCGGATCGGTTTTATCTAAACCTTTTATTCAAGAGAACGGTGTGCCACAGGGATCGGTTTTGAGCGTGACGCTGTTTGCTATAACGATTAATTCCATCTCTCATTGAGTTCCTGCTTATTCGTAGACGATTTTGCCATCTTCTGCACTTCTCAGCATAAGACATTCTTGGAACGTCGTCTTCAACGGTGTTTAGATGCCCTCTATGATTGTAGCTCACAGAACGGGTTTCGTTTTTCCGCTGAGAAGTTAGTCTGCTTGAACTTCTGGCGCCATAGAAGTCGGTTGTCGCCTTGTCGTCGACTCGGGCCAGATTTACTTCCCTTCGCAGAAGAGGCGACATTCCTGGGGTGGGTTTTCGGTCGCAAATTATGCTGGTCACCACATATAGCACAGCTGAAAGCACGGTGTGACCGTTCTCTGAATATTTTACGGATACTAAGTGGCAGGTGTTGGTGAGCTAATCGGACAGTGCTGCTCCGTCTTTATCGTACGCTGATCCAATCCAAGTTACACTATGGATGCACTGTTTATTCCTCAGCCCGACCATCTGTGCTGAGACGACTAGACACGATCCATAATCATGGCATCCTCATTGCTGTTGGTGCCTTTCCGACCAACCCAGTTGTGAGTCTCTACGCCAAATCGGCAGAAGTCCCTCTTGGCTGTCGGCGGGAGATCTTATTAAACAATTAAGGCTCTGGGCTTCGGTGCATGCCTGCGCATCCAACGTTTACTATTTTTTTCTCCACCAAGCTGGACGATCGTTATCGGAACCGTTCACTTAGTCCAAGGCCTGTAGGCTTCCGTTTCCGAGAGCTGCTTCAGAAACACGATATAAAAATGCTTAGCATGTTTCCCAAGGGAGAGAGGGAGCGCCCATCTTGGTTGCGTGTTTCCTCCAATGTAGATCTCGGGATGACCGCTTACGCAAAATCTGCTACGCCTGTGTCTAGTATCCGTACTTGTTTTTCAAAATTTTTATCCAAGTACAGTGGCCAAATTTGTGTATATATATATATACGACGGCAGTAAGTGAGCTTACGGTGTTGGGTGGGCCTTTGTTTCAGGGACCGAACCTTTTACATTCGGTTTGCCGAGTAGCACATCTATTTTCACTGCAGAGTTGTATGCTGTTTATCGAGCCCTCCTGTATATTCGCCGTCGCCGACTCAATGACTGCCTAATTTTGATCGATTCCCTTAGTGCCCTTCAGAGCCTTCGTGAGCTGTACAGCCTCCATCCAATCGTACAGCGTATTCAGGATACACTCCACATTCTTCACGCATCAGGTGTGCTTGTGGACTGCGCTTGGATTCCTGGTCACGTTGTCGTGCCGGGAAATGAACTTGCTGATTCGGCGGCAAAGAGGGCAACCACATAGCCCAGCATTGTACTTCATTGCGTGACATCTTCAGACTTCAGGCTTGTGGTACGGAGAGCGTTACTTTCGTTCTGGTATGCGGAATGGGCCGCTCTTCGTGGCAACAAGCTACGAGAGGTGAAGGACCTGCCTGTGAACTGGTTAACCTCCTCTCGTTTGTCTCGCCGAGAGAAGGTGATATTATCACGCTTAAGAATCGGCCACTGTACTTTTTCGCATCGCCACCTTTTTAACCGTGAACCAGCTCTTATTTGTGCACTCTGTCGAGAAGATCTTTCAGTCCGCCAGGTGTTGCTAGAGTGTGGCCCTCTAGCACACATTCGGACCTCTTTAGCCATGTCGGCCTCTCTCGCGGAGGTTCTGGCTGATGATTCTAGAATGGTAGACCTGGTTTTCAAATTTCTGTCTAAGGTACCTATATTTTTCATGTTTTAGTTCTTTTCATTTGCGATGGTTATTGAGTTGTTGGTCTGTTTTTAAATGTTTTAATCTTTTGTACGTTTTAACAGAGCTATATTCTGTGCCTTTTATTGCTATTTTTATCGATTTTTAATGGTTTCAGCACACTCCTGTTTTTTACCCATAGATTATTCTTTTAAACTGGGTTTTTATCCTGGTTGTAGCTCTGATTTTATTTGGTGTTCATTTTAAATATATTTTAGCTCCGTTTATGGCCGGGGTTCGATCCCAAGCGACCGCATGACAGATTTGTGGTGGACAAAACGGCGCTGGGTGGGTTTTCTCCGTATACTCCGGTTTCCCCCGCCATCACATTCCACCGGTGCTCCACCATCATTCATGTGTCATCAGTGTCACCGTCTGCGGTGCCATTAAGTAGTTAAAGCGGGCGTTAAACACTACCCCGATTTTGGCCACTATCTAATCATTTTTAAGGGCGCTGATGATCAAAGAAGATGAGCGCCCTAATCCCCAATCATCATCATCATCATCATTCCGCTCCCTAAAAATCTCATTTTCGTAATATTTTCACTAATTTTTAGGTTTACGCTTTCCTATAATTATAGCCCCAATGTGGCATTGTAAGCACACTCCCTATCGGTAAAAGTATTATTTAATTTAGTTGCATTTTCTCCAAGTTTTCAGTATTCGATCTCTGGACCGTAAAGATTTGGTTGTTGTATATAGCTAATTCAGCATATTAATACATTTATATACGCGTTCCAGGGGTTATTCAGCTTAAAAGTTGCAATGCACATGAAATCCTAAAAAGTCCAGCTATGAAAGGACGGGAATCGAACCCGGTTCTTTTTATAAAGTTATTAGCCAGTTTAATATTCCCAATATTAGCCCTTATTGTATATATTTATTTAAGCTATATAACACTCTTAGTTTATAGACTCGAACTAAGATTATATGTTATTTTTTTTATTTGTATCCATATTCAAGAACGGAGAGGGGGGCATCTCCTCTCTTCATCTCCATTCCTCTAAGAGCTATTTACCTTTGGAATTAAAGTCCATCAGAGTCGGGGATCGAAGCGGATCCTCTAGACTAAGAAGTACTCAGAATCTTAAATGCATGTGCTAAAAACATCAATATACGCGTTTTCCTTGGTCTAATACTTGATGATTTCGCTCAAAATTTAAAATGTCCTTAAAAGCTATATATTCGAACCAAGGACCTATAATCATAATTTATTCTCACAACTGTTGAGCCGTAATAATAACAGTGTTGGAAGCTTTGCTCCGTCTCGTTAGGATTAATAGTTCCTGAGATAACTATTTTTAAAGATGTTGCTCAAACCCAGGACCTTTAGGTAAATTTGTATATGTTTAAATCATTTCACGTAATGCTGTATATTGAATAAAGTTTGTTCGAAGTTAGTATATAAATTAGTGTAGCCTCTATAAGAGATTAAAGTTCCATACATCAACCTAGAGTTGAACCGAAATCGTCTTTGGTAAAAATCAATATATAATCATAGTTTAGATTGCTAAGACCATCAATACTCATTTATTATGTTAATTTAAGCCTTTTAGTTCAGTATTCAGCCAAAAACTTAAAAAGTCGCCGAAAGTTATGGATTCGAACCAAGGACCCCGGATTACAAATTATAATTTAATCTGATGTAGCGTAATAATAGTTACCATATAGTCGCCGTCCCATCATGCTAGGACTAACAGTTTCTGAGAAAGCCAGGTTTAAGTTTTTACATCGAACCCAGGACCCTAAGGTAAACAGGTGTATATTTATAATATTGCACTAATTCCTATCTATTGAATGCACTTTACCCAACGTCTTTATCTAAATTTGTTTAGGAAATAAATGAAGCTAAAGTTTAATATATCCACCCAGATTCAAACCCAAGCAATTTGGAGCCTTGGCGGAAATTGTCCTTGGGCCGCAGTAAGCAGAGGAGTTGATCACTTTTTACCGCATTGTTCTAATTAGAATTACTAATTCACAATATTCTCTCAGTTTTAATTAATTTTGAAGTCCTGCGGCAGTAAGAATTCCCATTTTCTTTACTTTAAGTCTTATTTAAATTCCAGGACTTAGAAGGTGTTATAGCTGATCACATTTTTCATATAAATACACATAGAAGCTAGAGTGTATGGCTTATCATGATTAATGAGTAACAACATTAAATAGATAATTAGAAATGAGAACTATTATTGTAACTGATTGCTATATGTAGTCTAGGGAGGTCACAATTTTATATTAAATGAATGGTGGGGACTCAAGACAATTGTGTTCACATTAGTGAGCGTCATATGAAATTTTCTCTAGTTGCAAGCACTGTTATGTACTATTAGATATGTAATATGCAATAAAGTTTAAATTTCTAATTGAAGTTCTTGAAATTAAACACTGAGTTGTGAATTGTGTAAGCTTTCTGTTCTACATATTTGGTTCATGCCTAACCAAGACGTTCCTTTAATAGGTGTCCAACACTTGCAGATATGTAGTGATACTCTTACATAATAATTGTTTACTGATTTTGTTCCAGTGTGTGGTTTGACAATGTACCATTCACACATTCGCATGCCTGCTTGATTCACGGAAAGCTGTTGCGGTAATTAATGCTGCAACAAACATGAATCAAATACCTTTACAAACAGTGGCGTTTATTGATAAGGAGCCACTATGCACATAGTCTAAACTCCTATGATGAAATACACTTATGTTTATCTTAATAGTGTAGTCAATTAATTTTATTCTTTGCAATGACATGGCACATATTCTTGGACCTTAAGTTTGGCATGATTACATGGATTTGCAAGAGATTAACATTGTCATTTATCAGTGAGTTTTTCTTGACAAACTTATTTTTCTTAGGCATCAGTGCATATGACATATACAATGTTTACAAACATTCACCAAATAAGTATTATATTTGAATAGTTCTTTCGTTTTTTAATAACAGGTGAATTAGCGTATCCAATTCAAGAGCTGTTCATTAATAAACTTAGAGCAATTTGCCAAATGTACGATGGTTGGATACACATACACACAGTACACTTAAGAAATAGTTTAAGTAGTAAGTGAAATTTCCACAGGCGATCCATATTTGAAAGTATTGAAACCATCTTGTTTAGATGTGAAATGCGCCAGGTAGCCGAGGTTTTGTTTTCTTCTTGAAATCATTGGGGTTTTAGCTTCAAAGATCCCTCAGCTACGCCCTCACGTCGTTACGCAATTGTGGCCGCTCTCCTCTACTTGTAAAAACTTCCCTCGGCTACGCTTTGCGGCTTAGGACCCTAAACGTTGGCAAATAGCCACAAAATGGCTCTAATGACAAAATAACAGAAGTACCCACGGAATCCAGATCACGTATTGAAGTAATGCCAAGTGGTGTATCCAACGTATACAAATATCTTTATTAGAGTTGATTGCCTGACATAAATAATACATTATCACAGATATGAAATTAGCTTTAATTTGAAGTCTAAAACGTGCGTAAGATGAAGCATTTTTAGACCTGAATAATATAAAGAAAATGATTATACGCAATTCGAGAAGTTCATACACTTAGAACAGTTTGGTAAATGTTGCTCTAAGCACATAATTTCAATCTGAATTCCTTTGTTACATATAATAAGCAATTAAAGTTATAATAACGTTAATGGATAGGAAATGAGATTATACCGCTTTGTTGTAGTTGATCATCTGACAAAAATAATAAATTAATCTCATGATATGTGAAGCTAACGAGGTTAACTCACTCTAATGAAATTTCGATATTTAAAATGTCCTTGAAATAGACCGAAGTAAAACGAAACGAGTTAAAGCATCTGCAAACGTTAGGTTTTTCGCTGTAAAGCGTTTCCATATCTCTGAGGGCATGCCTCAGATCTACCTTTACATGGCTCCACCTTCAGGACACATATACAGGCCATGTCTTGTGATTTGGCAGGAAACCTCGTTTTAAAACTGAAGAAGGGGTTAAAGCCAAGGCATTATCTTACGCCAGGCTTGAATGCCCTAAGGATCTCAGCCCGGCAGACTGTCATCATAAAAATTAGCCTTAAGATATAGGAGAAAAAGGAGCATGAATAAACTTAATATATCTATATAATGGAAACATTAGGATAAAAAAATATCACTTTAAATTCTTTATAAGCGGAGCGCTCACCTTGAGAACCTCTTCAACAGCTGCTGCTGTGTGTCTCAAAACAACAGCATTAAATATAGCATTTTTATTATTTATTTACTCAAAATTACAAGTAGGTAGTTACATTCTATGTTCTACTCATTATCTTATAGCACCGAAGATTGATATTTTGCAGTAGGTCACCCATAGTTCTTTTGCACTTACAAATATTATTTAAATTACCTTCGGAAGGATCACAGTTCTCCAGCTTTAGGTTGCATATTTTATGTTAAACAGAAGGTTGATATAAATCACAAACGAAACTCTCACATACATGTTCATTATTCCTCTGAACACGAACCAGGCAAGACCAGTCACCATAACAGCATTTTCAGTAGGATTTATCAACTTTACACGATCGTATTCTGTAAGTCATTTGGGATGGATATTTCAACTTCCTTATCATATCTAACCCAAGAAGTGCAACATTACAGTTTTTAAGAAAATGTTCTCTCTTTACAGCATAATTAGATACGTGCAACCGTGGACAAAATATGAGTCATCCCCATACTCCATGTGTCGTAGGAGAGCTTCGTGTATCTTCGTAACGCTATGTTCCCAATGCACATGACTGAACTGCTCAATGGTCTGTGACTAACAGCGCAACGGCTAACCTACGAGTACTGAAAAGAGATCACAGAATAACGTTACGGTGGCTGAGAGATGGAGCAAGTCTTGCCTCCACTTGTAATTTCCTAGATTCAAATCTCGTACTAGCTGTAATTTTTTATGTTTGCTAATTTTTTGACTGGATAAGTAGAACATAATATTGCATTAATATAACTTTAGCATTTGAAGTTATTGGCCTATTTATGCACATAAAACACAATTTTAATAACACTCGTGTTAAATAAAAACAAATATGTAAATGAGCTATTAGACTTCTAAAACTAAAACACAACAAATAAACGCAATACATTTTGGTGTATGAACCCTCAGCCAGTATAATTGCCTCTATCTTCGGGGTATAGACAAAATTAAATGCCTGCAGTAATGTGGACAAGAAGCTACACGAACCTAGGCTTCTTAAATTTGTGCCCAGAAGCCATCATTTGTCCATCTACAAGCAAATTAAAGCGCAGCTCCCTTTTTACCTCGGCCCACACAATCCGAATAGGGTTCAAATCTGGTGAACAGGGAGACCAGTCTACCACTCTGATATTCTGCCTCTTTGCAAACCAATTTGAAACACTTCAAAATGTGTGGACGGATGATTGTCCTGTACAAATTCAATTATTCCATCAGGATATCTCATCCTCACAGAGGGAATCAAAATATTATAGTGTATAACCGTGTACTCCACACCGTTCTGTGTGTCGTCAAGCAGCCACAAAACACCTAGACCGTCCCTTGATATCCAGCCAGAACACGATACAGATACGCTACCATGATGGAATTGTGAAGCCACGTATGCTACATCGCATCGCCACCCCTTTGGACGATTGACAATCACCTTTCCCTTAAGTGTGGAAGAAAATGCCACCTCGTTTGAAAATATCACCTTATTCCAGTTGCGGTTGGCATTTTTCCATTGGACCGGGTTGTGAAGGGTGTGTTGAGCAAAAAATCAAACAAAAAACAAAGTTCTCACCTCCAAAAGAAATCAAGTTCGACCAAAATGGGATTCCTAAAAAGTTTTCAAAACATTGTTTGCCTTAATAATAATTCTAATATTTTTCATACTATACAGATTCCCTTTTTTGCTCCTTTACACCGAGGGAGGACTGTTCGTGCCTGATGCGTTGGCGCACCATTCTGTGCACCACATGCTTTTGTGTGAGCATATTGTTGTTCGGTAGAATAAACCCTGATAAAAGCATCATTGACTATAATGTTGTTAACTGTAGTGAATGCGGGTATAAAATAATTATGTCTAAAATAATTAGTCGCTATGTTGATTCAAGATTATTAAGAGAAAAGAAAAACATTGTTTCCTAGATGCGAGAAGCGAGCCTGTGACCTACATTTTCCACAGCGCTACATCGAATACACATGGTAGATGGCAGGATCAGTAATGCCGTGCAAAACCAACTCTATCATGTTTTTTGTCGTTAATATTTTAGTTAATATGGATAGTTTGTTGTTGAAGAAACTTAAGTTATGCATTTTATTATTGATCATATGAGTTAGTAGTATTAAGATTTGAAACTTGTGACAATTTGTTTTTGTCGCTACACAACTGTATCGCAGATGGTGTACAACCGCTGTGCTGCATACGACGTAGACGAATTTGGTGTTCCAGACATTACATTAGTACAGGAAGAAAACACTCTGATAATTAAAAATGCTCTAATAATACCCGAGTATGTGTCAACATTCACGCATTTATCAAATGTACCGGAACAAGGAAACAAAGTCTTGAGTGGGACATTCTTTTTTTTATTTAACCAATACCATATCCTTGACCAACATTTTTTTCACTTTCAAAAGTCTACACATAACTTAGGCAAATATTTTTCCACTCATTTGACGGTTACAGATAAATCTACCTTCGGTATTGCCATTCTGCAGCTTAATAAGTAACTTATAATCTGCCTTATGTTCAATAGCATAAGGAATCAGACGTAAAAGTTCATCGGGAGTATTTACCAATGACTGAAATGTCTCAGAGCTTAAAGATTGAGAGTTCGGCATGCTCTTTCTCTAGATTTTTAAAACCATAATGCCCTCTTCCTTAGAAGTCAGGTTGTGATTATCCGTCTGAGTCTTACAGCTTCATATGTACATCTTTTACAATGTGTCATCAGTTACAATTGATTTGAATGAATGAAGCTGTATGTTCTAACTCTTCAATATCCGTGTCTTTATAGACATGCTCTTTAGAGAAGTGTTAAGAACTTTAAAGCAACAATATTTGTTTCAAAAACTTTAACAGAAAAGTTAACATTTTGTTTCTGAATATTTGAAGGAAATAATGCCTTAAATGACAGCAAATGAGTATAGTTTACTAATGATCCCGTTTCTTTCTGATACCTAAGGTCTAAATGTTTAAACGCTAACATCACTATAAACTCAAAATTATTAAAATATGGGAACTTTTAGGCTCTGTCAAATTTGGTAATTCAGTGTTTACGAATGCCTTTATGTATATGCACGGAGTCGAAAAGTAAGAACAATTATCTAGTACGGTCTTCAGGATGCGCATTACAAGGCTACAATATACCACTAAGTGTAAGTAACACACAAGCTTTTCGAATTATTGCATTGTTATCTGATATGAAAGATAATACTGTGAACCCAACTTTTTCTACTTCATTAAATACACCAACTAGCTGAAATACCAGGCCTTGCCCGTGTTTTCACGGTTTATCCGTACCGAATTTAGCCTTGTCCAATACCGTGTGTTTCTATGGACGCATCATTCAGAAATTATTGAAAACACGCTTAAAATAATAAATTAAAACTCATTACACTAAAGAAAGAAAAGTATTTGAGAAAAAAATATGCAAAAATACGTTGAACAATCACACATATCACAATGATGGCTTCTTGTGAATGCAGCTCTAACTCGCGTCGCAACATTTGGGGCAGCTCTTCAATATTTACAAATGAAATTTCAGTTAAGAGAATTTAATACAAATTTAAGTAATATAGTCTATCCTTGTTTATTCTCAGTGACAAACATACATGGAACTACCAAGAAAACGCAAGAAAGAAAAAAGAATAAAATTAATATATAAAAGAGAAGAAGAAGAGGTATTACAACTGGTTTGATGCTATTGCAGTTACTCATGCCCGCTTATCACTCGTATGTCATCTTTTTCTGCTTATAAAACAACTCCGACTTCCCATAGAAAAAGAAATTTGCAGTTTATAAAATTGAGAAGCTACAAACAATGATAGGCGACTGTCCGAAAATCGGACTGTGATAATAGATTGTGAGTGTATATACTCTTTGGAATACTAGCCCTTATCAAATAACAAGCACTTCCAGCCAATACTCAGTCCAAAAACAATGCTGATTTCACCGCTGGCCGAAACTAAGGAAAAATGAGAATACTGTCCTCACTGGTTTAAGTGACACAGAGCTCAACCTTTTATTAAATAAAGGAATATCTCAGACAATATACAATGCTGATTTCACGGCTGACCGAACTTTACAAAATAAGTATACACACATCCCCTTGCTTAACGATCGCAAAGACTTTTAAATATGTGATGTCACTGTTAGCCTTAATATAACAGAAAATTCTTAGAATTCTCTGAATAAGCACATCGCTAACTTCACGGCTGATCGAGCATGAGAAAAATAATTACACAGCAAGCGCATGTTTAATACTTGCAAAACCTTTAAAATATGTGATGGCTACTTTAGAATTTACCTGGATATTTTTCCCTTACTATAAACTCAAGAATATAATTAATTGCTGAGACGGCCAATGAAGAATCTGAAATTGATAAACACGATAGACAAAAATGTGGCAAACGGTTCTGCTACCATGCATGCGCAGTAGTAAATACGCTAGAATCACACATACTGGCAGCTATAAAGAAACGACGATACCACTCACATTTGACGGTTTTGTACGACTCCGACTAGTGCGGCTATAGTTATTTGCAAAAGGTATTTTGCCATAGATGTAATACTTTAATCAGCTGGAAATGTTCTTGTAACTTTAAAAAATATACATCTTTCTCTTAAATACATTTCATACAACATGCATGAGATTTGTTTTATAATAGTTTCCAAAAAAAAAAAAAAAGAAAAAAAAAAAGAAGAAGATCTTTACAAGAGATTGCTTAACTTACAGCGCAAAAATGTATAGTCATTTAAAATTTCTATTAGCTAGTATTTCTAGAGGCACCTACGCTACCATTTTGAAATATTTTCTTAAAGCAGAGGCTATTTAAATACTTATAATCGCATTTAAATATAAACCATTTCGCATAATGTGCTGTTTCTTGCTGTTTGTTCAAATGAATTGATTGTTTGAATTTTTTCAAGAATTATATCAATACCTAATGAAGCAACGTTTATGTGAATTGTATAAAAACTAACGAATAAAATAGTATTGCTCTCAGCCTACTGGACAAATGGAGGAGGCATAAAAGTACATACAAGGTACTAGTCACTTACATCGCAATACTCCTAGGCGGTCGGCAAAATCTCAACCTGACACCAATATGTCTTCAGCAGAATATCCCGGGACCTTTCCAGCTTCTCACTAATATATGACCACCATTTATGGAGCAAGCCGTCCGACACGTGACCAGATTTAGACGACAGGAATTTACGAGAGTGAACATGCTGGAAGTTGCTCCCAGACAGGTTCATTTCCAACGTACGGATATGAATTTATGTAAGAATTTTGAATGACTTGTTTATAATATTTATGACTCCTGTTCTTGTTCTTCTTCTTCTTCTTTTATTATTATTATTATTATTATTATTATTATTATCATTATCATCACCATCATCGACGTCATCATCATCATCATCATCATCATCATCATCATCAGGAGGGACAGCATAGGACGCCAGCAGTCCGTAAGTGATGCATTTTGAGGGAGGTATGAGAACGGCATCACCAAGAATGAGCGATGAAACGTGGAGGACACTTGAAGAATCACAGACACTGGTGGATCACAGTGGAGGGCAGCCCTGTGCTAATAGAAGCAGGCCAGGAGCTGAGCCTGCTGCACGAGATTCTTAATCCTCTAGGTGGTAAGTTATACATTTTGCAGAAAATAGTGCCCTTTGTGAGGAACCTTCGAAGGATGAAGTGGATCATTTGATAACTTCTCCCCAACAACGTGAGGCAGAGGGCACCCTTTGGAAGCAGTCTTCGGGGAATAAGTTTTGGAATGGTATAATGATGGCATGGATGACCCAGAGTATGACGATATCTCGGCCCTCTGGATCATCCCGCCAGCCTTAATCCACCGGCAGATGCTTCCTGTACGCCTGGCCACCTGTGTAATGCAGGGACGGACACCGCAGAACCTACAATGACGCACACGAGCTGGACCGCAACTGCAGCCTCTACAGGAGTCACGAGGGTGCAAGAGGGCACTTGGACCAGCCTCTAATAGCAATGAGGACGACGAAGCATACCATCATCCAACAAAATATTAAAGGTCACTCATAGCCATCTAGATTGTTGGGTTACACAGAAGGCCGTTAAAGGCCAAATCTTTAATTCTAAAATTTCAAATACCATGATATCAATTATTCCCAGGCGTTCATAGAGAGGTGTGACCTCTAGTGATTGATTAGATCACTCAATACTGGCCAGAAACCAGTTAAGGTTTAAAACTATTTCCTCACTGCAATTGACGTACTCGATCCAGGCGTCTGAATTCGACCATTGAGACCATTCATTTCTACAGCAGCACTGAATTGGGTCTACAATCATATGATTTTAACTTTGTATTCTCCACAATGGCGAATAAGATGCTTTAAAATATTTTAGATTTTCGTTTCCCTCAGGTAGCGAATCTTTACGTTCTCTAATCTTTCTGTTAAATATTGCCAGCTATTTCACACCTCTCAAGGCATCCCGCTACCTAGAGCTACCAGCTTCAATATAGCATAATCATATAACAGTAGTTGCTTGGTGTTTGCTGGCCTCAAAGTATCTTGTATACTGTAAAGGTACATCCCGAAAGGAACAGCAAATACCACATGGAAAAATTACTAACAGAATTTAATCATACCAGTATTGAATTTCCAGTGAGCTTGCCTGACTTACAACAATTTGAAAAGCAAAATCCAGGAATATCGGTCGCTGTACTAGGCTTAGACGATGACAACTCCGTGATCTCTCTTTACCAACCAACCAAAATAAACAAACAAAGAAATAAATAAATAAAATAAAAAAAAATAAATAAAATGCATAGCTTAAAATGTTGCTGAATATCATGCGCTGTTCTAAGCACTTCCATTGTATCTACGGTATGTGCGTCATGGAGCTCCCCTGTGAGTGGAGCCTAGAAAAATACATATATAATTTAGAGTAAGTTATCTGTTATATATTTGAAGATAGGTGAAGTAGTATTAGAAGCATTGATTCATTGATACTTACAGTTTCTTTCTTTCGTAGACTGTGCAATCGTCGGTGCTGTCATACCTCAAAGTCGTCTGATAACAATAGGCAGGATTTGCAAATACGTTCGTATGCATTCGTCCATTGCACGATTCTTTGTGAAAGCATACGTAATGATGTGATTCTTTACCACAATCACTCCGGTAGTCATGCATATCCCCAAAGGTTTTGATGTCAGCTTTCCAAAACGCTTTCACAGCAATCATGTGGAATAGATAGCGTAGCACTTCAGTCGTCCAGCTAATATAATTGCTCGCATAAAATATGTTTTCCAATGTAGGGTGGGGAGGAATTGCATGTTTCTGCATTTTCTTACCCGGAGGCTCCGAGTGTCGGTGTGTTTCTCACTGTGGGCTTTGCAGGCAGGAGAAGCTTGCATGTTCAAAACACGTTTATTGAGTGGCACATGAAATCGTGACTGGACCTGTTTCCTATCAGATGTGCCGTCCGCACATGTCTCGCTTTGCTTGCTGGTGTCATTTGTGTGTATGTTAGAAGTTTATTCCTGTGTGATTGCTGTAGGGGGGCACAAGATATTCTCATTTTATCTGTGTTTAATTAAATGGTGTGGCTAAATCTTGTTTATTAAAATCGGGGTGAAATGAAGTGGCATGTTACTTGCGTTGTTTGTTGTAATCTGAACCTAATCTGTAAACTGGAATTTGTACTACCGCTATTTGACGGAGAGGTTCAAAATAAAGGTGGTTGGCCATTTTTATTTATAATTATTCACGGTAATCCGAAATTATCATGTGCATAGTTGCAGTATGGCTAAACGTTGATGTGTAAAGTGCATCTACCATCACAATGTTGTGTGTTGTAGGACCGATACTTCGGCCAAATAAAGTTATTAAATAAATTACTTGGTATAATTGCGATAGAAGATATATTGTTGAAGGGGCTCTGGCATAAGTTTTAAGGTTGGATTTGAAAACTACACAAGAAATGGAAACGATTCGGTATGTGACCTTTGTTATAAGCCCAGTACTTCAGTCAGAAGTAGCATTTTAGTTGATGTAATGGGATATATATTTTCGTTGCAATTATGTATAATTTTCAATTGCTGCTCTGGAAAGCGAATCAAAAGTAGACATATTAGACTGGTTGATCTTTGTCATAGCCAAAAATGACTGGGCTAGGGTTAGCTGTTCTTCGAATCTTATAAATTTATCAATTAACTGATTAAGAACCTTTATTGGACTTATACTAATTCCAACCTCCGTTAGACGATATATTGAATTCCTCAGGGGTTGGAGTGAGATTGAAAATCTCTTGCTATAGTTTAATCGATTTAAGATGTGTAAATAGCCGACTGAGCAGGTGGTGCGATGAGCGTTAAGGCAACTCGTAAATTAAAGCGTTATATAAAAAATAATTAAGGACTTTATAATCAAAATTTCCTAGCATAGAGTTAAGTTAAATCGGATGGTAGAAACTAAAAATGCATTAAATTCCATTTTAGTGACGCTTCGAAGTGTATTTTACCTCCAATCTCTCGGTCTGCGATCTTCGCATGCGGCGTGCTTGGCTGATATTGTTGATAGCCGATGGGGACAGAACTAGCAAAGGACCTATTCCAATGTCGCTTTCAGTATTTCAAAAGATAGCTAATTGGATTACACATGTTAGCTAGAGTTTGTACATGTTTTAGACATGTTTTCAAACCCCACCCCTTTTCGGCAACCTTTAATGTCCTAGAAGTAACAATTATACACCACTATCATGTATTTCATTCCATCCTAGAAATCAATACCGCGATTTCAACGAAAATACGTGTTTCAGGTTCCCTGATTCCAAACATAAGCACTTTAGGAAAAAGGTCTGTGTGTATATTTTTGTGGACAGCATAACACAAAAACAATGAGTCGGTTAAATACTAAACTTGACATTTAAGTTCATTGTGTTGCAAGGTTGCTACACAAAGCTTTTCGGGAAAATCCTCCATCCGTAACTGGTCTTTATATAGAGCATTTAAAAAATGTTGATTGCCTCAAAAATTGCGCCAAGGATTTCCATTATAATAACTGTTTAACTATATTCATGATCAATAAATATAAATCTTGAATTTTCATTCTGGACGACTTTTGTTTAACTAGTAAATCGCAAGAGATATGCAGCTACTTACTACACAATAATGCAGATAAGTTTAAGCACAGAATTTATGTCACATACTATTTGCAATATATTCTTGTTATAGGTTTCAATTTTAAACTACGTAATTTATTCTCAACGGGAAGCCACCTTTCCTTTACTCCTTCTTTTGTTTTATTGCTGAACTTGCAATGAAAACCGAACTTGAATCTCGATTGTCAATCATAGCGACCGTTTTTAATAGATGTCGGCAATGCTTTAGCCTACTGCATCCCATTATTTCCCTTCTGCTTTCAAAGAAGCAAGTAATGCTAATGCTTATCTAGAGTAGCATGCCGTAGATGTATAAATAATCTTTTATAAGAAAACTTTTTTTAGTGTAACAGCTATAAGGAATTCATGTCAATGAAACATATCAGATTTCCCCCTCATATTGGCAATTTTAGATCTATTACGACAATCATTCGGAAAGATATAGATGGACTTGTGAGCATTTGTAGGCCTTACATGAAACGAAACAATTTATATATGTAATAGATCCAAAATGTCGAAATCAATGCTAGACAGTCAATTTTGCCTTATGTCTAAGGTTGTCTGTGCTAAGTGTGCTCGAAATCGGTGCAAGGGTGTTATTGCCTAAAACGTACTTACACACAAACATGCGGACACTGACTTTTATATGTTGCAGCAAATGAGAACACCAGTTTCAATTGAATCCACTTTATTGGTCACAAGAAAACTATACATGCTACAACCTATGCACTTTTAGTACACAGATAATTGAATCACTGCGTTCACGTTAGCTTCTCAGGATGCGTATTTTCGCTAGATTGATCCAGCTCACTTCACTTCAGTCAGCTTCATTTCAATTCACTTCAATTCACTTTACTTCAGTTCAATTCCTCGGCACTTGTCGTCCCCTTATATAGTCGTAACGGCCTTCTTAGTTTCCCATCTTAGAAATTAAGAGAACATTGCGTTTTGTATATCAGACAGACATTACTTTGGGAGATCAATGTTCTGGACTTGGAGTGAGGAAAGGTTCGAGAGTTCTTGCAGAGCAACACTCAAAGGTCTTTGTTTGCCCGGATATAGTGTCCGTTTGCTCTATTGATAGACCGGGAGAAGCAATAATTCCTTCAGTGGTCGATCAGGCTGGTGCGCCACCATTACATTGCTCCGTTCTCAGAGTTGGTCGTCCCGAACAGTATCGTCAAAGCGGGCTAGCGGTTCTAGTTGCACTACCAACATCTTCCCTTAGGGCGTCTCTAGATGCGGTAGACCACAATAGCTGATCCTCTTTACCACGCGGTACGGTGTTTACCACTTTTGTTGAGTTTGGGGCAACTCCTCTTGGTCCTCGTAGGTCGATACAAGCATACAAGGACTCCCGGCTGATACCCCTGATTGTTGGCCTGACAATCGTAAGGATTCTTCATCCACTCGCTTCCTACTTGGATGTGCTGTCAGTCTATCTCGTACGCAACGTGAGTACGGTTCACTAGGTCCTCGACGTAGTCCGCTGCCAGTTGCTCCACCCAAAGGAAGCTGCCAAAAGTAATGTCACATGGGAGACGCAGCTCTGTGCCAAAGACCAAGCTGGCTGGCGTCTACCCCTTAGTGCCGTGCATAGACGAGTGGTAGGCCAGCAAGAAAAGTGGCACCCTGACATCCCAGTCCCTCTGGTGATCAGCTACAACCTTTCTTAGGTGTTCCTCCAGTGTCTTGCTCTACCGCTCTACCATGCTATTTGACTGCGGTTGGAGAGGGTCGTGCGCGTCTTGTGCACCCCAAACCATCCTAGAGCCTCACTCATTTGGTTCTACTCGAAGTTGGTGCCCTCGTCCCTGTGCAGCTCGATCCGTACGCCAAAGTGGTAGAAGAGCTCTTCCACGAGAAGCCCGCAATCGTCTTGGCCTCGTGGTTGGAGATGGCGCAAACCTTTGGCTACTTGGTGAGGCTATACATATTGTTAGCAGATATTAATTACCCCTATCGGACACAGGGAACAGTCCGATGATGCGTTCAAGGGTGCTCCCATATTGTACTGCTGCATGCGATCCCGGCTTCACGTGTAATGCCCGCAACTCACTGCTAAGACATAACATTGGCTATACCACTTCTTGGAGTCTGCAGGTAATCTCAACCAGTAGTACCTTTGCCGGAGTTTGTCGGTCCTTCGATTGGTGCCATGGTACTCTCCCAAGGTCTCGTGTGTACCCTCTCAGGGACTTCTGCTATCTTACTCCAAGAAAAGGTCAACTGCTCTCTCTGGGTTTTCGGTCGGGTGACATCCATATTCTGAACAGCACATCTTCATTGGCCTTCAGCGTGCCTCATTGGGCCCAGTAAGACTTTTACACCCTACTTCTGGGTGCGATGTCCTCCCAGTTGTGCCTAGCCCCTGCCTCTACTTCTCTCAGGAGCGGCACAAAGTCGAACTCCACCAACTGCTCCCTTTTCAGGGCTACACTATCCCATCCATCCGTTGGCACCACCGATATCACAGGAACTGTTACGACATGCTCCTCTACCTTATTTCAGTTGTCACACTCCTCCAAGCAGGCTCTTCCCGATATGGAATTCAGTTGGAGTGGTACTCTCCCTCCTGCGTTCTCTGCAACCCCTGGACCCAACGGGCAGTCTCGCTCTGTAAGTACTTAAAGCGCAACCGCCAGGTGAGAACGGAATGGCCAGTCTTCAGAAGAAATGGCTGGCCATACAGGTGTTTATGGAAGTGTTCCTATGTTTTCACTACTGCCAGTATTGCCGCCGAGACAATTGCTGACTCCAGTTTTCCGTTTACACCCTTCAGTTTGGTCTTCTTCTTCGTCTGCATCTTCTCCAACGAAGAATTCACTGTTGTTATTTCACTCCCGATATTCTCCATTCCGGAATTTACTTGATTATTTCGCACCTCATTTTTTACATGCCGGCCAATAGCCTCTGAAGCATTACCTTCATCTTGCGTTTCTTATCACGGTCCAGACACAAATGTAACAAATAAGAACACAGTTTCAGTTGAATTCACTTTATTGGTCACTAGAACACTACAAGTAATCAACACTTGTACTTTTGGTGCACAAGTAACTGAGTCAATGCGTTTGCATCACTTTCTTAGCAAGCGTTACTCGCTAGATTAATCTTTAACGCATTTCACTTCAGTCAACCTCACCTCAGTTCATTTCCCCGGCACTTGTCGTTCCCTTATTTAGGCGTACCGACCTCCGAAGTTTCCAGTTTTAGAAATTATGAGAACATTAGGTTTTGTCTATTAGAAAGAGCTTATTCTGAAAGAAGAGTGTTCCCGGCCTGGAGAGAGGGGCGACTCAAGAAATCTTGCAGGGAAACACACAAAGGCATTTGTTTGCCGGCTATTGTGTCCGTTCGCCCTGGTGTTAGACCGAGCGGCAGCGATTCTTTCAGCGTTTCGTTCTGGCTGGCGCACCGCCATTACAATATTTGGATGACATAACTTTCAACTGGTATGCAGATAGGTTATTAGCAGATGTGATATAACATTTTTGAATTTTGAAAAAACGAAACAAAAAAACAAAACAAAACAAAAAAGCCCTGTGGTGACCAGTTCACCCTGAAGACGAGGAAGATGCACTTCTTCGAAACGTTGGTGTCAAGCCAAGTTTTTACCTGGCTAGAAGCCCGAGAAGATTTTGAATTAACACGTCGCCAGGAAAGCTTCAGTTCTTATTTTAAAAAACGCTTGATCTATTGAAAGCAAGATGCTTGCTATCAGTCCTAATAACACCATACAGTGTATCTCGTTTAAATGTCTAATGAGGCGCAAGATAAGTTTTATCTAAAAGCGCATTTAACTCTAATCTTGACATTTAAAAAATAATAACTTATTTTCAGATATTGTACACCATTATAAGTTATATTGTTTAAGTAAAACTTATCTATCAGCTTTCTGATATTGCATGAGTGTGGTAAGCATTTATGTACAGCAGCATAAACCGATGGTGAGTGGTCATATAGAGAAGCTGTTAGTAGCAATGCATTTCAGTGGAAGTAAATGACGGTTTTTTTGAATCAGGAGATTATGTGTTTAAACCCGCACCTGTAGAAAAGCATATGTTTTAAACCCGTGTACATTTTCAAACCCGCGTAACATAGGTGGAGAGAGAGAGAGAGAGAGAGAGAGAGAGAGAGAGAGAAAAGACATTACGAATGGAGATGGGTATGTTGTGAAATTATGCCGTCGTCTGCGACCAAGATGAGATAGACAGAGAGGAGCGGGGCAGGGGGCTACATGCACGTGCGTGCGTGTGTGTGTGTGTGAGAGAGAGAGAGAGAGAGAGAGAGAGAGAGAGAGAGAGAGAGAGAGAGAGAGCAAGAGAGATAAAGTATGGGAACTAAAAATGAGCATGATCGTTCAAAAAATATAAACAACATAAGAAGAAAAGTGTATATCAAGCCGCATTCCATGCAACGATATAAAAAATACCAAAACGAGAATCCTGTCTTTATACTGGAAGAGAAGTACCTTCCATTCTGTAGACGTATGACCCTTATTAAAAATGCCAAAACAAGAACAGTGTCTACGTGCTATAAGTTAGGTACCCCTCATCCTCTGTAATTTCTTCCATTGACGTTATCTAGTCACATGTATCTAGCGATACAAAAAGAAAACAACAAGAACAACAATGCTTTCCGTATAAGTAATGAGCATTGTTTGTCCTAGCCCATATTCCCTATATTTAAAATAATCGTCTTAAGTAAGGTGGAGTTCCGTAGCTGTCAGCTTAATACGTTCTGAGAAAAGTGATGTTATGGTTAAGAAACATGGAAAACAAAAAATTCAGAAAGGTAGACTGCATTGAATGTTTTTAAATTGAGGACATCAGACGTGACGATACGGAATGCATATCAATGAGGTACCCCGGGTTGGGGTTCGATGAACATGCCAGGGTAATTTATTCAACCTGAATGTAAAGCCCTTTGGAAGAAAAAACTGCCTTATGAACAAAAAAGCTATCCTCTGAAACAATACAAAAAAACAGCTTCAGCTGTAACATAACAATCTCCCAAAATAGAGACAAAAGATGTATGAACGACGATTATCTGAATGCTTCCTACAGTAGATGGAATTCAATTCAATGTTCTGTCCCCAAAGTAAAACACAAAAAAACTTGAAAAAGGGTGTGTAAACATTTTAAGAACTTACCAATAGCTGTGGATATGCACGCGCACAGAGGAAAGAAATAATCTCCCCACCTCGTGGACATCGAAGGAGCAAAAGTACCGTATAAAACTCTCAGTCAAAAACCTAAGTCTTTAGTATTGAATATAACTTAGCTATGAAATAGAGTTACACGTTATGTAGGCAGTGGGAATGCCCACATAACGTGGGGGAAGTATGTGTGTGTGTGTGTGTGTGTGTGTGTGTGTGTGGACGATGCAACAGAAATGGGTAAAGAAAAATTATAAAAGATAACGGAACTTCAGATACAACGTAAGACTGCAGTATCAGCTTAGTGGAAACAAGCAGTGACAAAGTCATAGCAACATGAATTGGAAGTGGTTTTATATCTAATTCTGTGCATGTCTTTATTATCACTCAATAAAGAAAAAAATAATGATTGTTTTTGTGCGAGTGTAAACATGCATGTTTGAACCAGAAAGTGAATCCATATTACATACTTTAGTGATTTCAGTTTTAAAGAAAAAATAAGAAAGCTTAAATGAACGCATTGCATACATTCAGTTATTCTAATATATGTTGTAATGCATGAAGTCTGTGTATAAAACAGTTTATATAACCCATAACTACCGTAATGAAATTAATTCCATGTAAAACATTCATGTTTGAACGAGAAAAATTGAAGCCGTATTTTCGCGATCTGAGTTTTAAAGAAAAAAAATTGTTTAATGAAACACAGAGTCTGAAAAGAAATCCGTTATTGCTGTGTGTTACAGAAGCTCAAATTGTTGGAGAACTCAATACGATAGCTGAAGGTGTGAAAATACCATCTACTAAAAGACTAGCTGAATTACCTCAAAGTATCCCACACCAAATCCATTCGTTGAAAACAGTCAACTCAAAACTCGGCGAGAGCATATTTCTCACCCTGGATAAATATCAGATCTTCCTTCCTGACCGATTCAGGAAAATGAGTCAACAGCAGAAGGATGCCATCAACAAAGGTGTTTTTCAGCTGATATATCAAGGGCAAGAAAAGTTGCATTCAAGGTATAAGCAACATAAACTGACATTTTTACCAGACCAAGTGAGTAAGCAAAAACACAAAATATCAAGTTCCAATAATAATTTTTAAATTATTAAAAAACAAACAACACATAATGAGTTTGTACTGTTTATTTTTCAGTCTACTCAGTAAAACCAGATGGGTCAAAACAGTTCAAAACCGAGCGAGAAAGCAGTAGAGAAAACTAAGGTGAGAACAAAAGTATTTATTATTTAAGCAATGTTGTTATTTAAAAATTAATAATTCAAATATGGTTGAAAAAAAGGCAATATCCGGCATGTGATAAAATATTTAAAAAAAATCAACGAAGTATGTGTTAAAATCTGTTGACTAATTTTTTTGCAGCACTGTTTCAAAATCGACTATATTCTAAGTAGAATTTTTAAAAAATTTAAAAAAGTCATTTCATACAGAAGATATATTTTGCTCAGATATATACATGTATGTGCTAATGACTATATAGTTTCCAAAAAATAGTGATTATTTAAGCAGCGATTTTTTCAAACTAATTAATAATTAAAACACCTTTTTTTTAAAAAAAAAAAAAAAAAAAAGAGAATATACTCGGCATGTGATAAAATATTTTAAAACAATTAATGAACTATGTGCTGAAATCTTTTCCTAAATATTTGTTAACAGCACATTTTCAAATTTGACTGTATTCTAATTAGAACTGAAAAAAAACACTGAAGTACGTGTTAGTTTTTTTGCACTATTTCAAAATCGACGTTAATCTAAGTATAATTGGAAAAAATAGTATCGTTTGAGCAAAAGCAAGTGATTTACACCGTGAAAAAATCTTTTATAAGCATCTGATACAAAAAAAAATTGTGAATAATACTTTAAAAAAGCAAATGAATTCAAATCTGTTAACTACACGGTTCTTTTACAGAACTATTTCAAAAGTGTCGGTACTCTAAGTACATTAGAAAAAGAGTACCATTGGAGCAATTTAGCTAAAAAAAAAAAAAAAAAAAAAAAGAGCAAGCGAATTACACTGTATAAAAGATTAGAATCTTGTATTAAAAAGCAGGTGAATTTTACTGTAAAAATGTTATAACTAGCATTAAGAAAATATGAGAATTACATCTAACAATAAAATTTAAAAGCAATAATATTGATAGAATTACCAACAATAAAAAACTAAGTTTTCTTTCAGACTGCAAAATATATATGCTTTTGCTCATAATAATTGTATCTTTTTGTAATATTAGTAATGTCAATATTTCAGACGACATGCACGAGATCCCAACTAGATCAGATACCATAATACTCAAGAGACGATGCAGCTGGTGTAACATCGGAGGGGGCACATCGATGTCAAAGAAACACAGAACCCAAGAGGACATCGCTTCAGTTTCAGCAAAGAAAAACAGAATAGAATCAGTAAGTGCACAAACGCAGCAGCAATTGCATTGTTGCAAAATAGAATCAGCATTCAAAAACAGAGTTTACACAAGTCAGATAGAAAATACAGTAGATTTTATACATCTTCAAACAATTGTAGAAGCATGTAAATCGCTGTAGTTTGATAAAAGTCTGGTATAAAGCTATGCGGGACTTTAGTCTGCAGCTATTTAATTCAAACCCCTGAAAAAGAAGTATTTGAAACATTTAATTTCAACAGTAAAATGGAACTCAGCCTACAAGGCACAAACATTAGTGAATGGTACGAGAGAAAGTTTAAAAAACCCATACTTTCCAATGGTCGTCTCCTTAGCGCGGTGGTAGTACAGCCGCTTACTAAGCGGGAGACCTGGGTTCGATCCCCAGTACCGGCGTGTGGATTTTTCCCCCGCTGGGAGACCTGGCCCGGGGTGCACTCAGCCCAATTGAGGAGCTACTTGATAGAGAAGTAGCGGCTCCAGGTCATGAGGACCGCATTAACCGGCCGGGGGGACTCGAGGCGCTGACCCCGTCTCACCCTCCAATACTGCACCATATCCATGACGTTTGTAGTGGACTGAGATGGGGGACGCAGCGGCCGGGCGGTAGGAAGGTTCCCTGTGAGCTGTCGTGCCATGGAGTTATTTATTCTTTCCATTTGGGTTGATAAGCAGTTCAATCATTATTTCAATACATTCGCTAATTCTAAATTCAAGTCAATAGATAGACAATTTATTTGCCATAGGAATACAAGTATTCATGACATTGTCAAAAACTGTGCAATTATATAAAAAAAAATCAAGTAAGTTTTACACTATAAAATTCATTTAAACTATATATCTCAATGACTCTACTCTTAAAAACATGAAATATTCATTGTCTTATGTGGAAAGGTATACTATTGTAAAGCTTAAGAGGTATATAGTGGAAACTACGTTGCTCTAAACGCGGGATGTTTTACAAACCTCCTTGAATTCACAAAGCGTAAAAGAACTGCAATAAACAAAACAAAACAAACAAAAAAAAAAAAAAAAAAACGAGACAATAAAAGTTTCGGATATTGCTTGCTGGCTTCCGTGCATTCTGTTAAACAGAATAGAAATCGAGTGACTTCATACTGTAAATTCAATATGTTTCATGAATTCAATTTCAGTGGAATAATGTTTCGTGTATCACTTGACTGAACACCAAAATTCGAAGATCAAAACGGGAATTTATTAATTACGGTATATGGCATAAATGAGTGCTCAATCATTCTGTTGTACCAAACGGAAGAACGAGAACATATCATGTGAATCTTTCGAGAATTACTAATGAAGGCAGATCACACTATTGCTTAATAACCGATCTATCCCGTCTTCTGGCTAGTCAGATGAGCAAACGGAAATGCAAGTCGTGGATATGTGAAGGATGTTCAAAACATTATGTAAACGAAGCAAATTTAGAAAAACACAAGATTAAATGTGTGGAAATACAGATTATCAGAATGCCTAAAAGGGGTAGGAATGATACGCTTGAATTCAATGCGTTTTCCAAGTGTTCTAACCTACCGTTTGTTATATATGCCCATATCGAATCGATTCCTACATAAGTTCAGTAATGCCAGGCATCTACAGATAGCAGTTGGACCACATCAATACATAGACATGAAGCGGTATCAATAGCTATCAAATTAGTTTGTTAGTATAATGACGAATTGTCAAAATTCAAACCTTTCGGAGGGGGGCGGCGGAACGCAAATCAAGATTTTTTCAATGAATTAAAATCAACAGCAGACAATGTAATAGATGTGTATTCAGAATGCAAGAGCTAAATATGACCGATGAGGATGAAATTAAATTCAGAAATGCTGAACATTGTCAACTATGGTAACAAAAATTTGATGTTTACAAGTCCCGGGTTCGATATCATTGCCATATAAGTGGTCTTTTTCTTGGCGTTGCGCATCAAGCTTGCAACAATGTAAATAGAAAATTGCCGAATTTCATCCCAATATTTTTCCATTGCTTATCAAATTACGACTCGCATTTTCTAGTGAAATATCTTGCTTATGGCCAAGAACCTATAAGTTGCATTTCGCAAACGTCAGAAAACTATTTGTCATTCAGTAAGAGATATACGTCTGATGAAAAAATTATATTCTTTAGATTTCTTAACTGTTATAGATTCTTGGAGAATATGTTGACCATCCTAGCAGATATGTGGTGCCCTGAGGACTTTAAAATTAGAAGACACTTCATTACCAGACATTACAGAATTTGCAAACATTACACAAGACGAGTACTCACATGCTCAGACTGTATGGAATGTGTTCAATGTAACAAATATTGCGGAATACAGATATTTATACCCTAAAACTGATGCGTTAATACTGACATATATTGTCGAATGTTTCAGGGAATTGTTTCTAAATTTGTATCAACTCGAACCATTTCATTATTACACTATTCCAGGTTTAGCATTTGATGCCATGTTAAACACCGCAAAAAATCGAATATCCTTTATCACAAGCAAAGAAATCCTTGACCTATTCGAGTCTGGAATTAGGGGCGGTCTCTGTGTGGTATCTAAGCGCTATTCTAAAGCAAATACCAAATACATGAAAGAGTATAATGATACCTTACAAGCAAATACTTAACATATATTGACTGCAATAATATATATTCGATACTTAATCGGGCAGGCTACCATATAGCGAACTCCTAGGTTAAACAACGAAGAAATAAATGCAACAGACTTCTTAGACATTGCAGAAGATGCGGATATGAGTTACGTCCTTGAAGTTCATCTAGCGTATCCGGCCTAAATACATGACGAGCACAAGGAATTTCCATTGTGTCCAAAGAGCGAGATACCGCCAACTGATAAAGACAAAAAAACTGCTCACAACACTTTCAGAAAATCCAAATTATGTATTAAATTACCGCAATCTTCAACAATGTGTTGTATTAGGAATGACATTGAAACATATACATAGAGTAGTAGCTTATAAATAAGCTCACTAGCTAAAGCCATACATACATTTAAATACTACAAAGCGTTTTGAGGAAAAGTAAAAATTTATGGAAGAAATTGAATAACTGTGTTTATCGAAAATGTACACAGATACTATGATTTTCGTCTTCTATCCAGTTGGAAACAGGCACGAAAGCTTATAGCACATCAAATATTTAAGCGATATTTAATATTTGATGAGAACCTTGTAAGAATCAAATTAGCAAGAGCAGCTATTCACATTGTAAGCCTATATATATGGGCTAGGCATTCTTGACATTTCGAAATATGTTATGTACGATTTTTACTATAACATTCAGAAAAAGAATCTGTAGGATCTAACTTTAAATTATACAGATACAGATGCATTTCCGTTTGAAATGACATATATGAGCTCATCAAGACCAACATTCAGTACTTTGACACATCTAATTACCAACCTGATAACGTATATAAAATACCGTTGTTGAATAAGAAACTATTAAGGCACTTTAAAGATGAACTTGAAGGAAAAGTAATGACTGAATATGCCAGGTTAAGGTCTAAATTATATACGTTCGGCTATGATGGCCAGCTTATAAGGAAATTAAAAGGTGTATCACACAGCAATGCACTCTCACATCGATTTCACTTGTGACTCAAACTGTCAAGTATAACAAGCAAAGATTAAAAAAAAAAAAAAAAAAAAAAAAAAAAAAAAAAAAAACCACACTTGAGTATGATAACTTATGCAAAGTGTTATTCAAATATTCTGTGAACAAAATTAAGTAATTTTTTTAAAACAAGACAATGAGAATCCTGGTAACAGAAGAATGGTATAAAAACATTATATTGTCTTGTGTCTGCTTTAAGCAACAATATGGAAGTAGGGACATGTGAAATGTTGTGTTTATCCTCTACATTTGTTTACAGATACAAAAGGGTGTAGAGGGATAGGACTGAATTCTTGTACATATCTTATACTAAGACTACATATGCATATAACCGTGCATGCTATGATTCATGCTATGTACTATATGGAAGAATCAAAATAGTATTTACAGCACTTGTGTCATATGTTACACTTTTGCTTGGGGAGGACAGAGGTAAAAAGGGTGTGGTATTGACTGAAAATGTGCTCTAAAATACATGTTGGTTTCATGTGCGGCATGAACAACAAACAAACAAAGTTGTTAAAAGTACTAATATAAGCATTTCGTTGACATTTTTCTTTTCGAGAGCACAGAAATTCATAATTATGTTATCTCTGACAAAAGACGCACTTATTGTTTTCAGCACATGCACTAGAATAGGTTTCTTGATTATTCTACTTTTGATACTCAATTGACAAAAGATTATGCTTGGAACATTAGAGGAAATGGATTTTGGATAAGTGCACCTGTTTTTCTGTTTATTACAAATAAACATATTCTGAAACAAATAAGGCAGGGGGGAGTAACACTTATAATGCACAAAGGAGAAAAATAAGCACTTCAGTAAAACTGGTTTAAGTTAATTGCAGTCTATAACTGAAATCATGTTCAACAAAACACATTGATATTCATATGCAGGTGTATTCATGCTGTGAAAAAAAACAGAATAAGGTGCTCATATGTAGAGAATAGTAGACAAAATAAAAAGAAAATGTGCGCTAAAATAATAAGATATTTTTTCTTTTTGGTACTCAATTTTATTCCTGGATAAAATAAAAACTGCGTTTAATATGAGCAAGAAAATAAATACAGATTTTGTCATTAGTAAGCTGTTGTTACTTTTAATATAAGCAAGCATCCATGCTGTGAAACAAAATAAAAAAGGATTCATATTTATTGGGAATAGAGAAAAGAAATGTGTACTGAAATGATGAGATATTTTGTACTGCACAAAAAACTTATATTCATGATGTAACTCTACCATTTGGCTTTGTGCTTATTTGTATTGCACAAAAAACTATATTCATGATATAACTATCAATTTTTGTTATTTTAATAAAATATTTATTTTTTGGAATAGGAGAAAAAAATAAAATGTATTACTTTATCATTTGGAACTATTATTCTCTTTTATTAATGCAAACATCCATGTTATGAAACAAACTAAAATGAAATGATGGGATATATTTGTACTGAAGTGGTTAGAGATACTTTTACTGTAAAAATCTGGTGTTCTTTTTATCATGCGAAAACATTCATGCTGTGAAACAAAAATAAAATATGGATATTTTTATTCAATTTATGAGATATATTTGTACTGAAAAACTTCATTTTTATGCTTATTTTCTACTTTTTGATACTCAATAGATCAGTATAGTAAACAAATGGTAAAAATAAAATATCTATTTTAGGGGAAGGGGTTAAAAGAGGGAAAATAAGGTTTCATGAAACATACATGCTCTGAAAAAAAAAAAATAAAGGGAAAAGTATGAGATGTGTTTGTACTGAAATAGAGGTACTTGCACTGTTAAAAATACAACCCCCCAAGAAAAGTGAAATAAAATAAAAAGCTTTGTCATTGAATATGTTGCTTTTATTATGAGCAAACAATACAGCTGCCATATATATGTATATATCCACATTTGTCCACAATCCTGAATCCTTCATTTTTTATTAATTTGTTATGCTTAAGCGTTTATTTCAGGTTATACAATACAGCATCCTTATCTATCAATTCGGTCCTAGGGAACCCTCACCACTTGACAAGTAAATTATTTCCACGACGTCGTAGTACCCTCTCCAACAGATGTATTGGGGTACCGGGTTCGTTGCAACTGACGTCCATAGAAGCCTCCTTTTATTTCGTTTAAATTGCCGTCCTGCAGATGGTGGGTAAGTGGAACTGCATGTCTTGTGCTGACAACAGGAAGGATTTCAGCGTCACAATTCGGTGTGTAACCTTTCTCGAGTAAACTCTTATGTCTAGAGATTCGAATATAGTCGCCATCTTCAGACCTCCTTGCATTCCTATGCTCCTGCCTAACCCGATCATGACGAAATGTTGTCCACAGCAGGTTATTGTTTCCCACGTCGAGAGGCTTCATGTGGGTAATCAAATAGTACGTATTGTTATACGAATTAATGACTGTTGGTAACAAGTCCAGCCACTTATAGGAACCTCTAGCCGTAAACACTCTATGCATCATAGTTTTAAGTTTTCTTATTAGACGCTCAATGGCAGCAGCCTTTATGGTCCTGAATGTACTGTAGTGATTAATTCCGTATCTAGCCATAAATTTTCTCAAATGCCGATTATAAAATTCTTTACAATTATCAGATTGAATATTCTTAGGTGGTGAGTCTAGATGCAACAGTATATTTTGCATTGCCTTAGTAACACTAACGGCAGATTTATTCTTCAATGGTCTTCCAGAAGCCATTTTAGAATAAAAATTAACTTTAATAAGAAAGTGCATATAATTTTTATTTTCTTTTGTATATGGTATAATTTCAATAAGATCTATTTGTAATAAGCCATTAAGATCTTTACTTACTATTTTTCTGCGCAGGAATTTCCTCCTTGCTGGAGAATGTAGTTCAATAGCAATATTTCACCTGAGCATGCTATAATTTTGATATTTTTAACTCTGTTATTATTTCTTGAATTTATGAATTATGATTCAAATTGCCTGCATCCCTGGATGCGATAAGTAATCTGAGCCTTCCATTCAAAACATTAGGGTCAGACCAGTATACGTAATCCAACTTTCTATTGGGCACGTGTTCCTTCCATTCAAGACCCAAACCGGTCTTGCTGGCAATTAGGTCCCGTATTATGTTTTTATACTTAAAACCTCTGCCCGATCTCACGCGACCGTTTCTGCTGTAGCCCTGTCAGTGAATTGTAGTTGTTTTTAGAATATGTGAATATGTATCCAGATTATCTTCGGTATGTGTCGTGCTCCGAGGTACACGCTTGAATAGTATCATATAAGCCAGGACTAGCCGCATAATTATCTTCTCCTATTTGAATACTGTTTTCTGCAAATGCTATTCTTTTATTCCATATCCTATACTCGCCATTTTCGTAGCGTACTCCAAAAGTTGTGTCTAGCGTGCTGGCACTGGCCATGCAAATTTTCTGCTGGTAGTCGGAAGAAGTGTCTGCTTCATGCTCTATGCTCACTTCTTCCGTTATGGATGGCGGGATTTGTTTCTCAGTTTGTTCGTTTTTTTTATTATACTCTTCTACGGAACAGTTACGGGTTGGAGAACCTCTGAAATTACACGCTGGGTTTCAAATTGAGACCTTTCAGGTAACGCAAGTTTTCCCTTATTGCCTTCCTGGGTTGAGCGAAGGATTGCTTGTAACTGATACCATCTGCACCCATTATTAAATGAATCTGCGTTTAAATTGCTGTCGTCGTTTTATGGTAAATGTGTAATTCAATAATTAGAGCATGGCCGTCTTTAGCTAGATCAGCTGGAGCTGTGAAACTGAATTTGTTACCTTTTAGAATGGGCGTTGGATAAATTTCAATAAACATATCATTTACAGCAATCATCGTATCTGCACTAGTATAAGAATGCAGTGATGTGGCTATAGCGCAAGCAATCAATTCTCCATTCACAGGGAACTTGTAGCGATGGAGGCCCGACTTTAAGATGTATCTCGGCGAGTCACCTCTGTATGGTTTCGTTTGCAATGTAATTATGAGCAGACTTTACATCTGTCCAAATACAGCATTTATGACGCTCACCAGAGATTTTAGAATATTGACGCTATCTATTTTTGAGGTTATGTATTTATCCAATGACTTCTGGTGGCTTACTGGAGTTTCCTGGTTTTCATCCACTGCAGTAGCAATATTTTCAGCCACAGAAGCAAGAGCTCTGTTTAAGATAGGCTGCGCTTCGTTTTGTTTCTTCGCATCAAAGTATTTAACAATTTTGTTAGTTGCTGCATCGCTATCGTCTATAGGATCTTCTAAATCCTTTATTCTTTTTTTTTCTTCGAAGGAAACGTTTCCGTGGGGATTTTTAAAAGGTGTCCTGTTATTTATGTAGTCTATTATTTATTTTTTATCCGGAACTCATGATCGTGAATTGGGGGCAATAGTATCTTCATGCTTATTGTATCCATAACAACATTATTTTCTGCATCGCGCTTGAAGGCGTATTTACTTAGGTATTCCATTAGATTTGCGTATTGTGCATCGAGCGGCGTTTGCACGTGGTTCCTAAGCAAAGCTTCAAATTCGCCATGCGTTGATATGAATTTCTTTCGGCCAAATTTTGCATGCGATTCTCGATGTCAGTCATAAGCGTATCAACGTATATTTCAGTCGTTGCATCGTCACCTTCTTCAGGATTCTGGACATTGCACAGTCGCTTTTTCATGAATTGATAGTTTCCCGAGCCATCCTGATTTAGGCTATATCGATTGAGCACACCTCTGGAGGGGAAGACTCTTCTGTATCCAAACCTTTCGATACTCATGACTGAAATCAATAGCTTCTCTTAATTATTCACTCTGATAAAGACAGCGAAACCGTTTCGGTATCTCCCTTCCTTCAGCGGGAAATCTGGTACAATGACAACAATGTGTTTGACACGCAAATTGCTAACATCATCAAATCGGAAGTTCCTCGAGGAGCTGGGCTTCAAGGTTGTGTAATGGATATATTGGATGTCACGGGCGTTCCAGCTTTTGATGATAAGATTAGCAAAGAAGAAGAACCTTTCTTCCTACCTTACAACACGTCGGCTCTCGATGTGAACTATGAAATTCGGATACCATGCCAGGCTGAGGATTTGTACACACTTCCAAGCAGAAGCTATCTCTACATAGAAGGGTTTCTTACTGAAGCTAACCAAAAACGCCATGGCATTTCTGTTTGACGAAGTTCGCATAGATGTGAATGGTACTACTGTATACAGGACCAGGAATCCAGGCATTTCTTCGACTTTGCTCAACTATACTTCTCTCAACATTTTGGACTCCAAATGGTTACAGAACTCAGGCTGGACCTATCCGGGAGAGGATGTAGACATTGTGAATGCATCGAATGGAGTATTCAGCGCTATCTTTCCTCTCTCGATGCTTCTGGGCTTCGCAGGTGATCACAACGAACTCATATTGAATAGCAAGTGCGAACTGCTTCTCATTAGATCTAAGAATTCTACTAACTGTAAAATGGGCAACGATCTATCCATTCTTAAACTAGCCAGGATTGAATGGAGGATGTCCGTTCTTCGACCTTCCGATGCTGAGAGCACCCCCTGTCGAGTCAGATGGGCCTCTACACGTTGCCTTTCGAAACTTGGACCTTCACACTCAACCTGTTGTACCGCAGACGAAAGCATTCACATAGAACGTTGCGATGACTTGGAAGGTTCAGATACTACGTTTTGTTATTGTAGGTGCACATACTGATAGATTGAATTATCTTTCTAAAACTAGCTCCCTCTTTGATCATTGCAATATTCCAACTTGAAGCTTTATCTAAACAGTAAATGTTACCCTTACCATGATATGAATTTAAATTTCGGAAATTCTAGATTTGCGTTTCTCTGCGATCAGTATTTTAGATTTCAGTATTCTTATTTTGGTAAGCAGAACTACCCCCGTCAAAGAGAAATTATTTTTGAAATATGCATCTCTATTTGTCATTGACTGCTCTCATCAGCCTGAGGAGACTGTGACTGGTGCTGTTAACAGGTACAGGCATCAGCACATACATAATTGTTTTGATTGATTATGCTTGATGAATTGCTTACCTCTAACTCATGTTGTTCAATCTATTATATAGAACATGTAATTTTTGTCATTTTATATCAATAAAAATTAATGGAACAGTATTATTTTAATTAATATATTTATTGATCTTAAGATACATCTCCTTAACTCTTCTCCTGACACTCCTACCTCCCACTTTGTATGAACACATTGACTTTTGTACATCATGCAATTGAAATAAATGTCTTTCAAAATAGGGTATAAGTCTCTTCAGTCCTTTTAAAGAACCACTATTCAGATTTATGCTTTTTGGTGTAAACATGTATTCACAAAAGGTATTTCGCCAACATTATTCATATACACTATTAAATTGTATGCGTAGAATATATTCTCACTGCAAGATACACAGAGAAGTCTACCGTTTTTCAGATACAATTCCATCACTGTTATATTTTGAACCATTATCAACCAGTCCTCTCTTGTTATGTATACGAATGTTTCGTCGTTTGCTATGATGTAAAGGGATGGGAGTCGTAATGCAGTCCTACGATGGAGGGCTCTAATGGAGATATCATCTGGCATAAAGACACTATTGTGTGTCATCCTTCTCCGGTTTTTTCTCTGATATGGGATCGAGGATGATTACTATAACATCTTCGATCTTCTTCTTTTTCTTGATGATGATCTTTAAGTTGTTCCTCTTCTTCTCAAGCTTCTTATCGAATCTGTAGACGCTCAGACACATGCAGCTATTTTTACTAGTACTGTTTATATATATATATATATATATATATATATATATATATATATACATACATGCATACATACATACATACATACATACATACATACATACATACATACATACATACATACATACATACATACATACATACATACACACATACATACATACACACACATACATACATACATACATACATACATACATACATACATACATACATACCTACATACATACATACATACATACATACATACATACAAGGCTCTTCTTTATTGACAATGACACTACTTTTTTTCTTTTTTTGCACTTACCTTTCTTCTTCAACTATGACTTCTTTCTCGCCCAAGGTCTCGATGCTCCCCTCGGACACTGGCATCGAACGATCCACATCCCGGTATGGTGGCACATCTCCTTCGAACGTTCTGTAATTACACAATTTTCTTTTTCTTTTTATTACCTACATTTTTTTATCACAAGTAAAATAAGGTATGTTTTGTCAAAGTACTCACCCTTACAGCTTACGGTACACGTCTCAGAAATCTCCGCAACGGAAAGATGTGGTCATTTCATCGTAATGCGATGGATCCTTGCAATTATGCAATGCGTATTACCGTTGCATGTTTCCTCAAGCTTTTCGTCACAATGTTGCTTCGTTTGCTCATACTCTGCGAGGTTTACCCAGTAGGTGTTGTCGCTCTCGATGGCGCTTCTAATAATCTCGTTATTCATGATGCTGGCTCACAGTCAACTGTGCACTCAGATCAGTGAAAGGGCCACTGCATCAATATTGTGCAGGCGTAGAATAGTGGGGAGATTTCCATTTGTTTATGAGGAGGGGATAGACATGTTCATTCCTGCCCCCTCGAATGATGGCCTCGTTTTATACAGTCACGCACGTGTAACTGGCCTACCTACACAACTGTCATTTGTGGATGAGAAGTACAGGGTTTCCGACATGTTCATTGCTGCACTCAGTGCTGACCTCCTTTTTTATTCGCCTGTGTAACTAGCCTACCTATACAACTGTCATGCGTGTATGCTAGGTACAGGTTTCGACAAGTTCGTTCTTGCATTCGAGTGTCGACCTCCTTTTGGTACTGTTTTCGACATGTTCATTCCTGCACTCGAGTGTGTTGAACTCCTTTTGGTACAGGTTTCGACATGTTCATTCCTGCCCTCAAGTGTTGACCTCCTTGTTTTTTGTTTGGACACACACACACACACACACACACACACACACACACACACACACGCACGCAGGTGCGTGTAAACGCTCCTCTCCATCTCCTCATTTCACAACACGCCTATCCCCCTTCTTAATGTTTTTTTTCGCTCTCTCCACCTACATTACGCGGGTTTGAAAACGTACACGGGTTTAAAAATATATGCTTTTGTACAGGATCAGATTCAAACACATAACCTCCTGAGAAACAAACCGTCATTTACTCCTACTTGTTTCCACCACACTTGCGAGTGTTTTCATTTGGGGTTAAATACTTAAGCTTTTCAACTACAAATTGCAACTGTGAATAGCCTTGACCTGGAAAACTATACTCCAACATATTCACCAACTTTTCCAACACAAAGAACCTTCCTTATTTTAGGTGTCTTCCTTAGTTATTAATCTTTCAATGCACCTACTTGGTCACACCATAAAACACATTCTCTTGATTTTAATGAAACATATTCCTTTGGCATTTTATTATGGGGAATTTTATAACTATTCATCGAAAATAGTACACTAAGGTCTGTCTTAAATGCGACTGAGCAAACTGTTTTGTATTTCTCCCATGGCATCTATTAATCACGGCCCTATCTTCGGTTCACATTTAATACAGGGCACTGTTGTTTATTGGTGTGACTAGAACCTGAAAAATAGATGATGCACCTCTAAAATTGGTTATAGCAATCTGTGCTTCATACTGTCTGTAGTTATCCAAAATTGTTGCCACTTTGTTTTTAAATTGGCGCTTTCTACATCACATAGCCTTCAGCGTGAAGATCCAGCTATTGTAGAGCATGCAGGTAAATTTGAAAATACTAAAAATGCTACATCTGGGTAGCATTTGGGTAACTTATTTTAATCGCCTACATTTCCCCAGCAACTACAAACTGTTTAGTCCTGATTATGCACTCTTCTCTAAAACTTATATACATATAAATCTTTTGCTTACTTTTGAGAAGTCCGAGGGAATTTTTCTGAGCCATTTTTCCTTCATTTTTTTATCCTTGACCAAATAAAATGTGCTGGCAGGCTTAACTTACGATCTATAATTACTTGTACATTCGGTTATACTTGGCAGGTTGGCATTTTTAAAACCTAAAAGATATAAAATTAATATCAGGTAAATATTAACCATACACTTCCAATTTCAACAAAATGTTCCCAAATTACATCATACCATTTATTCTATACTCCACTTGAAAATGAGACACACCGCATACATAAAGGAACATAATTGCGCATATAGTGAGAGTATTTTTCAAACACCCTTCAGTTACCCAAAATCGTAACTTGAGTTGGTGAATCTCATAACAGTATGGATTTATTACACCACATTGTATGTGATAATAAACAGGCACGTGCATAAAAGCTCTGTACTATAACATTAAATTGTGGTAAATAGTGGGTAACTTCTGTGTTTTCCTTATTTTGTTTCAGCCCCACCGCCCTCTGCAAAGTAAGGAAAGCGCATAAGCAATAATGCCTTGCAATACGGTTTAACATGCCATAAGAGTAACTTTCATACATATTTTATTACTGCAATACTTTCCTTATTCATGAAAAGGTATATTTCAAAATTTTTGAACACAATTACCACACAAAGAAGCATAAACTCCACAAAAATTAATCACTGTTTTAATGAAACAGTAACTGCAGAAATTTCTAGCATATTCGTAATTAATGAATTTTTCGTAGTCGGCCTACCCTCCCCGTATTTAGGAATGATACCCCGGTAAGTCTTACAAGCGGATGACTATGGATCAGAATCCTGTCGGGAAGCAAACGGCACGAAACCGTGGAATGGAGAATCTGGAACGATTGGCCGACCCGAAGCCAGGCTTGAGCGTGAGGAAGTGGATGATATGAAATGCAAGCGAAATGGATGATAGGAAAGGTGATAATGAAGCAATTGATGGAATGAGTCGCAGGGGAAGTCAGAGGACCCGGAGAAAACCCAACCAAACGCCGCTTCATCCATCAGAAATCTCCATCCGGGCGCTTCGGATCAAACCCAGACCACCTATATGGGAGGCGAGCGGTCTAACGACTCAACCACGGTGCCGCCCGTAATTAATGATAACATGCTAGAAATTAAACTTTGCTAATTATTTTATTTTAATGACATCACTTTAATATTGTATATATTGATCTTATCGTTGCTCTTATGAGCTCTTATATATATTAAAATAAAATAATTAGCAATATATACGTCCTAAGACAACTCCTAAGAACAACCTCCTAAGACAACTGTGGATACAGCGCCTCCCGCCCCAGGTTCAGGCAATATTGCAGACACAAGCGGAGATTCCGTTGGACAAGGTTGCCATACTAGCAGACAACATATTGGAGGTCACACCACCGCCCATCCACGCCGCCAACAGCGCCATCCACGCTCCACAAACATCCGAGCTCAGTCAACTCATTAGACGCGAAGACAAACTCGCCCGACAGATTATAGCTCTGCAGACGCCCCTGCGTTCACGATTTCACTCTCGCATTAGACAGCACTGCCACCGCCATACTTCGTCAACATGTCCTGCAACCAGCGACGAGGCCACATATTTTTATCACCGCCGTTTTCGTGAACAGGCTGAGAAATGCGCACCGCCATGCAACTTTCAGTCAAACACCAACGGCGACCAGTAATGGCGGTGGACGGTCGCCCAACAGGAACAAACCGCTTATTTGTAACTGACAGGCATACAAGTCAAAGATTCCTCATTGACACATGCTCTGACTTATGCTGCTTTCCAGGCAAGCTCCTGAAAGGCCACCGACAACACACAGACTACCAATTGGTTGTGGCCATTAACTCTGCCATCTGCACATACCGTGCTGTTCCAATCAAACTAAACTTTGGACTTAGGGGGGATTGTCATGGAGATCGCCGACGTTGGAATCCCAACCATTGGCTCCGATGTTCTGTCATACTATAACCTCCTTCCGTATTGTAGATACAATCGCATTGTAGACGGCGTTAAGGGCTTATCTGTATCCGTCCAGCAAGCAGCTATGACGCAGCCAAGCATCAAAGCTGTAACCGCTTCGTCACCATATCACGACATATTAGGAGAGTTTCCGGAATTAATACGTCGTCTGGATTCCCTCGAGAAGTACGCCACAGCACATTGCACTTCATCCGCACCACTCCAGGCCCACCTATCTCTTGCAGACCTCGAAGCCTTGCTCCAAATCGCCTTCGAGTCGCAAAGCAAGAGTTTGACGCCATGGTGCCAGTTGGGTCAGCCAGATGCTCGGAAAGCCCTTGGGCATCATCACTCCACCTGGATCTCAAAAAGTCTGAAGGTTGGCGTCCCTGCAGTGATTACCGCTTTCTTAACGCTCGAAACACCCCTGATAGAAATCATCCACGTCGTATCCATGATTTCAGCCATCAACTGCAAGGTTTTAGCATCTTTTCAGTTGTGGACCTAGTCAGAGCCTACACGCAAATCCCAGTTAACCCAAGTGATATTGAGAAGACAGCCATCATAACGCCTTTCGGGCTCTTCGAGTTTCCATTTATGACGTTCGGGTTCGGCAGACATTTCAAAGGTTTATATATGAAGCTCTGCCTGGACTGGAGTTCACATTTGCCTAAATCGACAACATTCTTATCTTCTCGAGGAGCAGCCAAGAACACCAACAACAGATGTGGACTCTATTCCGCCGCATCTGGAAGTACGGAGTCCTCATCAACGCCAGCAAGGGCATCCTAGGCGGCCGGAACGTTAACGTCTTGGGGTACGAGATTTCTGCAGCAGGCTATCGTCCTCTACCAGAACGCATCTCTGCCATGGCCAAATTGCCCCTACCGAAAACTGCACGGGAACTACGACGCTTCCTGGGAATGGTAAGCTTTTATCGACGTTTCCTGCCATCAGCGTCTAAACATCAGGTCTCGCTGCACGCATCCATATCTAATCTACGTGGGTCGCAGCAAATACCCTGGACTGAGGACCACTTGTAAAACTAGCCTGGCTAACGCCACGCGGTTGGCACATCCCAATTCAGAAGCATCATTGGGATTCTTCACGGACGCATCAACAACAGCAGGGGTAGCCAGTCTCCAGCAACTTTCTAACGACAGTTGGGCACCACTGGCCTTCTTTTCCAAGAAACTTACCGCAAAGTATGCTACATGGCCCGCCTACTATCGGGAGCTACTCGCAATATACGAGGCAGTGCAACATTTCCGACACGTTTTGGAAGCTCACCACTGCACCATCTACACTGACCACAAACCATTAATATACGCCTTCCAGCAACGACGAGACAAGCTTCCTCCAGTGCAACTGAACCAGTTATCGTTCATTGCACAGTTTTCAACAAACATCCATTACATAAATGGAACCTGAAACGTCGTTGCAGATGCACCTTCACGAGTCGAAACGGTATCCAGCAACAATCTGGATTTCTAGCCACGTCGCAACAAGAGCACGAAGAGCTCCCTCACCTCTTGAATAGCGACTCATCACTCCAGTTTCAACAGACCCACGTTCCTGGATCTGACATTACGCTGTTCTGCGACACATCCACAGGCAGACCCAGACCCTTTATCACAGTACCATACCGTAAGTAAGTCTTCGAGTCTCTCTATGGGCTCAGTCATCCTGGTACCAGGGCCACTGCTAGACTTGTGTCAGAATGATTCGTATGGCCAAACATTCGGCGAGATTGTCGTGTTTGGACTAGAACGTGTCAATCTTGTCAGTGAAAGAAGATCCATCGCCACGTCACAGCGCCAGTTGTGAAGTTTACCTCACCATTCGCAAGATCCCAGCACGTACACATCGATCTGATCGGCCCTCTCCCCACAGTTGGATCCTATAGATATTGCCAACAGTCGATAGATTCTCCCGTTGGCCAGAAGTCCGGCCGCTCGGGAATATCACAGCAGAAGCAGTCGCTGAGGCTTCCGTTGAGTATTGGACTTCTCGTTTTTGAGCACCCGCTCGCATTACGACAGACTAAGGACGTCAGTTCGAGTCTCAGCTGTTCCGAAACTTGGGAATGATAATTGGTACTTCAAGGTCCCGCACAACCATCTTCCGTCCATGTTCCAATGGGATGGTGGAACGCTTCCACAGACAACTGAAGGCAACCATAATGTGCCATTCCGACATGTCTCGGCTCCAAGCATTACCAATCGTACTACTAGGTATACGCAGCACATACAAAGAAGACATCGGTGCCTCTGCAGCATAATTGGTATACGGGAAACCACTCCGCCTACCGGGGGAAATGTGTGCAACGGAACACCAAAACCAAGATGACGCCACAGATTTCTTTGTGAAACTTCGAGAGCAGATATCACGGCTTCGCCCTATACATGCGTCCCACACGATTCCTTCGTATTCAAGGACTTAAACGATTCCACGCACGTGTTCTTGCGAAACGACACAATAAGAAGATCCCTTCAACCCCCTTACACCGGTCTGCATCGAATCTTGGAACGCGACGGAAAGACGCTTACGTTACAAATCCGTGACAAGTCTGTTCGGGTCAGAATTGGTCCGGTAAAACCGGCCTTCCTTCTTCCAGAACCACCCGGACCTTGGAACACGTCATCACGCAATCTGCAAAGCACCTCTGAAGCTATATCTCAAAATGAAACTCCCACATCGCCCACCACGACTCCATCATCTTCATCCACAGCAGACGGCGAAACCAGAATGATATCCAAATACCAATGTACTCTAATGACGAAAGACAAAACAGACAAGACAACGAAATGGAGGAAGTTAGGAAAAGGAGACGAAAACATGAAGACACTATAATAAAAGCCCATAGGTGAGAGGATATATGCAGAAATTATAAAAAAAATGTAAAACAAAATATTAACACCAAAGGAGTACTTATTAACCAAAAAAGTAAAAACAGCATTGGAAGCGTACAATTAAGAATAAAAGGAAAACATGCAAATGAGAGAAAAGTTTTTAAGGAGCTGCTAAAAATTGCTGAGGTTGAGACGAAGACATCAAATCAAACAGCTATGCTTTTGGACATAGACGAGACTGTGCAAGAAGACGAAATAAAAGAAGCCCTACGAAAGGAACTAAAAGCAAAAGAAGAAATCTTACATCTCAAAGTTGCAGAAAAAGCCAACGCACAAGGAGTAACATATGCGTTTGCAACTACTAATTCCGAAGCGGCAATAAGATTGATAAACAAAAGAAGAATAGGAAATTGATGAGATAGATGGAGAATAAAAGTAGTAACTAAGCTGAAAAGATGCTATAAATGTTAGAAAGTGGGAAACAAGGCAAGAGATTTTTTAAAAGAACAAACAACATATGTGCCAAAATTGTGGCGAGATAGGACATACAATTAAAGAATACAAAAAATGACAATATGCTATCTATGTCAATCTAACTATCATAAGGCAGAGACAATGCGATACCGCAAATATTGTAGACTTGTTGAAACTCAGGAAAGGGAGAGAAGGAAAGTCTACATGGGTTAAATATGAAATTATTGCAAGTGAACGTCGATAGAGGCAAGCAACCTATGGATCTTCTCATACATAAATGCTTAGCACATCCGGTGGATCTAGCTTTAATGGCAGATTCAAATATTTACATTGCAAAACATAGTTCAGCTACGGAAAACTGTTAAAGGCAAAGATCAAGGATATGTGGGGGCTGAAATAAATGAGATATTGTATATTCCTGCTGTTTCTCCAACAATGAATGAGGAAGAAATCCAGTAATTCCTTAATTCAATAACAAATAATATTCATCTACGAGGAAGAAAGAGGACGAAGGTGTTAATTGGGGGAGACTTCAACGCAAAGGCGCTATGCTGGGGATCACCTATAGACGATAAAAAAGGTGCTACATTGGCAGAATGGATCAGTGAAAATGATTACATTATCCTAAATAATGGAGAGATAACCAACCACCTTTGAAAGAAATAACAGATACTTATATATTGATATCATATTATGTTCAGCAGTGGTACGCAAATTTATTAGTAAATGGTATGTGTATGAAGAAGAGAATCTAAGCTACCATAAGAACACATACATTGAGCTACAGGAACAAGATATCACAACGATAAATTAACTAAACTAGCCCAAAAAAGGATAGATATATATAAAAAAAAAAAAGAAAGAAAAAAAAAAAAGAAAATAACGACGTGTTATTCAGGCGCTTTGAAGAAGATATTGGAAACTATGATTACACAAATCAACCAGGACAGTTAGTAAAAGTGACGAAAGCGCATGCAATTATGCGTTTAGAAAGAAATATGGCAGCTGGGAACATAAAGCTGCATACTGGTGGAATAGCAACATAGCACAATTAAGGATGCGAGGCACTCAATAAGGAAGGAAATTGACAAGGATAAACAGCATGAATATCATTACTAACAATTAGATACAACTAATAAAAATACAACATCGAGAGAGCAGAAATGCATTAAAACGCTATTAAACCATCAAAAAAGAACGCATGGGACCAACTATGTACCAATATTGATGATGACATCTGGGGCACAGGACATAAAATAGTAATCAGTAAGGTAGGTACTAGATCACCAATAAAAATTACAGTTGAAGAACAATTAAAGATTGCAAAAACATTGTTCCCAGAGCATCAAGCAAATATATGGCCTGAAGTAAAAGTTAATAGGGGAGAAACACCTGTGTGCCAAACAAAGGAAGTATCAAACGCTGCACATCGACTTAAAATAGGAAAAGCATTGGGACCCGATGGCATCCCTCCAGAAGTCATAAAGGCTATTGCAAAAGAAAAACCTGATATTTTTTAAAACGTATTAAACCGACTTATTTTCAAGGGAATTTTCCCAAAAGAGTGGAAAACAGCAAAGTTGATATTAATTGAAAAACCAAAGAAGGAGAATGGAAGTACTGCATATAGACCACTCTACCTAATAAATGTAATAGGGACGCTCTTTGAGCTCATTATCAATAAAAGTCTCCTAGATGAGATTGAAAAAAGGGAGGGATTTGCACAAACGTAATTTGGCTTTAAGAATGGCCTATCAACACTTATGGTTAAGATTCTGCAAATATAATGTTAAAATCAGAAATAACAGATACGAATAAATCATTTGCTGAGGTGGTTACTTTAGATGTTAAAAATGCATTTAATTCAGCTCCATGGAAGGGAATAACAAGGAAATTAAAAAAAAAAAAAAAAAAAAAAAGAGAGAAAGAAAAAAACGGTAACACCGTACCTAATAAAGCTTATATGCAGCTATCTGGAAGATAGGCAGGTATTGATTGGACAAAGAATACGGTTGGACATGAGTTGCGGCATACCTCAAGGATCTGTCTCAGGCCCTACTCTTTGGAACATTTATTATGATAGTGTGTTAAAGCTGGAATTGCCACTAGGCGTTAAAACTATTGGATATGCAGACAATCTGGTACTAATAGTATTTGGCAATACAAAATAGGGACTAGAGAAAAAATAGCAAGGTCCATGAATAAAATTGAGATTTGAATGATGGAAAAAGGGATGATATTAGCTCCTGAAAAAACTGAGATAGTTATCCTCAAGGGGAGGAGAATAATTAAAGAAATAAATATAACCTCCTCTGACCAAATAATAAGATCCTAAAACAGTTGAACTATTTGGGTATCCAAGTTGGACATAACATGAATATGTATACACACATTAAATATGTAACAGGAAAGGCGGAAAAGGCAGCTGCAGCTCTGGGTTGCCTTGAGTCCAATATTAGCGGACCAAAACCTGGAAAAAGGAAAGTCCTCGAAAGTGTGGTGAACTCTACAATATTATACTGTGCGGCTTTTTGGAACACCTGGCTAGAGAAACTAACGTGCAGAAGAATTGCTGAACGATCTCAGTGAAAGATTCTTCTTAGAGTGGTTAGTGCATATAGAACCGTTTCTACAGTTAAGGCAGATGCTATACCTATACATTGGCAAGTGAGCTCACATACAACAGGAATTCCAACATAACTGAAAGGAAACTCATGAGGGAAAGTGCCATGGAAAAGTGGCAAAATGGATGGGAAGCAGAAAGCACAGTGGTCCAGTGGACAAAAATACTTGTGCCACAGATAAATCCATGGGTAAATAGAAACCATGCAGAAGTTGGTTCCTATTTGACACACAATTCTTATCAGGACACGGACAGTTTCAAGCATAACTATTTAACCAGCCCAAACTGCAGATATTGTGGAGAAAGTGATACTCCAGAATATACCATATTAAAATGCCAGCAATGGACGAAAACTACAGAAAGGAATATGGGAAAGTTCAACCAACCCCTAAATTGGGAAATACAATTCAAATAATGCTGGAAAGTAAACCAAGCTGGTTATATTACAAGAAGTGATTGCAGGCATTCTAAAGTGTAAAAAAATATATGAAGAATAATTGTAATGAACAAATGTAGCAGCACCACGAAGTAATAAAGAAAGGTAGTTCCGTAGTGCTACGAGGTATATTGGAGGTATTTTAGAGGATGTCCAGACTTGCCAGTGAGACTGGCGTGCATTGACATTTCCCCTTAAAGTAAAAAAAAAAAAAAAAAACTACTACTACTACCACCACCAACAACAACACCACCACTACTGCAACTACCATCGTCACTGCCACTGCTATTACCACTACTACTGCTGCCGCCACCCCTGCCTCCGTCGTCGCCACTGCAGCCGCCACCACCACCGCGACCACTGCGACTACGATTACGACTAGTACCACCATTACTACCACCAACACCACCACGACTACCACCACCATCAACACTACTACTACTACTACTACTACTGCTACTGCTACTGCTACTGCTACTGCTACTGCTACTGCTGCTGCTGCTGCTGCTGCTACTGCTGCTGCTGCTACTGCTACTGCTACTGCTGCTGCTGCTGCTACTGCTACTGCTACTCCTGCTGCTGCTGCTGCTGCCGCTGCTGCTACCGCTACTGCTACCACTACTACCACCACTACCACCACCACTACCACCACTACCACCACTACTACCACCACCACCACCACCACCACCACCACCACCACCACCACCACCACCGCCACCGCTCCTGCTCCTGCTCCTGCTCCTGCTGCTCCTGCTGCTCCTGCTCCTGCTGCCGCCGCCGCCGCCGCCACCGCTACCGCTACCGCTACCGCTACTACCGCTGCCGCTACCGCTACTGCTGCTGCTGCTGCTGCTGCCCTTGCCACTGCCACTGCTGCTGCCGCTGCTGCTATTTCTACTACTGCTGCTGCTGCTGCTGATAATAACAGCACTAATAATGTTAATAATAAAAATATTAATAATACTAATAATATCATAATAATAATACTAATAATTTTACTACTACTACCACCACACCACCACCGCCGCCGCGGCCACACCACCACCACCACCGCCGCAGCCGCCGCCGCCACACCACCACCACCACCACCAACACCATTACTACTAGTAAAAGTTATAATAGTAATAGAAAGAGTAATAATAATAATAATAATAACAATAATAGTAATGTTAATTATAAAATAATAGTATACACAATAGTAAAATACTAATAAAGATACTTATAATAATAGCAACAGTATTAATAATAGTAATAATAATAACATTAAAATGTATAGTAATAATAATGATGATAGTAATAATTATAATAATAATAATCAGTATTTGTAATAATAATATTAATAATAATAATAATAGTAGTAGTAATAATAATAATAATAATAATAATAATAATAATAATAAAAGTAATAATAAATCACTACTACTACTACTACTAATAATAATAATAATATTAATAAAATTATAATTATTATTAGAGTAACAGGAATTTCATAATAAGTTGCTGTTATTATTATTATTATTATTATTATTATTATTATTATTATTATTATTACTTTCATTGTTTGAAGTTCGTTCCATCGGACTGCCGAAAGAGTTTATTACTGTATGTCGAAACCTTGACGGCGCTATGCTCGAGAATTAGAAACCACCATTGTGGCTCTTAAGTGTTAATTTTGAAACTAGAAAGCAATAGTGCTGAGAACTGAACAGCTATATGTAGAGCGGGCGAAATCCTTATGTTCCGCCCCCCAGTTTTTTTATATTGTTGGGCAAACATGTGATTTGTATGGATACGTTCTAATAGTTATCAGTCGCACCATTTTGTTGGTAAAAATTGTTAGTTTGACAAGCAGCAACAAGTTTCTCGCCAAGTGAGTTCGGTGCGCTTTCCTACTCTCCTTTCCCTTCGCTCCATGACCCCAACATACCAATCGCATACCACAATTGTCTGCCTCGGGAGTGGCAGTCGCTCGAAATGTTCAGGTAATAAAATTGTAATATACCTATTGTTAAATATACAGTTGTATTTTTGGGAAACTTCCTGTGGGAGTACAAACCTGCGGTCCCCTTAAGGGCTTGCCACTGGTGACTATAGAAAATAAGGGTGTGTAGAAATATTTTTGTATATTTTTCCGTGTTTCAACCTGAAAATTTGTAGATTTAAGCATTTGTTTCTCACGGTAAACCCAGCTGTTTTCAACCGTCATATTGAATCCATCACACGTCTTGTATACAATAAACTAAAGCCGGTTAGTTATTGCAATTAATTAATAATTATTTTAAAGCTTCAGTAGAAAAGACTACAGACTTTCATGCAGTCGTTTTAAGCTAAACCCTCAAAAATATAAAGGGTAAAGAGTTGTGTATATCTATGTGTTGATGTAACATAGTATGAAGATGCGAAGGGTTGTAGATAAATAGCTGAACGTGAAGGTTCTCTTTTGTATTGTAAAGTAATAAAGAGCGAAACAGGCAGGTGCTCTCAAGAAAGACCCCCCCTCCTCCCCAAGGAACTCTTAAGTATCGACAATCATGATTAGTGATCCTCAGATGGTTGCACATATTTTCAGCAATTTTCTTCTGGGTGTAAGGTAAGGTAGGGAAATTTCGGATACTTGTTTGACTCTCTGCTGTGGGCAGTAAATTGGTTTATTTAAAGTGTACATTTAGAAAGAGATACTACATGCATCCAACTTTGTCAATAACAGTTTAAAATTACAATATTTTACATTTTCCTTTGTCAATATTATGACAAAAAAAGGCATTTTAGGTATTTAAAACATTGGGTTCCTAATTTCGTATACCAGTATTTCATATTTTCGGACGGTAGCTTATAGTAAACAAAAATTATATGGACCAAATTATACAATGTAAAATGTAAAAGTGACATGTTTAAAGCACTATTATGACATTTTTGTAATTATATGGAAACCAGTAATATAAAACTATATTTATAAAAATTAAATTTTTCAGTTCACTAAATCAGTCTTATTTTCATTACTTCCACTGCCTCTTCTTTATTCCTGCACACAGTTCTTGCAACCATCTCAGACACTTAATGCATCAAATCTATTGTTCACCACTCCGATTACAACTATATGACTGTTTGCTGTAAATGCACTCCTCATCTACACTGTTGTCATTTCATCATCGTCGTCATTATCATCAGTGATGGGCTTAGAAGATGTATCGGATTGGAAGCAGAAGAAACCCCTGTGTACTTGTTAATTTTTCCTCTTTTGGTAAACAACATTCTCTTTGTTACAGGTTGCTCCTTTGTAATATGTTTCCTCCCCTTTCGTCCTACTTTTTCAAAGAGTGAGCTTTTTTCAGTGTCTGGCTTCAAAGTCTTACCATTCTTCTTTTAAGCTGATGAAGCTTGAAGCTGTAACGTTTACGTTGATTTGGTAATGACAGCAGTTTTACTACTTCTAGAAATACTGATTGATTTTGGGATGGATGGTGGCGAACTAATTTGAAAAGGGGATACAGATGTTAATTCAATTTCCATTATTGCCACCCTAATATATGCCTTGCCAATTAAATCTCCAATCTGATAAACTAAGACTGGTCTAAGGGATGTTTAACCAGCCAGGATTCAATATCACTTGAATAATATGACTTGAGAGGCTTCATGAAGGAGATATCAAGTGGCTGGAGTCTATGAGAAGTATGAGGGAGAATGCACACTATAATTACAATTTTTCAAACAAATTACATCCAAATTTCTGGTGTAAGAATAGTGTCCATCTAATATTAAAGCAACAGAAATCATCAACTGAGGGATATACATACTTGTTGAAATGTCTCAATATGTATCTGAATTCAACCTGAGGGATGGCATGCAGCAATTGTACTCGGTGGAGTTCCATCAAACAGCTCTGTTTTCATATTCTTGCGTGGGAAGACTAATAGAGTTGGAACGAAATTGCCAGAAGCACTCTTACGTGTAACCATTGTAATGAGCAGAACTTAGTTTTGACACGTCCTTTCCCCCTTTAACGTTAATTACTTTAGAACGGGAACTGTATTTATGTCACTCCAGTTTCGTCAACATTAAATACTCGTGACCAATTAAAAAAAACACTTTTTAAATTTCTGGCTTGAGCATCTCAAAAAATGCACCTACGTTTACTTTTGTGAAGCCTATTGCTCTGGAGATAGGAACAGACCTAGGAGTTCGGCATGAAAGTTCTGGATGGGTCTTCATAAAGTTGCGAAACCATTTCTTTGCAGCCATGCTATTTGCAGACTGAAAAAGATGTTGCATATTGCTTTTTAGAGCTAACTGATACGGCAAGAGCATAATATCCTTTAAACGAAGTCCAAGGAAACGCTCATCCATCACCTCACAATATGTAGCTAGTTCATTTTTAACTCCTTGCCTAAAAGACATTTCCTGCCAATTTTCGTTTGGAACATTGTATACAGATCCTGGATTTATTATTTAATTAGTTTTCCAGTATTGAATGTGCACATTCGATATTTTTGAAGCTCTAAGAAATTTCATTTCTTTAGCTCTAACTGCCTGCACTGCCTTTCGCATTCAATTTTGGGGCCAGCATATCCTACACCCTGGAGCCATCTGTAAAGATGAACAGAGTGTATAAAAAGGGGTCTTAATTTGGGATATCCGCAAATGGGTATCTTAGTCTATCCGAAAATAGGAACTTCCCTCCAGTTTACAGCGATCATTATTACAAAAGCATTTTTTAAATCAATATTTCAATTCAATATATTAAATATTGCTTCATCAGTGAATAGGGCTCTTCGAAGTGAGGTCGAAATAAACTCGAAATTGAAGAAAATCTTTCAGAGAAATTAGCGTCACTGAACTACTCTGATCAGCAGCCAATCTCACAGTGTAGTAATGCTGGCCGTTGCAGACCACTTTAACGGTATTGCTGGTAGATTGCAGCACTTTTAGACGAAAAATACAAGTAACCGAAATATGGTGTCTCAATGGGAAAATTAGCAAGAGGTTTCTTATAACCCGGAGTTGGTTGCTATTTATGGTTGCTTCTCAACGGACTTTTTTGTTGTACATCTAAAATCTAACAAGCAATATAGAATCAATCTATTGATAATGTATAGCATATTTCACTAAATGTACCACCGAAAAATCACTTAAATAAGTACACTAACCTGTGTATTAAAATATTTCACTATGTATACCACCGAAAACCAGCTTTCCTTGTTTATGCATCTGTTATTAGAGAAACTACAATCAAACACTTTACACGTATTGGCCGTTACATTGGTTTAAAACTTACACAATAAATTTACTGCTTATTTGAACATTTAGCACCACAAAATCACTTAAATAAGTATCCTAACCTCTGTATTTAAACAGTTCCCTTTCCTTGTTTTTGTTTCTGCTACTCGAGAAACTACAACAAAACACCACACATACATTCACCATCATACTGTTTGAAAACCTATAGTCCAAATGTACTGCTTAATTGACATTTAACACCACAAAAGTGTTATTTGTGGGTGCACATTCAACCCACAAAAGCCGTACTCATCTTAGAAGTTTAGCCTCAAAATATGGCGGCTTGAAAAGAACGTGCTTCACCTACCACAATGCATAAGGACAGTGCAGTTTCTATCTATTCGGTGACCTTAACATACAAATTGTACTTAAATTTTGTAAGTAAGGAATCAGCCCTGCATTTTTTTTAAATTTTCATTAATTGACAAGAAAAGATAATATGACAAATCGTTCTAAAATCAGTAAAATAATGAATTCTCTTAGGTCCAATAAGTCTGCTATATCTATATGACGAAATAACACATTTTAGAAGAATGCTTGTTCCAAATAAGCATTCCTCTTAGTTATTCACGTGATGGATCATTAAAAACTGGAATATTTCCTGATAGAGTGAAATATTTCACTGTTACATCGCTTTTCAAGATAGGAAAAGAGGATAATGATTCAATTTACAGACCAATATTTTTTTACCAATATCCTCGAAAGTGTCCAGGAAAGTAATGTTTAACAGACTGTATACTGACATGGAAAATAACTGTCTGCTTATCTCAGAACAATTTGGGTTTAGAAAAGGAATATTAGCAAGTAATGTAATTTATGAACTTATACATGAGGCGTTAACATTTTTAAATATTTACATGTGAATGAACATTTTTGTGACCTGGTAAAAGCATTATATTATGTCAATCATGACAATTTTATGATGAAACTACAGTTTTGTGGAACAGAAACGAAATTTTAAATTGGTTTATATCATACCTACAAGGAAAAAATCAAAGAGTTGAAATTAGTAGTCTGGCTCCGTATAATAAAAGCATCTCAGATTAGAGGCCAATAAACCACGGCACTCCTGAAGTGTCAATTTTATGGACTTCTGTAATTTTTAATAACAAAGATAACCTCCCATTGTACATTAACATCATCGATAGTACCTATCTAGTTGCAGATGATACATGTGAAATGGTAACCAGCAAACAATTAAATTAATGTGGTACAGAATGAATTATGTTCTAAACTGTATTTCAGATTGGCTTAAGGCAAACAAACTTTCAGTAAACCTTGAAGACAAAAGCAGTGACATTAATAACCAACCGCTCATCAGCAACTCATCTAGAAATAGGGATCAATAATGCAGCATTTCAGCAACCTAACCTAGTGAAATGTATGGTTCTTCTAGTACATGGTACTTACATTGGAAGTCTTATATTAACCACATTATACCTAAGCTTAATACGGCATGTTATGCAATTTGAACTCAGCTTCACTTTCATTGCATTTATATACATATATTATTTTGTTTTGCATATGTTAATTCCAGAATAGGTATGGAATATTCTACTGAGATGATTCAGTCATTAGTAAACAAATATTCCTAATACAAAAGAAAAGCATATGATTAATATGCAGTACTCATAGTGTCTAAGCAGTAATAGAAAGAACTATTTTGGCGCCGATTATTCTTATCTTACCTTGTTTATACATATTATCTATTTTAAAATTGTATGCCAATAACCAACATAGCTTTATACTGTACATAAATGAAATACACAATTTTAATACCAGTCAGAAGGGAAGTAACCATCGTTCTAATGCAAAGCTCTTTTGCTTTCAGAAGTGGGAATGTATAACATGAAACAATTATATTTAATTCTCTTCCCAGTAATCTCAAGGAAAATGTTAGCAATGAAAATGTTTATCAATTTTCTCTTAAACAGTACCTCTGTGATAAATAATTTTATTTTGTAGAGGCATCAGTTGTAATATATAATGTACAATATGTTACTATAGATATATAATATCTAAGAACTAATTAAGTATCTACTTATGCAATGTGAAGTTGAAAATATAGTGATGTGTAGATTATAAAAGCCAAGTGATGGGATTGTAATGTTAAGTTCAAATAGTGTACAGCAATGCAGAAGTGCCAATGGTACATTTGGTAGACTGCTGTACATTTTGATAGTTTTGGAATGCTTACTTTAATAATGAATTTTGACACCCTTTTTATGTAAGTAAAGAAGTGAACATTAAGTGTATTGAAACAGGCTGTATAAGCTAAGTTAAATAATTTTGTGTTAGGAAATTGTACAGTCATGGAGAAAATTATTGAGCGTTGTAATCTTTCAAAGTAACGCTTCGGCCTCATTGAAGCACACGAAGTTGCACAAGCTTGGATTACACGAGCACGTGCACTATGCTACAAAACATGCTTTTATACAGCGAGATAAGACGTAGTTGAATGCCTTCTAGCATAAAACAGCAACCAGAGAACAATCAAAATAAGTATTTTTCGCTAATATGATAGAAACACTAAAAAATAAGCCAAACCTTGCTAGTTGAGTTGTCCGCTACGTTTCTTTATAAATAGGGAAAACAGTGCTTCGAGGTAGAAATGACTCAATCCTAACGTGCGCAGTTTATAATTCGGTATGCTACGTAGCGTATGTTCGAACACAGTAACGTGCATATTTTTTATTATTATTTTATTATTTCGTGTTTTAGTTCATATTACTACTCCTAATAACCGATGTAGATTAAGTTATGTAAATCATTCACTCTGTGAAATGTGAACTCTTTTATTTGCTGTTCTCGCAAAAGCAAATTCTAATACTTTGTATGGTACCCATTACTTGCTATCACTGCCCTCAATCTTCGGGGCATGGAATCCACTAGCATTTAGAATCCAAAGTGTCTGTCATGTGACACCAGAGTTGTGTAACATTGTTCAATCTGGGACCTCGAGAAAGCCTCTGCTTTACTTTCGCCCACACATGTTCAATTGGGTTGAGATCTGCTGACTTTGGATAGTATCTGCTCTAAGATGTTTGTGTACTCCGGAAACAACTTTTGAATTTTGGCCGACTTGTGGACCGAATGATTATTCCATTGGAATTTAATAATACCTCCAGGATAACGCTCTTGGACAGATGGAAGAAAAAAATGTTCTAGAATTTCAGAATAGGTTTCACCATTCAGCTTTCCATGAACACGTTCTAGCATACCTGCACCTTCGCTCCTATCGAAGTTCTGTACTGTATAGCAAATGCCAACCTGTCAATTTTGTGGTCTTCTGTTAGCACTTCCTTTACTGCCGCACGTCTACGCGGAATTCCAGCATCTTTACAGCGGTTGCTAACTGTCCGTGCACTACCTGGGAATAAAGATAAAGCCTAGTATTTAGAGGCCGTCAGTAACGGATATCTTTCGACCTCTATGAGAGACCTGTCGTCATTCTCGGTAGATACATGCGAGCGACCAGTGCTCTTCCTTGTAGCAACCTGCCTTCTTCACGATATAGCTTTGTCCACCTCCACAAACATTTGATCAACATAATATACCCGCATATTGTATAATACTCAAATAATGTAGCGGAAACTCTGTAGTAATATAAATTAAGAATATGAAAAAGAAAATATGATAGAAGAAACAACATAAATGCGGGAGGAAAAATGTATGCTGTTGCAGATGTTTGAACCTACAACCGTAGTTTTCAAGGCGGTTTCGTTACTTCTGAGCTATATTTGTCTGGGACAAGAAGCGTTTGCTGCTACATTCATATATGCGCTGTAATATCAGTAATGGTTCTTAAAGTAACGTGATTCATTTATCGTATTCAGGGTACTTCATGGCTTCTGAACCAGCTCATTGGTTCATTCAGTTGATTGGGATTGATTTCTCCACCTATATGTATAACTACCAATGAGCATAGTATCAGGTAGAAACACTTTTGGGTTTGTTTACTAATTGGCTAACGAAGAATGGGAAGCATGGCGCTTATTGTCGCATTCTTTATCAGGAACCAATACAAATGCGAAGTACTGGGCAAGCCACAGCCTGTTAATGTGTTCGACAGGCGATCACATATGTCGCAGACACTGTTAGGTAAGTCTAGCTGCATTTTGGAAATAGCGGCCAGTGTAAACCTCGCTGCGATACGAAGTGGGACATTGAAACATTCTGCTCTTCAGAGTGCGCTCAATAATTTTTTCCATGACTGTACTAGGTGTTGAGTGAACTAGAAATATAATAAAAGTGCAGGTATTGTGGCACAGTAACTAAAAATATTGTTCAACTGTATCTATGTACATAGTAAGCAGGAATGTAAAATGCATGAGTGCATTGAATATTTTGTGAATATGTGTCTTAATATCAAAACTTTTTTACACTTTATGTATAAGTAACGACCCACAACTTAAGAACCTTTAAGTGTCAATATATATTTTAATATAATTAAAATATGTATCTTAATGGCAACATTTTACATTCCTTACATATAAGTAAGAATGTAAGCTATAGCGCCAACTGAAAGTCAAATGAAGTGATTTTAATTCTAGTAACTGCTGCATTAAATGAACTGAAAAGGTTTATGTTTATTAAATGTATTTTAACAACCTAATTTGTAGTGTAGGCCTTATATATGCACCTTTAAATGTAACAACTGTAATTTAGAAACAAGATTTATACATTGTATGTATGTATTTAATATTTTGAGCATATAGACCTGAATTTTAAATTGGGACACCTTTGTACAAGGATGTATGCACTGTGCAGTGATATAGGCTGTAAAAGCTAAGTGTTAAAATTTATTATGCATAATATTTGTGTTAAGTTTTAATACACTTGAAAGTTTATGATACATACTATTAAATGTAAAGCAAGGTCTTTAAATGTTTTAGGTATACTTGTGTATAGGTACTGAAAACATGGAATATGTATGCTTTTGACATGTTGTATGTTCAAGACTTGCTTGGCCATTATGAACCTACAGAATGCAATCTAATATAAACATCATAGTGCCAGACTGTGCCTCGTTGTCCCCCATGGTATAGGGGTGCCATGCTAACCACTAGTTCCCGAGGTATTATGTTCAAACTCGGCCAAGGGCAGTTGATTTTTCAGGTCTAAAACGTCTTAGCATTTCTTCCTGTGAAAAGAAGCAAAGCCGGTGATCCTATGTTGCAGATTTGTGCCACACGAAACAAAGCCAAACCTGATATTCAGTCTTTCACCCCAATGTAGAATTGGACCTATGAAGCATAGTAGTTAAAAAACATCCATAAGTTAAAACTCAATTCATTTTGACCATACCTTGTTTAAAAAGATGCTTATTTCACAACAATTACTGTAAGTTGAAGGTAAGCAAACAGTTCATTTACTACTAAGAACTTCATCCAGAAGATGATCTCAGAGTTTCTATGGCTAAAAGTTTGGTGGTCTTCAAAACTGATACTCAGTTGACCACTTTTTGGACGATTATCAGTAATCAGTGCCAGAGAAGCTAGCATATTTTAATAAGAACTTATTTACTTGATTGGAATTTATAACAAATAATTTTAATGTCATGAAAGTTACAGCTTACTTGTTTCTAATTTATTAGATTTTCTGCAGCAACAAGTTTTGGTGCAATAGTTGGTGACTTTATTTCATCAGCATCATCATCAAATACTATAGGTGTGGACCTTTTGGCATGTTCCAACTCCACAAAGATAAAACTGGTCTTCCAACTGGTCTTGCCGTTCTTCCAACCTCTCTCTTTCCTCTCAGTTTAAATTTGTATATGTTAGTTAGAATAGGGTAGAAATCATCCTACATAGATGCTTATACCATTGTTTCCTGTATTTATCCATTATAAGTGATATGTTTGTTACATTTAGTTTTCTTCCAATGCTGTTCTTTCTCTTATGGTCCCAAAGTCAGTATCCAGCCAGAAATCCTAATACCTTCATTTCTGCTTTTCAACATCCCTTATTTGTTATTGTTGTTTTTCGTTTTGTTTCTTGTTTTTTGTTTTGTTTGTTAATGTCAATTGTCTGTACCATATAGTATTGTTGGTAGGGCCATTGTCTTGTAATGTTTTAGATTAGTCTCATCACAGACTTTGTATAATAATGTTGTTTTAATGGTTGCATTTAGCTTTATAAATTTAATTACTTTATTTTCCAAATCATTATTTCTTAAATCTGAGGTATGACATCCCAAGTAATTGAAACTAGAGACCTCCTGATTTCTTTTATAGTTTATTACTATAACTATTCTTTATTTACTTTGGCATTTTTTTCTTTGAAACCCATTCGGTTAGTATTTTCCTGTAGATATTTTTACATTATAACTTTTGTGACTTCACTAAATTTAAAAATTGCTTTCTGTAAATTGTGTTCTGAGTTTTCAAATTGTTTGATCATCTGCAAACAACAGGGTTTTCAAATTACATTTATTTAAAATATGATTATCAGCCATCTTTTATGACTTCATCAGTATATAAATTAAATAGAGCATGAGACAATGGGCAATACTGTCTTACCCCCTGATTGAATTGTTTTCTTAATATGCTATTGCTCTAATATCTGTATTTATATAAACTTTGAATGACTCTTACTATGCATCTGGGGATTCCTCTGTTTAGCATTATCTCCCACATTAATTTTCTATTACCTTTTCCGAATATTTTGCATAGTCTATGAAAGTCATGCATATGCGCATATTAAATGCTGTATGATTCTCTATTAATTAACTGTAAAAACACAATCTATGGTGGATCTTACTTACAATATACATATACCAATTTGAGTCCTTCAAATGACACATTGAACTTGTCACAGAATATCTTATAATAGGGACTGTAGATGGGTACAAAATTTGCATTGCCCGCCTGAACTGTCCATCCATTAGTCAAATATTAAGCTTGGCAACCAAAGAATCAACACATCTTAATGTATGTTGTCATTTTTTCCCCCACCGCAGATAGCATCTATTGACCTCTGTTTCTTTGTTCGTATAAAATTAGGACGTCTTCCTGCAGCAAAAACTTCTGGTCTGACTGTTCTATATTATGAAACATTGTAAATGCCAAATTTTTTACAAATATGAATATATCCAGTACTGCAACTTGCATAATACTTGAAATTCAGATTTTGTATTTCATCATCCATTTCCTTTAACAGACTTTCCTTAACAGCATAGGTGTTAGTGAATGATAGAAAATAAGATCTTGATTACTTTGCAATCCAATTTCACAAACCTATTGAAACTTTCTTTCTGACCATTTGATGAGACTATGCAAAACTCTTGTAGACGATTTGGAAAGATCCAAGACATTACTTCTATGTTCCATCACATTTGTAGGCACTGGATGTAACAAATGATTCTTATAACACCAATGCTGAAAATTTACACACTTCTTAGGTTTCTTAATTCAAATTTTATTTTTATTAGTTACACAGTTCTATCAAGTGGGCTTACGCCATTTATTAATGCATCATTAATTATATTTAACTGGAATTTTAAATTACCAATAAATGATTTCATGCCATCAAAAGATAACACTTTTGACTGCAGATAATGAACATCAACCCAAAACTTTCTGTAGTAATTTTCCCCTAAAAATTTCCTGGTTATTGTTTCTTTATTCTAATTACCTCCCTCTTTAATTTCATTCATTTTACAGTATGTTTGTTTCTGATACTTCATGGCTCTCTCAGACCGCGCCGTGGCGGAGTGGTTAGACCACTCGCCTCTCACCTAGACGGCTGGGGTTCGATCCCAAACGACCGCATGTGAGATTTGTGGTGGATAAAGCGGCACTGGGGCGGGTTTTCTCCGAGTACTCCGGTTTCCCCCGCCATCGCATTCTACCAGTGCTCCATCATCATTCATGTATCATCCGCTACGTAGTCAAAGCGAGCGTTAAATACTTAAAAAAAAATTACTCTCTCAAAAACACTGGCCTGCATCCCTTAACTTGCGGTACAATTAGCACTGACATTCATATACAAGATCTCAAAAGCTAAAGAGTTACTTGTAGATCTAAAATATGCTCCAGAGATGCCAGGTTTTGGCTTTACATGTAAAATCAAATACAAAATTAAAAAAAATTGGGCAATTTTGAAGATATAGTTCCATTTTCAAAGACAGCATTTAATTAAAATATTGCCGAAGGGTGGAGAAATTTGGATTCTGAAATAAGTGATTTGTTATATATTGTTTTATTACAATCATGGCACTAGATTTAATGCACTCTGATGCAGGTAGTTGCCAATTTCTAATAGAGCATTTAACTGCTCTTAGACATGAAAAATATTAAACTTGGGAAGGAAATTGAAATGAGAGGATGGAGAGTATATAAATAGATTACTATACTTAATAAAAACATAGGTTTTTTTTATTGTATTTTAGATGCATTTTCATAAAAGTTGTAAATATAAGGAATATAATAATCTTTTACACGTTGAAAAAAACAGACAACATCCAGTTGTATCATGATTAAGCATTGCATATTTTAACAGTCTCAATTCATGTAATATATTTGTTAATAAATTATAAACTTTAAAATTTCTGTGTTCACATCAACTTTCAGTTCTTAACATAAATGTACTTAATTGTTCACAGATTTTCATTAGGCCAGATTACACAGAGGTAGTCATTTGTTCTATGACAGTAACCTGCCTCAACGCTGATCTTCTGGGAACAGCTTGCTGCCGATGCCATTCATGTCTTGCCAGGCCTTCTGGAACACTTTTACTTGGTCTTAGAGGACGTTGTCCAGGGAATCCTGGTGTCCCCATGTAATTATAGTCTAAAACATAATTGTCTTGTAAAGCTTCTTCCGAGATGCATCCAAGTGGTGGTTCAGGCAGATCCAAGGTTGTTGCGAAGGAAATACTCTTGGGTAAATGAGACTGCCTTAAAACAGGAGGAATTCCTGTCCTATCTCCTGGAGAACTTGGTGTGCAAGAACAGATCATCTCTGGGCAGGAAACTTGGTCGAGTACTGGTGCAGGTGGTTGTGGAGATCGCTTTGGGCAATCAACCAAGAATAATAATGCTGCTCCCAGCATAGTAGAGAGAAAGGAGAAATAATAGCCTGCTTTTGGATGACTCTGGTTTATATATCCTGTAACATTAAAAGTTCTAATGAGAACATTTTCAACTGTAACTTTGAGATAACAGACATTCTCAATAGTGATGAAACCAGTATATATTGTGAAATTAATGGATTTACTAATGGTTTGTTACAAAAAGTAGAAATAGAAAGATTTAAATGGACACTGGGACTGAGTTTGTGTCTGAAAATATCAACGTTTTGAATTTTTAAGTTATACCGTATAAACATTCTAAAGACAAATTAATGGGAACATTTTCGATGAGATTTTTCACAATCCATCATTTTTTAAACACCAGCAACATTTTTAAATCACCAATTTGCTGCAGTTTTACCCTGCATCTTTATATATTAAGTTTTTTTCTCCATTATAGTGTTTTGCACATTAAAGTTTTTTTTCAGTTTTGCTCAGGAATCTTTTGATTTATTTAGTTACTGGATAAAACGTATATACCAAAAAACAGGGAATATTTTAATACCATCAACTTCATACTACTAGCATCAATGCAAATCAAACACTTGCTTACACTCATTTTCTCTGCACTAAAGTATGAAATAATGTCATACTTCTCAGACAATTGTGAATGCACAAGACAGTTTCACAAAATGTGCAGCTTTTGCTAATTATGATTTAATTATATAGCCTGAGTAACCATTTGAGTCAGAACTTTCAGCTTTTACACACTTATTTCTTTGTTCAGTCATATTAAGTGTGCCAATTTTCAAATTAGAAAAAATAGACAATTCAGTCCCAGTGACGCATGAAGACACAAAGCTTTTAAAATGTACCATATGATGTACAGTTGTGAGAATTATAGTTAGAAAATATATTTCCAGAACTTCATCACATTTAGTCAGAGAAACCAAGTTTTTATTAACATGATGCTCAGATGAATGAAGTCATTAAAAGAGCTGTCTGAGGACAGTGAAAACTTTCAAAAATATTGCTTTTATCAATGAATATAAGTTACTTAAATTATTCATAATATCCACTTAAGTTTGTTTAAAAATATAAGATATTTTAATTGAATTGCTTTTAAATTATTCAGCTCAATTATTTCCTTCTCTGAATTTGTTACAAAGAAGTTAAAAGAATACCTGTAATGGGCACACCAAGGAGAATAGGAATGGCTTCAGCACCTTGAACAAAACCCCAAGCACGAGTGAAATATCGTGCTCTTACTCGCTCCATGGTGAACATCTTTAGTGAGTACAGAAATCCTCCAAGGCAAATTCCATAGAGCCACACAAATAGAACATATCCGTGGTATCCTTGCACGGCACTCAGAGCAAGCAGAGAGACACCTGTGAAAAGAATATTGACATTAATTAGTAGAATATGTGTTTGTAGATTGTGATATTGTACTGATGCAGACGATTCAGAATTTTATGGCTTTAGGAGCAGGGTTGATGGTACAGTTCAATTTATACTTTATCGCATCAGACCTTGGAATACAGCATTTCAGATTAGACGTATTTCAGAGTTGAGGCTCTAAGGACCAAAATGGCAATTCTCACAAGATTATTTTACTTTGAATTCCTAATATTAGTTATCAATAAACAAGGAGAGTTAATAAACATTTATTACACCTTCTGTAATATGTTACAACATTAGTTTTATTAAAAGGTATATACTGTTAAGAATAATTAGGTAAAAGGGGGCCATTGGCATACTGATATCAAAGATTGAACTAGAATTATTAGTGAAAGTAGATCAAAAATAAAAGTAAATATGTCTCGACTTTCTCTCCCATAGGCTCAAGTTTGACAAGAAAAATAAATTTAAAATATAAGAATTTTCTAATAATATTTAATTCCTGATGTATATTTCTGTTTAAAAAGTATTAATCCAGAGAATTTACAATAATGAGCAACTTTTATCTCTTCAGGTTTTTTTTTCTTTTGTTCCTTCTTGGAGGCACCAGCAGGGGTAGAAAACAAAATACGTATATCCATGGCTGATATTCTCTTTGATAAACGATCTCTTGATTGCAAATTATCTTTAGTGTGATCTTGGACACAGTACTGGGCGTCTGATCGTTGAGGGCTTAAAACTGAATGCTTTTCTTAGGAATAGGGCTTCTATGTGATAAAAAGCAGAGATGTATTTTCAGCATAAAATTGTAGCCCAATCTGCAACATTTATGTGATATTAATCCCTCATACACCATTACACATGAAAATAATACTTAGTAATCGTAGAACAAACAGGACTGAGAGTATGATTTTTTTAAAGTTTTAATATGACAAAAGCTGGATTTCCTTGTCATAAGAATATATTCTGAACACTTCCTTATGTCCTAGGTCAAAACCAATAACTACAACTATACCAGTGATTTGCAAATGGATTGCTATTTGGGGGTTGATAATAGCAATATTTATTTATTGGATACTTTGGCTTCATTTTTTGTATGCAGTCTTATGCATTTTAAAGTTTACTTCCAGGGATGTAATAAGCTGTACACAAGCAACTGTTTTTCTGCGGTCTGTTTACATACCACCTATTTTGTTTACATTACTAGAAGAATGGTAGTAACAAACTGAGTACCTATACCTTGAAGTTTGCTCCCCACCCATCCTGATTTTCTTATTGAAATTAATATATTGTAACACTGAAGGACCTTAAAGGTTGCAAACAGCATTAAACTGTCACGGAAATGAAAATATCTGTACATATACACAAGGTATCATTACCATAGTGAATAAAGCATATTCATTATGTTACAAGACTTTTATATATGCCAGCAGTCCACAAAAATATAACACTATGGTGTTTCACTGGATAGTTAGTTCAAGGCAATGCTTATTTCAGCATCATTTTATTTTTCATGCTGCTATCAAAGCAATTTTAAATATATTTTAATATTACACTTTATTACAGAGAACTTACTATGACATTTTTTTTTTAAATTGAAAAGCAAACAATTAATAAACACAGTGAAACACTATACAGCACTCTCCTCTTTGATTACCATTTTTGCCCGAGCAGTCTTGCTGTATATCATCTCATCCATTTTGAATATCATTTGGATTTCTCATGCAGACGCTCTTGTCCTTTCTTCCCAGTTTGAGGTAATTGAAATTTACTTCCTCATCCTCAATTTCAATTTTACTCATAGCAAAGTAACAACCTCTCTCTCTCTCTCTCTCTCTCTCTCTCTCTCTCTCTAAAGGTTACTTTAAGCTATTGGATTGATGTTAATAGGAAGAATTTACTCATGATTATGGAGAGTTTTATATAACACTGACTATAATACTGTCTAAGTTAATATTGATATCATTAATACTAGTATCTGAAAAGGATTTGCTTTTTGTTTAGAGGAAACTTTTCCTTAAGAACCCATCTATCACTGATAACTTTACAACAATGATCAATTGGCAGACTGAGGGCAATCAGATGGAGTGTACCACACCTACCCACAATGGGTTTAACCTTTTTGAGAAAGGATGGAAATTCTAGGGCAATGGGTGAGAATAAGATTGAGGGAATGAATGGAGCTGGCGAGATTGCTCCTCAACTGCTGCTGGTCAGGTTACTGTGGTTTATACTTCTGGAGTTATGGATTTTTAAAGAAATTGATACTTATGATGGTGCTATTATATATCTTGGGTCCAAGCCTCACATGAAATGATAGTAAAGAAGCTGAGCTTCAGCTATCTGGAGTTGCTTCTGCATTTCCATAGACATCTGCATGCTATGCTGGGAAAGCTGCTTTTGCAGCAAGCACCATGATCTGAAATTGTAATTCCGAAGAGTCCTAACGGGGTTTCTGGAATGGAATGAAAAACTATCGTAGAGTCTTACGACCCGACACCTAACTTCATTCTTCACACATAGAAGAGAATGTGAGCGCAATAAATGCAGAAACTCATATCCCTAATCTGACAGTCCGCGAGCATTCTAGAAGAGAATCGAAACGAGACGCGAGACGTAGTTTGATTTGCCATTCTGGGTGCCTTGGATGACACTGGTCAGAAATGTGGGCTGCTTCATGGCGATAAGCAGATCAATGGTGGAGATGATTCTGACCAACAGATCACAGTTGCGCTGGCTAATGGTCTACATCAGTTGCTGCACCCACTTCAACACATCAGAGAGCTGTAAGGCAGACAGAGGAGTGGGCATTTGTTGTGGATGGGAGGAGCGCCGGGACGCTGGGCTACCATGGGCCGTATCAACTGTCTCTGGACATGATGAACCATGCCATCGCGGAGTCTCGGGGACCCGAGATGACACCAGACCTCTCCGGCGTCTCTTAGGCAAGTTGGGCGGATCTGGGCGTAATTCAAACATTAGTGGCTTTCTATGAAGGTTGTGTGTTTCAGGAAATTTCGGGATACTCCAAACCCTCTCGCGTCTCCTTTAACTATTGTGGAAAGTGATGGTGGCATCCTTGCCGTTTCTGATGGCATAGCCTCACTGGGGCAGGAAATGTCAGTGGACGCTAGCATGGAAGGCTGGATGGTGTTGCAAGCTGTCGGGTCTGTGAAGATCTGTTCTCCTGGTGGCGTCTCTGAGTGGATGAGTTGGCCTCTTCCCAAAAACTGCCACTTTTCTATTGGCGAATTTGGCGTAGCACCTTACGTGCCGTCCCTTGCAGTTGGCACAAATAGGCATTAGTTGACCATAGGATACGCAAGGGCAGACTTCCTTGGAGTGTGAGCCATCTCACATTAGGTAGGACAGGCTGTGTTATTAAAAGTGGCTAGAGTGTTTTTAACCCCAGACGCCGATGGCCCACCATAGGTAGATTGTTCTGTCTTTATGCTAAGTAACAATAGGAGCGGACATCAATTATCTTAGTCTCCGAGTCGCCCAACACAACAATTACAAGTAAAAGGGAGGGTTTTCTTCCCTTGCCCAATTGGAGCGAGCATGGTGAGCTGCTTCACCGGATGGGAAGTTATATACTGGCGGGTGACGCCCGCCTCGATGTTGCCTACTGTGATGTCTACCGTGATTAGGCGGATGACCCCGAATGTCACTAACCTTGTCTAGGCCGAAGGTAAAGTGGCAAATGTTCTTCTCTTAAAGTGAGCTGGTAGAAACTGATGATCCTACTGTATTCGCCTGACAGACGAAGCAGCATTTCCTCCGTATCACTGTGCACTGTGCATTGCTTTGCGATGTCTTTCTTAAGGAAGTATCAACATTTGCATATTCATCTACAATATTATGAACGGAATGTATCTCCATGTTCACTATTCTCGGCGCGGCACGGTTGCAGACTATTAGCGGGGCCAGGACCTCCGCAGCTAGTCGGGAAGAAGCCCGCTTCCTTCTGCGGCAAACTGCCTCTTGCAAATTCACTTCGTTGGAAAGGCTGGAGGAGCTGGTTGCATCATCACCGCTCTCCATAATGGAGTGAAACGATAAGAGTCGATTCTTTGTATTTCAATATTCTGTGCCGACGCAGGCACAGTCGCGGGGTTGGACTACGAAATTTTCCCTACACAGGAATTTCTTATGCATTGTAGCATTCTTGTATTCATCAAAACAGGAGATCCTGTCCCTACTGCTTCCGAGTTTTGAGGAAAATCTTTTCTTGCCCTCAATAGCGTCAGACTATCAAAGGGTACAATAGCTGCGCCACTGTGTGTTGGAAAGGCAATTGCCGCCTGACTGGTTGTCCAAATTTAGACTTTACCGGTGAAAGGGGAAGAATAATTAAACATTCTTAGGTGCTTGTTGCTAGTTAAAAACAAGAGAACCCTCACTCGTAGACAGCAGGGGTCATTCAAAGAATGTCCTAGGTTGGAGCTCCAATAAATCCGTGCAGTATCCTGCCGTTGTGAGCACGGAAAAACGCCCGCCATATAAACTGTAGAACCACTCTATATACGGTCCTGATCTTCTTAACAAATTTCATCAGGATGACTTGAACATTCACTGTTGGCTTAAATTCCTTGGTTTCCTTTCTGTTCCAATCTGTATTCCATACTCTCGATAGACTTTCTTGTAAATTAGGCACTAATTATTATCTTTTAACCTTCCCTTAGGGTTTAAATTGCTACTCAGGGCGTTGCAAACTCAAATACTTGTGTTACCAGGTCGTCTGCAATTATTTTTCAGGTACCTTCCACATGGTGAATATCATAGGTGAATTTATTTGTAAATCCGTATAAAATATTAACATTATTCTAAAGCTTCTGAAGCATTCTGATTACAGGTCTGCAGGCGTCTATATTTTGATTCCCTGAATTGTTGCACACTTCCTGTTCAACTGCATTGTCACATTTGCGTATAATATGGTCACTGATGCATGTGAAGAATATATTAAGTAACTACTTCTATTTCTATAACATTTTTGCTACGCAATCAGGAGGCCAACAAGGCCTGCAAAGTTCAGTTTCGTTTGTGACTTCGGAGAACACACTTGAATTAGAGGCAGAATCGAGGCAATTGAACGAGCGCAGTTGCCACGAGAGATAATTTCGTTATGCAGTATTTTAATCCGAGTTTAAACAAACAAAGAGATTTTATTATTTGGGTGTCATGACTAGGAATGAAAATCACGGCGTAATAGATGATGAAAACTCTATTGGCCAAACTCTAAGCCACGAAATCCGGTATGGATAAACTGGACATGAATATAGAATCCTCATTGGAGCAAATGGACCAAGAATGGAATGCGGAATGAACAAGATGGAGGAGTAATGAAATTTGGATTGGAGTGGTTGGGGAATATGCGGAGGACTTGAACTCTAGAATAGAGCAACTGAAAATGGAGATAACCACCAAAATCTTCCAACAACTCGTCACCGTGAAGAATAACGGCTTGCAAATAATTTAGAACAGATTGTAGGAAGGATAGTAGAGCTTGGTGGAAAACATAAAGATTTTGGCCAACGCGTCAATGTCTTGGAAGACGTTGGGAATACGTTCATGCCCTGTAAGGAAGATTTTACGTCAGCGACAAGAAACCGAACACCATGGTGGAAAAGTGCTCAATGAAAGGCTGAAGAACTTGAATTGCGAGACTCGAGGACGCGAAACAACTGCACTGTCAACCCAGTAAATACGAAGAAATGTATACTTTCAAATTCTTCAACCGCGTGTTCGCTGCCCTCACCATTACAGATGGTCAGCAGAGATGGATGCCGTAGAATTGATAGCCACCCTCCAGGGACGGGCGGCAGAAATACTGAACGTGATTTCGACCTCGGAGGTATCCGGAAATATATTGAAGGCCCTTCTGCACTGGTTTGGGAAGAATGCTTTGCCACAGCCTACCGCAGTGAGCTTAATTCGAGGCTGCAACATAGGGGGAGACAATATCGGAGTTTATCCTGGAACTTGAACACCTGGTGAGCCTCCCGTCTAGTTACATGTCGCAGCAAACATCATACTTCTTTGTCGTCAAATTACGTCATGTCGGGAAAAGGTAGTGCGGGATATCGCTCGATTATAGGGCAGTCCATCAGGCGGCACTGAGGATGGAGCCGACCAAGATAGCAACTGCACCCACCACGAAGAACAAGAGTATCGCTACGTTGGAGACAGCGGTACAACCCAGATAGGATGACGACGACCTTCAAGTGGCGGGTGCTGGGGGTGTAGCCAGCCAAGAACTCTAGTAAGGACTGTTGGCAACCAAGTTAACCAGTTGGCTGGAACAATTGACGTACACGTAGGGGCTGTCATCACCAACGCCTCGAGGGATGCTGAGTGCCATAGGCAAAAATTAGACAACAATCTTATCGCCAGATACTAGTAGACATTATAACAGCCATGACACTTATCAGGCCAAAAATGACGAAGGGCTTGGATTTCGGCTAGGCGACTCGGCCGACATAAAATGTTGCTCCCAAGCCTCTGCGAACTTAGGGGACTTCCACAGTAGTCCTACGGGACGATTCAGCTGTGTCCGCAATGAGCGAGATGGCGCTGAAGGTTCACTTGGTGGGTTAACGCTCAAGGAACCTTGTTTCTGGCTGAAAGAAAACATTGGACAGGTTATGCTTTTTCAGGGTTTGGTTGTCTTAGGGAGGAAGTGCTCGTGGCATTTAAATCCAAGGGACACTGATCCGGACATCAAGGTTGGGATGGAGTTAATGAAGTGCAAGTCAGTAGCGAGTGTTTCGTGGAGCGACGGACTGGACCAGAAAGCTGTGACGCAGGATTTGGGACACCGGCTGAAAGATTGAGAGGCTGGTCGACCATCTGGTCGCCTCAAAACTGGAGAGGACCTACGTACACTTAATCTGTCTTAAACCAACGCAATAGCGATTATGGCTGTACTGATCGAATACGCCATCACATCGACACCGGAAGCTTCTGACCTATTCAAACAAGAATACTCTAGCACAGCAAGGAGAGGCAGGCAACATGGTAGAGGACATGATATCCAGAGCAATAATTAGTTCTCCCTTGCAGTCTTGGCGAAGAAGAATGAGAATGATGAGGTACGCTTCAGTGGACTTCAGAAAGATAAATATGCCATCACCAGAAATAACTCTTTTCGCTTCCCCAGCATTGACGATATTCCGGACACACTTATTGGTGACCAGTGACTCTCTGCTTTGGGATACCTGCAATTGGCTCTAGATCTCAGAGACAGAGAGAAAAATATTAAATGAAGTAGTCTATTTGTTAATTAGCCTGACAATTTCCGGGATCAGACTGTATCGCCAGCGTGTCGGAGGTTCGTCCCACAGGAGAGGTTTTAATCCGCCAGTAAATCTTCTGGCATTGCGTTGTCGTTTTAGGTACACTTAAAAACCACCAGTCTGGACTGGGTTTGAACCAGCAACCTTGAGATCAAAACAGAGTAATTAACCGACTGAGCCATCCAAATCTACGACAAGGAGAAGGCCCTATTCTTATCTATGCGTGTTCCACCGAGCTCTACTTCCTTTCCTACAATCTGTTCTACGTATCTTCTGATTAACCTGGGAACGTGATATTTTACATATTATTGAACTATTTATTAATATTCGATTAGCTGTTTCTGTATTAGAAATGTCATTATTCTCCTTCGAAAATAAAATGAACAGAGAGAATCATGAAAATAAACAAATAAAAGAAAACACATAATAACTTCAAAAAAGTACAAGGTGGCCAAATATACGGAATTTCCCAGGGAATCAATTATTCAATTTCCATTTTGGTGAAAACTGCTGATCCACATTTTGTAGTATTTATCGCGTGTTTCTCATTTTAATTGTTAGTTTCACTGTTTATTATTAATAATATCAACACTACCAAAAACATCATCTACAAATAATATTAATAATAATAATAAAACAGCAATTATAACAACAATAATAATAATCATAATAATAGTAATGGTGATGGTAGTCGTATTAACAATAGTAATAATAATCATTATCATAATAATCATAATAATAATAATAATAATAATAATAATAATAATAATAATAATAATAATAATAATAATAATCTCATAATTGTGTTGATGATGATGGTGATCCTGATGGTGATGATTATGATAAAAATAAAAAATAACAACAATAATAATAAAAATAGTAAAATAAATAATAATTAATAATAATAATAATAAAAATAATAATAATAATAATAATAATAATAATAATAATAAATTGTTTCCTCTGTCAGTACTTTGGGCGATTTCACCCGACAACTTACATTTATAAAAATGGAGAACAGGCCAAATTTGGTATACAGGATCAACACATTAACAGCAGGCACAAATAAAATTATATATATATATGTGTGTGTGTGTGTGTGTGTGTTGCCCCTCAAACTATAATAAACAAAATGGGATCTTGTATAAGTTTTATAACATTAATATATTTTAATAATAAACTATAACAATTTAACAATAACAATGCACAGTAAAGTAATAATGTGCGTAATATAGTTACATTCCTATTTTACTAAAAATGTGACTTAAGGGACACTGGGACTGAAAAATCTAATTTCTGTAATTTTTAAGCTATTGAGTTAAAATTTTGTATATATAATCTACAGATCACTAAAAAACTGTATACCAAATTTCATCTTTCTATGATTGTTACTTTCAGAGTTAAAAATTATTTTAGAAAACTAAAATATGAGTTAAAGCTAGTTTTCAAAAGTTAGCTGGCATCATTATTGTTGAAGTAGGTAACCAATGATATGTTCTTTTCATTTGTTGCAATTATGAGTATAAAATCAGTCATTAGTTTTGTAATCATAGCTCTATTTGCTAAGATAGAAATTTATTTCTATTTGAACATGCTTTTTATAAAAATTAGCCAAATTTCTGAACATATAATTTCTTTTCACAAAAACTAATAATCATGCACTTAAAATAATGCTTAGTTCTGTTTAAATACATGTTCACAACATATCTACAGAGTTTTACTACAATTGGACCAAAACTGCTATGCCAGGTTCAATTTATGTGTTGAAAAATGTAAAGTTGAGAAAAATTGAATTTTCTGTATACATGCATTGAAAATATTTTTTCAGGCTACCTGTGTTCTCAAAAATGTCCTAGAGCATAAGTTGTCCCCTCTTTCCTCTGATTGGAGGTCTCCTTAGCCATTTTAGACAACCTGGTCCTACATCTAGAAGCTTTCTTCCTTTCAGTTGCTGATCGAGCACTCTCATAAATTCTTCTCTTGTCACGTTTCTTAGCACTTTTGCACACTGCACTAAATATGTTTTGCTTTTTTAATTTGCATTTCACTTCTTGTGTAGCACTGCAACCCATATTGAATTCTGAAATTGCATTAGCTGCAGCAATGGCTATTCTTTTTGAAGAAACAAATATTGTTTATGGACACTTACACCATATCAATGAATGCAAACATTCATTCTCGTTCTGAGTTGCACCACGAATGCATCGAGTCAACAACGCATCAGATGCTAGCCTTTGGTACAGGGGCATAATTTTAGTGACCACATGCTGTTGTAATTTAACTTTCATTCTATCATGACTTGGTGGACATCTACCTTCTGCAACACTTTTATTGTAGAAGCACCATGAGCTGGAACCTTGAGGGCATTTGCCATGTTGTGGGTTAGTGTCAGTTGACATATAATGGGGTAGGGTAGCATAAATTGCTGTCTTCATACCTGATACATCAGGAATGTTTTGCACAATAGCATTCCTATAATAGTTTGTCAATTTTGTTATTGTGCTATTTGTGAGCATTCCTGAGCTACACCCACCCAAATTTATTCCCTTTGTTTTCCATGTTTGTACTAACTGTCTCAAACCTGTTCCCATTCTTTTGGCTACATGGTTCACACATTCTTCTTTTTTAAGAATAGTGTCACCATATATTTGTTTGTTTACCAAATGATTAAATGTTTTTGAGTCCCCATCTGAGAGCCCTGTAGTGTATCTGAATTTGCAGTCAGAAACAGATCGCCTCCATAAAATATCAGCTGCAAAAACTTCCATGGATGCAGATGAGCCATCATAATTTTTGTTACATTCATTGCTAGATTTATGACCCCTGTACCATGTATCACATTCTGCAGAATTTGTATCCAGCTCAGTGGCTGCAAGGGTACACATACCACAAAACTTTGAAATTATTTCATAATCCAGTACTAATCCAGTTAACAAGCCAATTACAATACCAATGTTGTAGTTGGATGTGTAACCTCTTTTGTGCCAACTTCCATCATAGGAAACTGCAATATCAATACTTGCATTAGTATCATTACTATCTCTACCATCTAGTGTTTGGTAGGCCTTCCTGACAATTTCTCTTGACTGCAAGTACCTCCTGTTTCATATATTTACTCTCTTCAGCTAGTGCATTCATGTGTTTGGTGAAGGTTTTGGAGTCCATGTCTGACATCCCAATAATAGTACTAAACTTTTCCAATCCTCTGTGACCTACACCCATTCCCAAGAAAGCTTCAACACTTTTTCTATTTACATCAAAAGGAGGCCTCTTTGAGTTTGTTTTGCTTACTCGGGGACTAGTGTAAGTTTGTGTTGGGCAGAAACCACAGTTTGTACATTAAAACAAAATTTGTGAGCTAGCCCATGTTTTTCTCTAAGTTGCACTGTTAGAGAGCATTCATTACACTCAGTGCTTCTCAGATTTTGAAACAATTTACATAGTGAATCAGTGCTAATAAATATGTACTCACCGAATTTGGGATTCTCCATAGAACTGCTAAAAACTGAAGTTTTTCTTCACTTCTACCTAGTGCACTTACAGTAGATTTGTCATCTGATTTCATTGGAGCACTCATAGAAATTTCTGATGGAACAGGAGCCTGGTTTACTGTTGCTTCTACTACATTATTTTCAGCTTCTGTTTTATTTGCCCATCTTGCTGCAGCTCGTTTAATAGCTCTTTCTTTACTCCTCTTACCTCTGTTCTTAGGCTTATGCTACCGAGAAGTTATATAATCCATTGTAACACTTTATTCACAAAGATAATCTCTACGTGGGTACAACCATGTGTTTATAAACAAATCACAGGATGCAGCCATAACCTGTACTTACGTTATAGTCAAATCAAACTGTTTTTTATTATTACTCTAAGAATACATTAATTTGAATCTGTGCATATGTAATTAAATAAAACGAAGGCAAAGGTATACAATATTACCTATATAAAATATATATATATAAGAAAACGCAAATAAGGAATGCTCAGAAATGACACTACATCATCTTATTTGGAAGTTGTATTGAAAACATAGTATATAACTCTGTATATTGGCACTAGATAGCAGCACAAAGCAGTGGAGGCATGTTTGCTTCATATTGCTTAGAAAAAATCAAACAAAAATGATTATATTTGAATAAATTAGGAAGACTTGTTCATCCTGTGATTAGTGGGCGTGGTCGTATGGGAAGGGAAATTAAATGCCTGCGCGCCTAGGTATTTAAACGCTCGCTGGAGCTTTAAAAATGGCGGAACATGACATTTTTTGCATCCATTTGAATCCTATTTATGGGTACATTTATAAGTGTAAATATAAAATTCGTAAATTTTGTCATTTTTGGTCGCAATTTCAGTCCCCGTGTCCCTTAAGAGTTACCCATAATTTAACCTTTAACAAAAACGAAAAGCTGTGAAATGCTCTATAGAACGTCGTAATGTGGCATGTTGTTTCACGAAACTGGCAACGCAATAACTAAATGAGAAGTCATGACAGTTAACCTTTTCACAAAACCCAAATGAATTTACATATTCGTTTCACTAAGCAATCATGTCCACGTAACACAAAGGAGATCAGTTTAACCTTACGATGAAGAATTCGCGGCGAATCACGTCATATGAAAAACTTATCGCTCCTCTCTGTTTGTAAAGCACCCCAACGTGAGATTGAGATTGAGCTTACACCTCTTTAGCCTCGAAAAAAAAAAATGCAACTTACGCGGCCAAAGGCCGAACTACCTAACAAATGCCTCGTGGAGCAAAAGAAATCCAAGTTGTCATATCATATTGTACCAGAATGATACAGAGCCACCCTCCTTTCATCACAGAAATATTTGAAACACAAAATAGACAAGTATGAAGCAACATGAAAACGGGACACTGCAAGTTTAGAGTTAACTGGCACTGACTTCTTGATCACTGCACTGGAAGAGCCGTTTTCATAAAATATTTCATTGGCTCACACTGTGGGGCAAATAATTTCCTGGGAGGATCACGTCACTTTGAGGTACAGCACTAGCACCAAATATAAAGTTGCACTGCCAGAACACCAATGTCAAAACTGTACTCTCTGCGTCTCAATAATAGAAAAGAGCCTTGCACTACATGAGTAGAGAAGTATTTGTAGTGATAATCCAAAGGCGAATATTAACGACTACAATGAGTTCACAAGACATTATGAAGGTGTGCTGACGCCTTAATGGAAGCAGTTGCTAGTTCAGCAAAGCGCAGGACACAAGATGAGTAAGCAATATCCTCCCAGATCTCTTCAACAGAGAACCATACGGCATTCCAACAGGAGCCAGCCACAGCACCACATCAGCGCCGACATGCTATTTCTCGAGCAGCGGACAAATGCATTTCTCACAAAATTTTATCGGGGAACATAATCAAAATTGTGGGAAAAAATGCCTTCACAAACATATAACAAAATGCAAAAATGTGAAAGTTACAAAGGAGCTTCTAAAAAAAAATATATATATATATATACAATTTGATATAGGTAATTATAAAATATCAAATAATATAAATAGAGAAATTAACCCAGTGCTTGCCAAAATTATTTGCTGTTGAATTTTTTTTAAGACAACACCATTTTATTTATCTCTGCAGTCAAAATATACCAAAAAAATGAGCTATTGACATTTTGTAATATAAGGGGTATCCGTAAAAGGGTGTCCCATTTTTGGAACATTGGCAGAATGTGTTGGAAAACAAACATTAAAAGGCGAACTTTTAACCTTATTTCTCATGAGATTTTCACATGCTTTTTTTTAAAAAAAAAGATCTATGTTCTAATGTATTATAGCATAAACATACAGTGTAAATGTTGCTTATATTATTGAATTAGGGAAATCGAGCAAAACACTTATCATGAAGTGGAACGTCACATCGTTTGCAGATTCTGGTGGTTTTCTTCTTGCACAATGCACATCTTCTTTGTGTGGTAATGGGTTGAATCAGATGCTTTCTGGGATCAAATAGCACTTCGGTGCTTACTCTACCACCCAGAAGTATGCTTTTTGAGGATCTTTACACCTTGGATAGATTCAGTGTTCTTGCTCAAATAGGCCAATACAAACCTTCATCGCACATTCAATAGAGAAAATATTTCTTCATCGTTTGCACTTTGGTAAGCCCTCTAAATGTTAACTGTCGCAATGTCTAACATTTGGGTAAACAATGGCCATCACCACTTCTTAGAGTGGATTACTATGCGGTACAGGGAAATTTGTTTATCTGGAAGATCAACTCCTCCCATATGGGAATAGTACTCCTGAACAAGCTTGGCATTGAAATGTATATCTGTTTCTTTTCTTTCTGTAAATGTATGCGAACATTTGACAGGGGCTTAATTGTACTGACGTTTGCACCCAAGATTCCTACTTTATTTTCCTTCCATTCCACTATAAGTTCCTCATTTGCTTTGTCGAATAGATGGTGAAAAAATCCTCTCTCTCTCTCTCTCTCTCTCTCTCTCTCTCTCTCTTGGAATGAATATCATGATGAAAGGCAATGAGTGCTGACTTCAGGTTACGGTTGAACCATTCTGCGTATGAAGGACACGAGTGGTACGGAGTAGTAGTGAAAGCTTTAACTCCCCAACCAAAACCAAAGTTACGAAACTCCAGCGATGAAAACTCCGTGGCGTTGTCGGTGACCACAAATCGATGTGCACCAAAAGCAGCAAAAATTGGAGACATTACACGAATGACATTACTACGTAAAATTGCATTGGCAACTACACTTAACCACACGCATTTTAAAAGGCATCTATTAGCACAAATATATATGCATTACATTACGTCGATTGTGGGAAAGGCCCAACAAAACCTATTTACAGCTTTTCCATGGGTTTTGACGCGATTGCGGAAGCTAATCCGCTCCAAACAGTACAATGTGCTGGTTTCGCCATAACATATGTGGCAGGCCTTTACTTGTGAAGTAATGTCACGATTAATTTTTGGTCACACAAATTGTTCTCGTATCTTGTGTGTAGTCTTAGCGATACCGAAATATCCACCCAAAGTTGTAGCGTGAAGGTATTCGAAAACCATTGGGACCAAAGCCTCAGGCAAAACAACTTTATCTTTCTCGTCACATGTAGCGCGCGTTACAAGTACACTGTCTTTGAGGTGATAAGAAGGAAGATCAGTTCCTGACTCCAGCTGTTGGATAATATCAGCTAGCATAGCATATTTACGCTGATGTTCGGTAATGCTTGGAAAATTTTTGGGAAAATTAGTACATACAATACTGTGAACTGACATTTCTTCCGGAGAAATACTCACCTTCGGTTCCAAGAATACTCGAGTAAGAGTATCCGGAACACAATTATCGGAACCTCGGATATGCACTAGGGTGAACTTAAATGCCGAAATACGGACGCCCCATCGTGCTAAACAGCCAGTAGATCTAGGAGTAGCGAGTGACCACATTAGGGCCCGGTTATTGCACTCTAGAGTGAACTCTACCCGTTCTATATACTGTTTGTATTTTTACAAGCCAAACAAAACCACTAATGTTTCCAGCTCGTATACTAAATATTCCTTCTCTGCTTGCCATAAGGTACGAGAGGCATAATAAATAGGTCTTCGAACATTTCGGAAATCCTGGAGAAGGTTCCCCGCTATGGCTCCTTTGGAGGCATCTGTTTGAAGTACAAAACGTAATTTAAAATCTGGAAAGACAAGCACTTGTGGGTTAGAAATAGCTCTTTTCAGGCTCTCAAAGGCATGCTGCTGCTTTTCGGTCCATAAAAATTGAACTCCCTTACGCCGTAGCTGATTAAGTAGTTCCACACTTGCAGCAAAATTGGGGATGAAACTTATTAAAGAAGTTTACCATACCCAACAAATCTTACCAATGACTTCAAATTTCTAGGCGGGGGATAATCCCTAATGGATTTTGTACGGTCCGGGTCAATGGTGATACCGGCCGGAGAAACAGTGTGCACTGAGAATGAAATTTGAGAGGTAGCGAAGGTACACTTCGACTTCTTTAAAGTCAAGCCATCACGTTCTAATCGTGTGAAAACTTCGCGGAGATGCTGAAAATGACAATCAATATCTGGCGAATAAATAATCACATCATCAAGATAGTGGTAAAGATATTTAAATTTAATATCTGAAAATAGTTTATCTAGTAAGCGAGAAAGGACTTGAGCTCCGTTCGCTAAACCGAAGGGTACAACTTCACATTCGTATAAACACTAAGGGGTGGCAAATGCAGTATGGTGCTAAAGGTATCTGGGAGTATGCATTATTTAGATTCATAGTTTTAAACACTTAGCCTCCAAAAAGTAATAGCAGCGGTGTGAAAGTCCGGAATAGGATAAGCATAGATCGAAATCTTCTTATTAAAATGTCGGAAATACACCACGGGACGAAAGTCATGTAGACCCTTTGACACTAGAAAGATCAGACTGCTATACGCCGAATCTGACGGGTGAAATACCCCTTTATCCAACATATAATCTATATTAGCTTTTAAAATTGCAATCTTTGGTGGCGTCAAACGATAAGAAAGACGTTTGGCAGGAGTGAAATCCATCAGTGCTACAGGATGAAAATTATTTAAACCGACAAACTCTGGGAGGTTGTAGGGGACACCAAAACAAATATTTTTCCTTAATGTAATTTTTTTCTATGAGGATTATTTAAACCGGTAGAGGGCGAATTACGCCCTTCAGTTGTCATGAATGCAATTGCTGTTGATGGTAGGAATTGTTTTATCCACCAGTGTAGTGTGCATACTGTACAGTATTTGTTTACTAATGGAGCGATACACCTGGAGTGAGTACACTGATATGGTTGGTGTGTACTACGTAGCGCACCACAATGGACGAGCTGCACAGCGGCTTTATCAACAACAATATCCTAATCGCTGTACCCCGCATCATATGACGTTTACTGCTGTGTACCAACGTCTGCGCGAGACCGGGTCATTTAGCAGAGGACCTGGACAGGGACGCCGTCGCACAGTAAGAACGCTGCAATTTGAGGAAGCTGTCCTGCAGCATGTGGAGCGAGATCCTTCTATCAGCACTCGTGCAATTGCGCGTAACATGGGGACGAATCAGACGAATGTAAGAAACGTCCTTCATGAGCAATACTTACGCCCATTTCACCTACAGCGTGTCCACAACCTGGAACCAGTTGATTATGCACCCAGAGCACAGTTTTCGCAGTGGTACCTGGAACAGTGTCAAATGCATCCTACATTTCCAACCTCTGTGTTGTTTACAGATGAAGCAACTTTTGCGCGTGATGGAGTATTCAACCTGACATTTCGCATGTTTGGAGTGAGGATAACTCACATGCCACAGTTACTCGCGCACATCAAGTGCGGTTCGTCGTTAATGTGTGGGCCGGTGTTGTTGGGGACTGTTTAATTGGGCCACATCTCCTACCTAGGCCATTAAATGGCAGGCACTTACACAATTTTCGCCAGAGCATTGCCAGAATTGCTGGAGGATGTCCCGCTCCCTACAAGACAACGCATGTGGTTCCAACATGACGGGGTGCCGGCACATTTCAGTCGTCCTGTGCGTCGATTCTTGAACCGACAGCTTGCAGAAAAGTGGATTGGCAGAGGTGGTCCTGTACCATGGTCTGCTCGATCCCCAGATATAACCCCTATGGATTTTTTTTTTGTGTGGGGAGAGATGCGCAACCTAGTTTACAGAGCTCCTGTTGAATCAGAAGAGGATCTGGTTGCCCTGATAGTAGCAGCAGCAGGAGCAATTAACGACACTCCTGGAGTTTTTGCCCGCGTTAGACAGAACATGATCCGTCGGTGTCAGCTTTGTTTAAATGTCAATGGAGGAATTTTTGAACCTCTACTGTAATTTAAGTAATTGCGTTGTGTTCATGTGTTGTCTTTTGGTAATAAATAATGCAAAAATGTTTGTTGGTGTCTCTTGGTAATAAAAAATGCAAAAGTGTTTGTTGGTTTTTTTGATGTCAGAGAAATCTTCCTCTACCGGTTTAAATAATCCTCATAGGAAAAAATGACATGAAGGAAAAATATTTGTTTTGGTGTCCCCTACAACCTCCCAGAGTTGGTCGGTTTAAATAATTTTCACTCTGTATAGTGTTTCTATGCTGTCATGTTGCCTTTCCCTAACCTCTCCGTAAATACTCGACCAAAATGGGAAACACAACCTCTCAATTCGAGAAGCTTGGTCGGCGGTCAAATGGGAAAGGGTTCCTAGAATAGACGTAACTTCCCCATCAGCACTCTCAGATAAATTAAGATCTGGGACTAAACTAGACTGGAATGAAATAAAGGTGTTAGGTGCAAAAGCAAACGATATTTGGCGTCGCTTAAAATCGACCTGCATGCTTGTAAGTGCCATGAAATCGGCAGCCAATATCATTCTATAGGACAAATTGGGCAAAAAGATAACAAATGTTTCCAAGTAAACTCGGGAAAACGGATGGTTAACCGTACTTTTCTTTTGACCTCAAAAGCTTCCCAATTAACAGAAATACATTGAAGGCGACACTCTTGCACCTTTGGAGACATTTTCCCCAAACACGCATAAAAGAATTCCTCATTTACAAGAGAAGCCGAACTCCCCGAATTCCATAATGCTAAATGTCCCACGCTTACGTTAACTAGTGGTTTAAAAGGAGCTTGAGCTCTACCATACGGTGAGGACGTTGGTCCATATTGTCATAAGGAGCGCGATCGGTTTTTGTCACCTCGGGCAACACTATTATAATGGCCACGTGTAACATCAAATACACGTATAGTATCCACTGCACTTTGTTCAGATAGGCGAGGTAGTATTTGCGCCAATTCGACAAAATTAGTCGGTTTTGCCACAATAACAAAGGCCGAACGTGCTCTTAGCGTCAAACTCGAAAGTATAATGTCAACAATTTGACTTTCTGAATCGGGAACTTTTAGTACCCGAGCATACAAACGTACCCTCAGCTTGAAATCCACGAAATATTCGATATATCGTTGGGAATGTTGATAACGGGTCTCCATATGCGATGATAAGGTAATACGGAGAACAAAAGAATTCAAAACTTCTGCAAAAAATGAACCCAAGGGATCGACGTGCGATTTTACTCGGAATAGAATGTTAGATAAAATTCCCTTTGATTTTGCGGCAATAAGCTCATATCATTGAAAATTAGTAATCAAAGAGGTATAATGGCTAACCTTGACCATGAACCTCCCAAAAATTCAACCGCCGAATTCACAACGGTTACCTCAAAATCAGTAAAAATTCCACAAAACACTGCAAAGGATGGGATAACCTTAACGGTTTAAAGGCAGAAATTGGGTCAACAGATAAAGAAACTGGCACGTTAGTCTGGGGGTTCCTCACCGCGTGATACAATATGCTCCAACAAGGTCACAAATTCTGCGCGTAATTTTACTGGTGAACATTGGGGAAATATTTGATAAAATAGCCCATTCGTTGCACAAAATGAGAAATACTTGCGGAAATCCTACGAATTTGATGTTTAGAAAAGTCAGCTTCCAACTCCCAACCCGTAAATAACTAGTAAAAGTCAAAGCTGGCTAACATACCGTGAAAAATTCCGTAACGAACTTATCGGCCAATTTGACCAAGGGTTGGTCCTTCACTTGCTTAAAGACCTCTAAAATGGGTGTTACATCGGCAGTAGCCGGAAAATAAGATGCACGTACACATACCTCAAACCAAATTTCGTTCTTACGTAACAAAGCGGGAGCTTGCACAGCCGCAATTATAACAATTGCAACAAATTTCTCGCACTAAAGAGACACATACAAGATTGTAAAACTACTGGATCCCGAAATACTTGCGACCGGAAATTAAATTAACCACGCTCTGGCCTCCAATTGTACTCTCTGTCAACACTTTGGTTGATTTCATCCGACAACTCATATTTATAAAAATGAAGAACAGGACAAATTTGCAATTCAGGATCAACAAGGTAACAGCAGACACAAATCATATATGTGTTGCTGCACCAACTATAAGAAACAAAATGGAAACCAGTATAACTTTTATAACAATAATTTATTTCATTAGTATACTATGAAAACTTTAACAATAACAATACATAATAAAATAATAAAGTGGTAATATAGTTACATTCCTAGTAATTCGAAATGTGATTCTAGGGTTCCCCTTAATTTAACTATTAACAAAGATGAAAAGCAGTGAAATGCACTATAGAACGTCGAGAAGTGACATATTATTTCACGTAAATGGCAACGTAATAACTAGGTGAAAAATCAGGATAGTTAACTTTTTCACAAAACCCAAATGAATTCACATATTCGTTTCACTAAGCAATCATGTCCACGTAACATAAATGAGATCAGTTTGGCTCTTACGATAAAGAATTCACGGCGAATCTCGCCATATGAAAAATACTTACCGCTCCACTCTGAGAAGGCCTGTGTGTAATAAAGCACCCCAACCTGGGACTGACTGACAAACAATCTACGCCTGATTAGCCCCGAAAAAGCAAAACAAATGCAACTCACGCGGCAAAAGGCCAAATTACCTAATAAGTGTCTATATGTGTTGCCACATATTGTACCAGAATAATAAAAGAATAATAATAATTTTAATAATAATAATAATAATAATCATAATAGTAACAATAATAATAATAATAGTACTAATGATAAATAATAATAATAGCTATCATCATCATTATCTCTGTTGACGGCGGTGATTGCCAATTATGCTCTCTGTTCATTGAAACTTAATACTTCTCTTTCACTTCCCTTCTGTTCTTCTCCTTTGTTTTCAGTATAGACAGGTCTGAACGTAGCACATGATTACAGATATAATGGAAGTTTGAACATTTTTGTCTCATTCTAAGAGTAATGCATTGTTACACATGAATAGTTCCAGCTGCAAGAAAGGAAATTAAAAACTTGTGGCTCTAAGCAGATATACCTACTGGAAATCACCAAAAAACTAAATTACTGGTGTGTAATTTGAATACATATGTATGCAATTATTTTTATAAGGTAGTTAGATTTGTAGTTAGCGTACCAGAATTAAATGTAGAGACAGAAACAGTTTTGTTCTCCGATGAGCAATATTGGACTGTGAGTCATAGCATAAGTATAGTAGATCTCATGAAAGCAGTTGGAAGTAGTATTATTTATTCACGGATGGAGTTTTTACCTTTGTAAAACATAATGAAGTGATGCAAAAAGAGAGATGTACTCTTGATAAGAGAAAACCTTGATGTTATAATCAAAATACAATATATTTAAGTAACATATTTGCGACTTAACACATAACTTTTTGGTAAAAGGCGTATTTTTACAGAATACTATAGATATGTATCCTTATTTTGCTTCTGAAAGCTGGCATCCCTATCAAAGTAAAAACTTCATCAAGTACTATAGCTTTATCACGTGGCCCAACTGCCCCGTATTTGACGTGGTGATGGTGGTTGGGACACTCAACTACTAGGCCATCAGCGCCCTCCGTATTTGACGTGTGGAGCTTCTCTCATGCGCATTGAAAGAGTTCAACGGGGTTATTTAAGGTTAAAACTAGTAAGTGGGGATCTGGCTGAGCCAGCTTCGTTTTATCTCTCTTGTATATTATTGGAGATGGTGAGTGGGTCGCGCTCATTAAGAGGGGCAAAACGAAAACCGCAATTGCTAGTTCTTCATTGACCGGTTTTAACTTGAAATAGCCCTGTTGAAAATGACAACTCTTTTAACGCCCGAATGGATATCCGCACACATCAAATACGGAGCAGTTGGGAAACCGAGCACACTGCTTTTCTTTCGCGGCTTGCAATGGCCGCGGCAGGTTCCGAAATGTCTATAATATCCCCACTATAATATCTCAGGTTTGTACAGATACAGTAGCGATTACAATGACAATGTGCCTCACCTTATCAAAATGATGTTGAAAATGTTGACAAATTTCAATCCATTGCTGGGCGTTTTAGTACTATTACATAAATGCCAAAAGTTATGTTATTTTGAGATGTAGGAGACGTAGTTCACGCAAGAAATTAAAATATGTTCGTTTTGTCCATGGTAGTTGAGGCGTGTCCCTAATGTTTTCCTAAATTTTGGCAGCCAACTCCTGCTCTAAGTACAAGATTCCGCCATTTTCTTTTTAGCTGACGTTGAGAGTGTACTGATATGATAGGGCCATTTTTTCCCGAGGCGTTTACTGAATCACGTTGCTATGTATACTCTAACAAAAAGTTTGTAAAATCGGCTGGAAACCGGAATTTGCTCTCAGTAAACGAGTCGTATTTTTTTTTGAGGTGTACTGTACCGAGGAGTATGTTTCTGTCCCTTAAATCGCTGTTCCTCTGAATTTTGCGCATTCCTCTCTTGAACAATACGTTTATGTATGCGCAAAACCGGGCTACGGCGCAAATGCCGTTTGATGGGTCACCTACCTTCCAAAAATCCAAGAAACGGCTGACTCACCTGGGGTAGAACTATATTGCTGGCCATTTACATGTCCTATTACATTTCACAGCACACCTCTTCCTTTACCGGGAATCCATCCCCATACTGGAACCGATAGATGGCCACTATGTTGTCTATGTGCAAAGTATTGAGGGTAAAATTTACATAGATGTTTGGTGTGTCCGATCGTCCACAGGACTCCAGCTGTTATTTGAAAATACCTTTCCGTCTGAAAAGACTAATCAGCGTATTGGTGGCAAAAAGTAATACCTTCTATGCATCTGTTAGTATTTGTCCTATCGATGACTTAGTCGGCGGCGGGCAGTCCAAGTGAATCCAGGGAAATGTGCATCTATTACAGTATTTCTTGAAATATTAAAAGGCGTTAATTAGCGCTTCATCCTGGCTCTAGTGTGGATACTCAGTGCCCTCCAGTACCTGTAAAACGAGGCTCTATTTACTATTATATTTGTTGTATTTATTGTTATAGGATTCAGTGCACATTGAATGCATTGCATGTTTATAATAAGCGGTCTTATTTAGTTTTCGGGTCTAGAACCCCCGTTCCTGGTATTTCTCTCACCAGTTAAAAGCTGTTCGTGGATCTATTTTATAATTCCGCAGCCCTTGCAGCGCTATATGCTTGTTCAATAAGCGCTATTATTTTCGGCTTGTTATCCATGTCGTTTGTTCACTTCAAATGGCATGTATAGTATAACAAAGCCGTTTGTTACTCTTTTTGTTACCCACCCCTTGTCCATCTCCGGTCCCTGAAACCGAATCCCAGAGTGTTTTGTTGCTTTTGTTTCATTTATATAGCCTGTTTAACGTCATATCGGGGCTTTTCACCAGAAACAGTTGGTCTTTCGGTTCTTTTCATTGTGTATAACTCGTTTGATTCTCCTGAAACATACACACACACACATTCACTGTCACATACTTCTTCCAGACTCTGTGGAGGATAGGGAATAATTCTGGTTAAAAAAAAACTTCCCCGCTACAGCCGGGAATCGAACCCGGGACCTCAGTTCGCTGACCTCTCGACCACGGAGGCAGTCTAAATCCAGAGTTGGGACATCAAATCAATCGGACACCGCCGGAGGTTGTGTTGACAATCATTCTACTCGAGTTAACTTGCTTCTTTGCCCCTACTCTTGCACTACTCACCTGGGCCACGCACGCCGTTTGCTCATCGGTCATTGCTTGTATGTCGGGATTGAATACAGGACAATAGACGATTGGCACACCCAGAACTGGTGTGGGACACAAATGGTGTAAAGGTTCCGCCAGCATTAAAATACACAAAAGACACTATCCACATCGGCACATTTCCCTGCACCGGACTGTACCTCAGTGTATTTTCTTTGGGTTGTAGGGGAATGGTTGACTGGAAAATAAATGGAGTGCGAATGTAGAAAATGAACTTATAAACGCACATTGCTGTCCAAGGTTACCCGAGAACTTACCGGACCATTGGTGAGGAACATGGTGTACAGTTTCTCTAGGACATCAAAAATATGGAAAAGTGAAGTGACCACAGTATGCTGGCTGATTAACGCTGGATACTTAACAGAGAAAATTCTTCCGAAATGCCTTCAAGGAAGCCAAGAAAACGTGGTCAAGGCAAGATGGTAAAAGTAGATATATACATAATGGTAATAGACTTATTTTTCGTTTAACAGTTTGAAATTAATCATTTGCGTGCACTTAATAAGTATAAATGTGATACATTTTTCTGTAAATATAATTAACTTTGATATTTATTTCTTTATGATCTGTAGAAGATTCTCATGTAATGGGATATTTTGGAGGCCAGTTTAAAATTTCAGCACACAGAAAACGGATAAGAATTATCTTTTAGATCAAATCATCAGTAAAATGTTTAAACTTTCAGCACATTGAAATATATTATACTTTCAGTCTATGAAATATAAATTAGAGAAGCTCCCTAACATTTGTTCCTTGGACAATTACAACTCCAAGTAAACATTTACAAGGCACCATATACATCTCAGTAGTTAAGATGAGGCCCAACTAACTGTGCTATGGAGATACGTTTAGTTTTTTCTAACTATTTTATACTAAAACTGGTGAAAGGAAAGCAACAGTCTGGAATGATTAATAGTTCTTATAATTTGCTGTATTTTTTTTAAGTATAAGGTTTATATTAACACACATTCATATAAACATTCGTAGAGGTTTGGAATGAATTAAAGAAACTTTTAATACCTATTCCAACCATAGCTGCTTGGCAGAGATACTGGCGGGAAATGAGGCATTGTTCACTAGGTCGCACTACCACAAGCCCAAATCCAACACATCCCAGTGCTGTTGCAAAACCCAGAAATGTCTGCATCAGCACAAGTGCACTGTCCTCAAGACCTTCTTTGTATCCCTGAAGTGCCTTCAACAAAAGAAAACAGGTGACTAAAATAGTGTAATAATGTAAGTATAAAAACAAACCGTCTATACACTGTAATTTAAAACCTTAACTTTGTTATGCAACATAGAGAAGGTTTCTTATTTCAAGCTCAACAAGTTTGTCTGATGTGTATTGCAATAAGTTGTTCTTTCTTATTAAGCCTTCTTGTATTGGCTATCTGATTAAACTTAATACTGGCTGGAGTATAATCCGGTCTTGTGGGCCGTGGTCTACTGGGCTCCTCCTTCTTCTTCCCAGACGTTTCGTCTGCGACTACGGCAGAGGTCGACTGTCGCAGTTGAAACGTCCACTAGAGCACTTCGACCTCGCCGCTGCCACCGAAGATGTCTGCTGTAGTCGCAGACGAAACGTCTGGGAAGAAGAAGGAGGAGCCCAGTAGACCACGGCCCACAAGCCCAGATTATACTCCAGCCAGTATTGACACCGGCCGTGAAAGCCTAAGAATTTCGATAAACTTAATATGTTCCTAATCCTAATAGAATGTGCTCTATTCATAGCAGAAGTATTTAAATGTACTTTGTAAATTCCATAGATGGGTAAATTTTAGACTGTGAATACAGTTATGTTATTATTATCCTCTTCCTTTCTAATATATGTTAATTTTCTTAATTTATATTCTACATGATGCCAAAAATGTAATTTACCTATGATAAAATATACAAAATAAATACATACCCATTAATTTAAAATCACTAGGGATGTTTTGAAACAATCACTGACAGAAAACAGTAGCTGCATATGATTCAAAGCTGCATGTTCCGCAGTTTCGATACAATTAAAATAAGGTTGTTTTAATAGCATTTTATGCCAAGAATTCAATATAAGTATGAAACTTATAAAATGTCTCCTGTTTGGGACTGCAAAATCAATAAATAGTTACCTATTAAACTTAAGCAAAAACATCAAATAAAACAGTTTAAAATAGTAAAATTACTAAAAAATTAAGAAAAAGATAGTTTATGTGTTAGAAATCTAATATGAAAGAGTAAATGCCGATAAAATGTTGAACATTGCTGTAATGAGAAAGTAAAATTAATAAAAACATTAACAGAACAGCTTAGAAAGGATCACATAAGTTCTGCTTACAGAGGAGCATGTACAATGTGATACATACTTGTATTGAAGCTTAATGTAATGAAAGGGATTTTGAACCTGTATAGGAATGATAGAGGTTTGGTTTGCACAAAACTGGCATGCCATCCAAGTTTTACAATTAAGATATTATTTTTGAAGATGTTCATTTGTTTAAGAATTAAACATGTGCCTTGCACTCCTTGAAGAGAACGGAAGGAAATTTAAGAAAAATCAATAACGGTGGCAGCAGATTTTAATATTTTGTTAACAAGCTATCTAAATTAAAATTAAGAGCAAGTTAATGTTTGATTCTTATAGCCATTAAATATTCAAGATGGCTAATTCGAAGCACAGAAATAAAACTTCCAGGAACTCAGCATGTAGCAACTGCAATTTGAGTCGAATATTTACAAATATTTATACAGTGTGTTATCAATAAAACTTTGTGGAATAAGTGCAAAAAAGGATTTAAAATAGGCAAGCAAATAGGGAATACATCATGTTCAAACTAAGTACCAATGAAAGCACTATTAATAATGATAAACAATGAATTAGGCACAAGCTTTTACATTATTGCTTTAAATTTTCACCCTTCAGTTACTATACATTTTTATGACAAACACTGGCAACTCAAGTCCATCCAGAATATTTTCTATTTGTCAATGCAATTTCAAATAAATTAAAAATTTAAGTGCAGTAACTGCAATAAATTTCTATACCAAATAACAAATGTTGAATGGAATAATATTCCAACAACAAATCAGTAAGTTTGAAAAATAAACTGATTTTAAATTTAACTCTATTGTTGTTTTTAAAGAATCAGTCTACAACTATATTCCTTTGCATATCTTCCATGGAGAGACATTGGCTGATCACTCCAAAAGCAAGAAATAATCCGAAATAATCAGCGGTTAAAAGCGATTTTACATAATAAATCCATCACTTTTGTTTTATATTGCTTGAAAGGAATGTAAATATTATAAAATTCCTCAGATATGTCAGCAATGACCCATTGGCTCAGAGTACAAAATATTATTTGCATTACTAAGGTTAATATAACTTTAATAAGCAATATTAATAAATTGCTGCCATTAAGAAAAATAATAAACAACCCTTAGGAAAAGGTTCTCTTTACACAAAAAATTAATAACAAGCTCTTAATAGGTAATTATAGGCTGTATGAAATGAGTATACTTTACTCCAGTAAGCATGACGCATTTATATATGCAAAGCGTACTATTCTACACAAAAGAAGAAAATAGACAAATAGACAAATGCTGAGCTCTTGTTATCAGCATAGAAGATTGCACATTCGGAGGATTTCAACTTCCAGGGATGGAAATATTTATGGTTGTTAAGAGTAAAATATTGACAGTTACATAAGTAAAAATTATATAGATTCTCCTAGGCAAGAGAAATGGTAAGTTTGGATTTTATCTTTGTATTTTTATGAAAAAGCTAACTGTGTGCGGGTTTTACCACAATGTTAATGATCTGCAACTTCTCGGTTGACCAAGTTAATTACGGAGTAGGCACGAATAACTAAACGGCATTGAAGAGCATAAGAAAATACCCGACAAATAAGTTTACTCTACTGAAACTTTAGTGTAAAATTACAGTATACATCACTTATTTGATGGTGCTTGATATCAAAAATTTCAAAGAGAAGGAAAGAGTAGATAATCTAAAATCAAGATATAGAAACTTTATAGAAGGTGTAAATATCAAGGTATGATTCTATGCCTGATATACACATGAGTGTCTTTCTATTGGAGAAGAAGGTATTTTCTTTTCTTGTTACCTTTCTTTATAAACATGTAACTTTTCAAAATTAAAAAAAAAGTACTTATAGAATTATGTATTATGCAGTGCTGCTCTGAAAAGTAAATATATTACACAGGCATTTTATTCTAGCTTACAAACTATTACATAAACGGTACCTCAGAGTCCAATTTTGGGCCCAATACTTCTTTATGTTTTATAAACAATTTTCATAAGTAGGAATTTAAATCTCTATTACACATCTAAATTGGCATATAACTCAATATTATGACACAGGGAAAATATGATAACAGTATTGTTACTAAGCAAGTTTAGTCAAAAGCAGTCACAATGAACCCTGCCTAACAGGCTAGCTTCGCTTAGCAATCACCTCAATAAATTGCAGCTTTTTCCGTGGAACCGAAAACATTTCTAATAAGGCGTCTGTCAACATTTTCTCCCTTTAATGACCACCTCACACTGCTGTTAGTAGCAACAAATATTTCAGAAACTGACCTGAATTAAACGGTTACAATTCAATACAACTACTAATTGCTCTTCATCCTGAAACCGCAACACAGGCTTGGTTCTGATTCTCGTAAGTTGTTTTACAACACAGAATCGCCCCATCTCTCTCCTTTTTCTCCATATGAGGTCAACATGTAGTTGTTATTTTCGTAAAATCATGGTTGATGACTGGTTTTCAAGAACAAGGAATGCCAGTTTTCATATCCTGGGATTTGAAGTCTGAAGTCATATTCAATCAGTGAATATTTAAGGAAGTCCATAATGCTGGAGGAAAGGCTATATGTATTTCATGAAAGTGAGAAAGGAATTTGTGCAAGAAAACTTATAGTCGATATTTTCTATTGCGGAAGGTCCTAAATGCATAGGACTTTACAAATAAAAATACCTTTTTTAAGAATGGGAAGTGAGTAAAGCGATTGCCGTAAAAATAAAAAGGAGTCGAATAAGGAAAAAATGAATGATTTTGTTGGCAAAAAAGTGTGCCTGTGGTAAACATTCTGAGGAGATGTGGAAAAATGAAACAGGACTAAGCACGACAGACAGCGAAATAATTAAACGATCAAGATATTTTTGCTATAGACAAAGAGGACTAAAGTAAGTGTTAAGGTTTCTGACTTAGTAAACTCTAGCTACATAAAATAAATAAGGTCTAAATCTTGCATACAAGTGTTTGATACTTTTACATGTTCTGGGTATGTAACCCCTGATTTCGACAATTTTATTACCTTAATTTAGCGGTCTCCTGTACTAACGAGCATATTTCGGAATTACTGGTGACAGCTTTAGACGGGTTTCACTACTTTTAACACCTCTAAATTATAAACAGAGAAAAACGATTAGCATACATTCATGGAACTTGAAAATACAGCTAAACAACATATACTTTTTCGTCGTGTGGCTAGACAAACGTTTTAACTGGATAGCATTGGTAATCTAATAGCAAAACTGAAAAAAGTAATATTTGCCATTAAGGGTAATAAAAATTAACTGAGCATAGTACCTACTTAAAATATTATTTTTAGGTATAAAAACAATATTAGAATAAGCAATATTGTTAAGGGAAAAGAGTAAGGAAGGCCATTTAGGTTATAAAATGTAAGTTTGGATAATCAGAGTTTTGGTGTTCAAGGGCGCTCAACTGCTCAGGTCATTAGCGCCCGATCATCACATATCACTATACGGGATTGTTGTCAGCCTGTGTTCAAAGGTTTTAAAACAACGATAAGCTAAGCTTTAGTTCATATTTTCTATCAAGTAAACTCCTGGTATACTGGGTAGCTGTTTTAGACAAAGTAAACGTTATAATATATTGTATTAGACTATACTATATAAAATAAGATGTAAACATCTTACCTGGTACAAATAAGTAACTTCCAAACCAAATACAAAAGCTAAGTCTAATTTGCGAAGCTCAAACATAAACCAACATTTGCAAAGAAAGCAAGGTATAATTGAATCAAATTCCTTTCATAAACTGGTAAAAACTTTAGGGAGATGTAGTCCTTGACAAATTTCAGAAGCATTCTGAAGGATTCCCTTATAAGCAATACATTTCAGAGGTGACTGTAAACCACCTATATAAAGTACTCAGTGCTCTGCATTCTTAAGGGCGTGCCATTGTGACCGGAATCACACAAAGATTTTTAGCCCAATTCTGTAGCTACATAATATAATTAATCTTCTTTATCGTTAAGTTCAATAATCTACATATCATAAATTCAAACTATTATGCCAAGGATTAAGTCAGTTTGATAAAGCCATGCAACCTTCATTTGCTAACAGTGAATTAAGTACATTTATGTATAAATAGGAGCTACATTTTTATTTTCTCTACTGCATACCTATAGAGGAGAAAGTTTTGAATTCTAGCCAAGAATTCAATACCAAGAATTCAGCAGAAACATACGATTTGAGACTCCCTGTACGCAAATAAAGCAGTTTTATAAAAATAAGTGTGTGTGTGTGAACAACGAAACTAACAAATGAAAAATCAGTCAAATATCAACCTTGGTATTTAAGCTTGGAAGATTTCTTATTTTCTCAAAAATACCTCCTACGCTTTTGATTAAAACTCACGTATTATAGATATTTTCAGAACACGTAATATATTTTTTTTCTGCCATGAGCAATTTTGAAGACTTTCATTGTTAATGGTTCGAATGTTTCAGTACTTGTCATTATTTTAAAGGCCTTTTGATATTGAGCTGTTTTTCGTGATTACATGGAAACAGTAAATACTTTTAAGGAGGTGTATGATATCAGGTTCTTAAACAGTTGCCTATTGCTATACGCAGTAAAACATTTCTGCAAAGGTTGCTTTTTGTTTTTGTTTTGTTTTGTTTTGCACACATATTGACCTCCAGGCGTGATCTAATTGGCCATCAGGTAAAAGACAATCACTGAGATAGAACACAAACACAGAAACAACACCAACACCCATGCTTAAGGCTGGACACGAACCCGCGATTCCCTGTGCCACGAAGCACCTAACCGGTCTCGAATGCTTATGTTGATTAAAATGAAACTCATGGAAACATAAACTTCCATATCCACCAATAAACGATGGAGAGTAGAGAAGGTCGTGCAACTGTAAAACATCAGAATCTTTTATTTAAATTAATGAACCATACACTCTTAGCGGATAAAGTTTTGTGCCTGATAATCTCTGTACACAGTGAAATATTGTTATATCGTGCACTTTTATGTGTAACCCAAAAATTAAACTATGGAAATTAAAATGTTTTTAAGAAGAAATGCAAACTAATATTATATACATTCAGGTATTAAAATCCCAATTTTTGTTATCATGACTTTCATAAGATTGCATAAGATTAAATTCCAATTCATAATTTAATTGCAAGACAGTTTAAGCTTCTAAAAATGTTATTGTTGGCATACGTTTGTTAACAGTGTAATTAAAAAATTGTTATTGGAAGAAGTTCCAGGAAGTGTGTAGATACCTGTACAATAGTAGAAAGATTTTTAAGAAAACTGAAAAAGAAAAAATTAATCAGGATGTCAATCTGGGACTGGTTAGGCATAGAACGCAATGAGGAAATTCTCAGCTGAAATCAAATTAAACCATTCATGAATTAGAAACATTTATATAATTGGGAAAAGTGTACTTAAACACACTAACCATTACAAATACAAACAAACCCTGTAGAGGTTACTTGGTAACAAGAAGGAAACGTTTTGGAACAGTTGTTGCAAAAGTTGAGTGTGACAGCTATACGAGTATACATCAGTAGTATAAATGTAAGTAAGGCTTTGCAAAAACTCAAATATGTGAGTGCAAAGCCTCACATTTGTAAGACGACAATATATTGCGCGAGAATGCATGATACAGTTTCACGTGATTGGGCAGGCATCCAAGGTATCGAGGAAAAAAGAAAGATGATGTGATCGCATGGGATGAGGTAGAGGAAGAAAAAATATGTGACTGCAAAGCCTCATATTTGTAAGACGACAATATATTGCGCGAGAATGCATGATGTAGTTTCATGTGATGGGGCAGGCATCCAAGGTATTGGGGAAAAAAATAAGTTGATGTGAATGCATGGGATGAGGTAGAGGAAGAGAAAAATATGTGACCGAGAAGCCTCAGTTTTGTAAGACGACAATATATTGCTCAAGAGTGCATAATGGAGTTTCACGTAATGGGGCAGAAATCCGAGGGTTAGGGGGAAAAAAGAAGTTGATGTGATCGTATGGGATGAGGTAGATGGAGAGAAAAATATGTGACCGAGAAGCCTCACATTTGAAAGACGGTGGAGTTATACGCGACGGCGAATCCGAGATATCGGGGGGGAAAAGAAGTTGGTATGATCGTATGGGGATGAGGTAGAGGAGGGGGGAAATGAAGAACAAGAAGAAAAGGCTATTAATAGTGAAAGCGTATAACGAGAAAAAAAAAAAAAAAAAAAAAAACTTGCAAAGAGGGTATTCGAATGAGTGTACGTGCATGTATGCGGATGTGTGAGACAAGAGCAACGAGGTCATCGAACAAGATAGAACATGTTTAAAACTTTGAAATGCAGGACGTGCGTAATGTGCTCGGTAGGCAGTAATGAACACGTTCAAACCTGCATCCCCTCCTCCATCTACATCGGTAAAATAAGTGTTGCTGTATCACATGCATAACTATCTGCGAGCACGAGACTTTCAAAACTCGCCGGAGGGGCATCGTGTGAGTAATGAGGTCATTGAGCAAGACAGAACATGTTCAAAGCTTCAGAAAGGCGGCACGTGTGTAATGAGGTTATCATGAAGGAATGAACACGTTCAAATCCCCTTTACTCTCCCGTCTACATCGGTGAAATGATTGTTGCTGTAACACATGCACAGATGCCTGTGAGCCGTTGCCATGAATAGTGAAATAATCAGAAGTGCAGTCGAGAGTGACAATGCGCACTGGGTGGACATGGGAGAGTACGAGCAAATGAAACAGCACTGTCTTGATAAGCATGAGTAAACGTGCATATTTGACAAAAGCGGATAATTTTCCTTTCCATAATAAGAATACTGAAAATTTGAATAATGATCCTATAAAGATGCGAATCTTGAATTTGCAAAATCCAAATTCATGTCATGATAGGGATAGCATTCACTGTTGAGATAAAGCTTGAGATTGGTGATATTGCAATGATCAAAGAGAGAGCTATCTTTAGAAAGATAATTCAGTAAGTCGGTTTGTGCACCCACTATGATGAAACGTGGCTTTTCAAGTTTGGACGTCGTGGCAATGTTCCATGTGAAGGCTTTGGTCTCTGGTATGTCAGGTTGAGTGTGAAGGTCCAAGGTTCGAAAGGCGATGTGCAGAGGCTGATCCAACTTGACTAGTTTAAGTTTCTCCACATTCGCGGCATCGGAAAGTCGAAGTACGGGTATCCTCCAGTCGATTCTGGTTAGTTTAACGACTGATAGATCATTGCCTATTATGCAATTATTATAATTTTTTGATCTAATGGGAACAAGTTCAAACTTGCTATTAAGAATGAGCTCTTGGTGATCGTCTGCGAAACCTAGAAGCATCGAGAGAGGAACGATGTCCTTGAATATGCCATTCGCGGGGTTCACGATTTCGCCATTCTCTCCGGGATAGGTCCAACCGGCGTTCTCTAAGCGATTGTCCAAAGTGTTGAGAGAAGCATAGTTGCGTATAGTCGAAGAAATTACTGGATTCTGTGTTCTGTCTATAGTAATACCATTCATATCCAAGCGAACCTCATCAAACAGAAACGCCATGGCATTGTTGATCAGCTTTGACAGTTTGCGTTCTCCATTGGGTTTAGTAAGAGAACCTTCTATGTAGAGATAACTTCGGCTAGGAAGAGTATACAGATCCTCAGCTTGGCATGGTATTCTAATTTCGTCGTTTGCATCGAGAGCTGACGTGTTGTTCCTTTTTACTGATCTTATCATCAAACGTTGGAACTCCTGTCACATCTAATACGTTCATTACAGAACCTTGAACCCAGTCCCTCTAGGAACTTCCGATTGGATGATGTTAGCAGGTTGCGTGTAGAAGGCAGAGTAGTTCTTAATCTTGAGAGAAGCTTTTTATTATAGTAATGTCTTTTAAAACTTATTCGCATTTCATCGTATGTGTAGTCTCTCAGTGATAGTTTCGTTTCTGAAGACAAGCGTTTCTCCGTTCTGGTCCACCACTCGAATGCTGAGCTGTTCTATGAGATTTGTGTCGATGATTGGTAAATATATAGGACTGGATGGTTCCTGAGAGATGTGATATCCAGGAGGAACCAATGGAAAAATTCGTAAAGAGAATGACTGCTCTTACCATTTACTAAGGATCCCGTTGCAAGGCTACATTCGATGCGTATAATGCTTACTTTAAAGCTATTCACCAGTTCGTCAGACTCAGTCAGTTCATTAGACTTCACCGTGCGCTTGCCTGTGAAACCGAGAAGAGAACCAACCGATATTTCTTGAGTAAAATCGGCGACATAGGGACACTGGATCTCAGCCTTCATCGTGTTATTATTAAGTCGTAGAAAAAACCTGTCATCAACATCGAGCCTATTCTTTATGAAATTGTTTATATCATCAATTTCATATGTGCCATGTGGAATCACAATTGTTTCAAGCCTTCCATCTCGAATGTATTGGAAAAGGTTATTGCTATGAGCAACATTGGGTATTGAATAAAATGTCTTGAAATTCAATACAGTAATCTCCTAAATTCCATTAGGATCCAGTTGGAGTGGTGAATTCAGATAAGTAGAGAAGCTAGAATCAGACCCGCTCACGGTGATAGTGTAACTCATTTTGACGGTACAATTAGAGCAATGAAACTGTTTTATAACAAAAGCTGCAAGCACAAGTGACCACAAATTACAGAATCAAAGTCCTGATACCTGCGTTTGTTATACAGAATTTCAACACCTGTAAGGTAAGACTCGATTTCTCCTGGAGGTTTCAAATTGCCAAAACTATCAAAATAAAAGGCTACATTTTCATCCTTGCGTATAGCAACCCAATGGGTTCCAGAATTGTGAGAACTATCTAACTTAATTACAATCCTCTCTGTACGTCTAGTATACGTTTCCATCTCGATGCTGTTTAAGGCTTTTTCCGGGATATACACAGGCTTCGCCCTAAGTTTTTTCGACGTAGATATAAACCTTTACTCTTACGCTTCCTGCGCTTCCCTTCAAAAACTTACCGGCAGCTAAGGCTTCCATATGTTGATTGTGACGAGCCAGATCCTTCAACTGTCTCTCAGCAGCACGCTTCTTATTCACTGAGGTAGCGATCTGAGCAGCTCCCCCTGCCAAACCACCCGCTGCACCCAATGCAGCCAACAGAGGTATCAGAGGTAAGAAACCTCCCCTCGCAGCAGGCGACAGTATCCTCCTCTTGCCTGTTGTACGCCTCTTGCGCAAACCAGCACCTACGAAAAGCTTTCCCTTCATGAGAGCAATTACAAGTCTAGCAGCAAGCTTTTCACCAAAAGCAGCGTCGGCAGACTGTACCCTATTCCAAGCCTTTTCCACGAGATCTTTGTCTGCCAAATCTCTCGAAGCAGTGTCCTGATGCGTAGCGTAGACAATATCGTGATCTCGACACGCACGGTCCAATTCGTTTATAAGCAATTCTCCTCTTATCAGACGCTTATGTAGCTTCGTTCCAGGACCACAGAATTTGTAGCCCCGCAGCCGAGCCTCGAACGGAAGAGAATTAATTAAAGAATCAATAAATCCAGACTCCTTCTTGGAAGACTTCCGAGCGCTTCCAGAGTCCATGGTACACTAGGAAATAAAAAGAGAAAACATTACCTTATAATCTTAGTCGCGAAATGGAAGTAGTGAAGCAAAAGTGTTCTCTACCGATACATGATATTCTTTGATAATGGTATTCGTGAAGGAAGACACGGGTCTCTCTTTCCGAGTAATGTCAGAGCTCTCATTCTGGGCAGCTCGAATGCTGGGAAGACAAACGTACTACCCAACCTGGTAATACACGAGAACGGTCTGAGGTTTGAGAATCTGCACATTTATTCAAAATCGTTACATCATCCAAAATACCAATATCTGCTCAAAGTAAAAAAATATACCCGATATAGGAGTGTATACGTTTGAGGATGACGAAAATGTGATGCAACCCGCCGAAGCAAGAGAAAGTTCAACATTCATCTTTGATGACGTCATCAACGAGAAGCAAGGAAATATAGCATCGAATTATAGCATGGGGAGACACCGTAATGTTGATGCAGTTTACTTAGCACAGTCGTGTGCAAAAGTACCCAAACATTTAATTATAGACAATGCAAATATGATTGTACTGTTCAGGCAAGATAACCTAAATTTAAAACATATATACGATGATTATGTAAATACGGATATGAATCATACAGCATTCAGGGAGTTGTGTAAACATGTGTGGGAGAGCAATGAAGAATCGAACTCGAGACCCTTTGCCGTCACAGTACCTGAATTCCCTCTGAATGAAGGACGATACAGAAACTGTTTCGATACCTTTGTCAGAGTGAATAAGTAGATGACATTATTCACTTCAACTATGAGTATCGACAGGTCCGGATTCAGGAGAATTGGCCCCTCCAGAGTTGTGACTGACCTTTATATTATAAATCGTGATGTCACGGTAAACTATCATTTCAGGAGGAAGCGTCTGTGCAATGTTCAGGATCCTAAAGAGGAGGATGATGCAGCAAATAAACGTTATGTTGATACGCTTACGACTGTCGTCGAGAATCGAATGCAAACGTTTGCCGAAAAGACTTCATATCAGCGCATGGGTGACTTTGAAGCCTTGCTTAGGAACCATGTGCAAACATCACTTGATGTACAATACGAGAATTTAATGACATATCTAAGTAAATACGCCTTCAAGCGTGATGCAGAAAATAATGTTCTTCTGGAAACGACAAGAATGAAGATAGCATTGCCTCCAGTTAACGATCACGATGTTCCGAATAAAAATAATATATATTATATTACGTTAATGCACGGACACCGCTTCATGATTCAAACGGGAACGTTTCCTTTCGAAAAAAAAAAAAAATAAAAAATAAAGGCGACAGCAGAATCCCGCAGACGATAGCGATGCACCAAGTAAGAAATTTGTTAAACATGTTGTTGCAAAGAAACAAAATGAAGCGCAGCTGGCCTTAAACAAAGCTCTAGCTTCTATGACCTCGGATATTGCTACAGCAGTGGAGAAAAGTATGGAAACTATGTTAGGTCGTCAGATCTCGCTGGATAAATACATAACCTCAACAAAGGATAGTGTAAATATTCTATAATCACAGGTGAGTGTCGTCAATGCTATATTAGATCAAATGAGAGGGATGTTTGTTATTCCGTTGCAAACAAAACCGTATAGAGGAAACTCCATAAGGTACATGTTAACGTCAGGACACGAATACTATAGGTCTCCCGTAAACAGAAAGGTGATTGCCTGCTCTGTGATCCCTAATACCAAAGCAGATAGGATCATTTTGGTAAATGGTAAGAAAATTGATCCTGCATCCATTCTGATAGGCGATAAAATTAGTTTCACAGCCCCAGCCAATCGAGTGAAAGACGGCCATATCTAAGCATCGAATTAAAAATCTCCTATAAATTGACATCAATAGCTTATATGTATATACATTCATTTTGATGATGGATTTTGAAGGTATACGACTCAAACAATCCATCGCTTGACATAGTAAAGCCAGTAGGGAAAAATTACTTTCCCTAAAAGGTCTCAGGTTCAAGACCAGGCGTGTAATGTCGGAGGTTCTCCAACCCGTAACTGTGCCACTGAAGGATATAATAAAAAACGAGGAGCGGAAGGAACCTCTCTTTCGCATCGGCGAAGAAGAACAACAAGAAATAAAGAAGAACAACAAGAAATAGAAGAAGAAACAGCACCGACACTTGCAAAATATCTGCATAAGGTACGCACAGCCAGTGGCAGTGATCTGGACACTACTTTTGGCATACGCTAAGAAGATGGTTCCTATAAGTTGGGGAACAAAAACATTTCATTCGTCGGTAACAATGTCCGGATAGGAGAAGAAACATACATTGCCAGTCCAGGTGTATATGAACTTCTTTTTAAGCGCGTACCTTAAAGTGCTTCATATACCGAGGATGATCTGGATACTTATTCGGAGATTTTGAAAAAAAAATGGTTACATCAGAAACGGACGTCTGAGATCGAACAAGGGCTTCAAATATAAAAATATCATACGAGGTTTAATTGAGAGTAAAAGGTTAGGTCTCGTGCCCAATAGAAAATCTGATTACGTATACTGGTCCGACCCGAATGTTTTAATTAACAGACTCAGATTACTTATTGCAACTAGGGACGCAGGCAATTTGAACAATAATTCTGAAATTAGGGAGATAGTGACAGGATTGAAAACTTCAAACATCATAACATGATCAGACGTAACATTGCCGCAGAGTTGCATTCTCCAGGCAGAAGCAAATTTCTTCGTAGAAAAATAGTTAGTAAAGGTCTAAATTACTTATTGCAAATAGATCTAATTGAGATGATATCATAAGGAAAAGAAAATAAAAATTATAAGTACATTCTTATTGCTGTTAATTTTTATTAAAAAATAGCTTACGCGCGGCCATTGAAAGACAAGGCTGCAGTCAGTGTGCAAAAGCAATGAGTGAAATACTCTCTGATCTGAATGCTGTGCCTAAAACATCCAGTCCGATAATGGCAAGGAATTGTATAATAAGCAATTCAGACAGTTAATGCTTAAATATGGAATTAACCGCTACAATACATTTAGCACCGTTATGGCTGCAGGAGTTGAAAGTTTAAGAAGAACAGTTAAAAGTATGATGCACAGGGGGTTTTCAGCTGTAGGTTCCTACATGTGGCTGGATCTATTGCCTAAAATGATCCATAGTTACAATAATAAGTATCACTCTACCATTCGTTTCAAAGCTAGTGATGTCAATGAAAATTCTTTCCTGCTTTCCGTCTATAGCCGAGGTCGTGATGGCAGGGAGAAGAGGAATGCCAGGAGATTTAGTGTTGGGGACTATGTGAGAGTCTCTAGGCATAAAAGCATACTTGAAAAGGGGTTTGCACCAAACTAGGGGACTGAGATATTCCGCATAGTCATTGTGAGAGCTACATTTCCACCTACATACCATTTGCAGGATGTTGAAGGACGTAACATACAAGGCGGATTTTATGGTCACGAGCTATTAAGAACATAATACCCAGATACCTATCTTGTGGAAAAGGTGCTGCGTCTTAGTGGTGATAAAATCCTTTTCAAGTGGCTAGGCTTCCCGACGAGTGAATGGATACCAAAAGACTCCATAGTGTAAAAATTTTGTGAGGATTCAGGATTTATTTTTCCAAACCATAAATAATAAACAAAAATTCCAATGAAAAAATTGTTATTTTTTTCTTTTACCATTTTTTTTAAAATTTCTCTCCTATCCTTCAGAAAAAGACAAAAAAGAAAAGAAAAAAAGGTTTCAGGGTTTTACTGAAGCCACCATTTTGTAAGATAAGATTAAAGGAGGTTGAGATTTAAGAAAGACTTTTTAAAAAAAAATATATCTTGCATTTCAATATTTTCGCTTTTTTGTTTGTTTACATTTGTTAAACTTCTCTCCTATCCTCAACCATTGAGTAAAGAAAAATAACAATAAAATTATAACATAATGAATAGTGGACTTATTGTATTAAATTTTCCCCTCCTATACTCAACCATAGAGTAATGAAAAACAGTCAAATTATAACATTGAACTGTGCAAGTTGCATTTTATATAAACAGTTTCAGGTATTTTATTAAAAATGACGATTCAGGAGGTATTTTCGGAATAATGAATGAAAAATAAAATTTAAAAAAATTCTAATGAAAAGATTGATTATCTTTTTAAATCATTTTTAAAATGTCTCCCCTATTCTCTCAACCAAGGATTTGGGTTTTACTGGAGAAAGGCTATACATAATAAGGAGTTCATTGATTATATTTTCTTTTACCATTTGAATTTCCTATCCTCCATCATTGAGTAAGATAAAAATAAAAACAAATTGAGATTTAAGCAAGTTTTTTTAAAATAATTATCTAACATTTCAGCGTTTTACTCCTCTTTTACAATTGTTTTAAAAAAATCTCTCCTATTCTCAATCAAAGGATAGAAGATGCGTTTGGGGGGATAATAAGATAAATAAATAAATAAATAAATAAATAAATAAAAAGATTCCAAAGAAAAAGTTGAGGTTCTTCTTTATTACATACATTTTTCTCATTATCCTCCACCATTGAGTAATCAAAAACATTTAAATTATAATATAATGAACAGTGCAAGTTACACTTTGCACAAATAATTTCAGAAATTGTTTGCCAACAATGTGCCCATGAAGGAAGTCAGCACTGAAATTAGCTATGTTGCATACAAAGTGTAATATACGTTATATAAATAGTCTCAACTACTTTTATTTACAAAATAATGAGCAGAAACACTGATTCATGTAATACAAAAATAAAAGCTTCAAACGTTTCAAGCCCATATAGCTTAAAATCATGAGCTGTACAAAAAGTACAAGACACAAACTTTTTTTTTTCAAGAGTTATGCTCAGAGATATCAGGTACTGCGTAATGATCCCAAGCAAGAGTTGAATGTGATTTCTCTAAAATATAACGTTTTGTATCAGCACCAGTCAAAGAAAGTTTGTTAATTTCCACTGTATGAACATCATGTTTATTGCTCCTGCAAGTTGTCTATTTAGTGTAATGTAATGCATTCACATCCCTGAAGAATGATAAGTAATCGTCAAAAGTTATTGGACGCATTGCAGACTTCGAAACACCCTTCTTAACTACCTGACCGTCGTATCGATAAGCATATAATTTGAAACGAACCCTGCATATTCTGCCATTACTCTTCCGGACAATTCATCCTTATAAAGATCCATCATTTTACTATTCAGCAATGGCATTCCATATCTGCTATCAGGAGGATATTTGGTGGTGTCGAAGTACTGTATGTTAGTGTTCACAAAATCATAAATATCGGTACTAGTTTCAAAGAGAAATGCGTCTGTATCAGTATAATTTAAAGTCACAACTTTAAGATGCTTTTTCAGAACATTATATAAGAAATCATATATTACAGGTTTGGAAAGAGCAAGGATTGCCTGTCCTATGTAAATGGGTTTAGTCATCTTAATTTCTTCACTTGCCAATTCAATTCCAACAAGATTTTCTTCAAATATTACTACCATTTTGAACGTGTGTCGCGATATAAATTTCCGTGCTTGATTCTAATTTGTGCAAGGCTGAAAGCCATTATATTTGCGTACATTCTCTATAAATTTCCCATAGACGCAATTATTAAACTTCTTCCATAGACTGTCCGAATTTTGATATCTCTTGAGAAGTTTTTTTTTTTTTTTTTTTTTTTTTTTTTTTTTTTTTTTTTTTTGCATTCAGGTCTATACTATATGGTTTCAATCACACGATTGCCTGAAACTTACAGATCTATGAACATGTTTCAATTTCATTCCTAAATTAATACATTGCTGAAGGTTACAATAATGCAATACATACTTTTGTTTATTGGTCAGCGTAGCGAACAGTTTTTTAAACCTATCATTAGGAGGGGTTTCACTCTTTGGACACAGAGGCAAGTCACTATGTGAGTCATGCAGGTTTCTAGGGTAATAAAGGTCTGCCTCGATCGCATATCCTATTTCTGCGTCTGGTGGAATATTTAGGAAATCTATTGCATTAATTTCATCTCTGGTTAACCATTGAAGATCTCAGATTGTAAAATCCATATTACAATCAGTATATGACAAGTACTTAATGGATAATGATTCATTAAAATCATGCATATATTTATTATTCGCTTTCGCGTATCGATTAGACACAGTACAAGGTCCACCTCTGATTCTAGATTAAAAAAATGTAAGCATTTCCTTGTCTCTGATTAAGGATATTTTTGCTTGTGTAGTTCTTAGCATTGCTTCGAATGCTAAACCCGGTATTGTGTAATAGTGACATGGATCTAATATATATAAATTCATACATAACTCTCTGAATTTTTCAAATATATCGGCCAATAAAATAGTAGCAGTCTTAAGATACAAATCACTGTATTCACCCAGATTACTAATACTGAAGGTTGTCCATACAGTTTGCGCCTACAAATAATCCTCTTGCGTTATATCATCAAACTCTACTATATCAGGCAATTTGCATTCTTCTAATTTATCTACACTTTAGGTATGTATAGGGGAATACGCCTTAGCGTCTCATTAATTTTTGGAGTTAATATTTTTCATACTTATGATTTTAAAGTCTTCAGGATTCAGTATATCAGCTAAATTACTTAACTTATCGTCTAGAAATCGATAACTATCTAAAAATCTGAAATATATTCTCTTTTCATTGGATGTATATCTTTTACTGAATGAAAAATACTTTACAGATGTTTGTGAAATACAATTTATGACTTCATTGTCATAAGCAAGATTTTTTCACAAGGAAATGCGCATCCTAGCTTGATAAGCAAAGAAAAACATTTGTATGAAATTTGGTAGCTTCCTATTTAAATTACACTTGTGACTCGGGCCCAATTAAGTGCCTGATATATGGCAATGGTCCCTCGTTCGTGACTTGTTAATATTGAAATCCTTTTCACATAGATAATAGTGTTTGGCATTTATAAAATTTATGTTATCTTCATCAGTAATTTTTATCTCAGCAATCTTTGAATATACACCAATTTCTTGGTCACCGATTAGCTGCAATTTTTTTGAAAAATCCAGAATAGCATTTGGACCACTAAAGATTTTGAATTCTGACAATGAATTGTCATGACTGCCAAGTTTTAATGCAATTGACACAGCCTCATGTTTTTGTATTTGACGTGTCCAACTGCTTTCCGCGGATGGTTGACAAGAATGAACTCTGGTAAGTACAGTTTCTACATCTGCATAAATGATATAGGGGACATGAGTACACTTGGAATATGCATTAAATTCAATTGTATCACTTACACCAATTTCTGCCATTGTAACAATCTGGTTTTTTTAGCACTTAACCTTATGCTTTTCTAACACATTTTTAGTTGAGAAGTGCTTTAAACATGTTTCACAAAATGATATTTTTCTCTTGCATCGAGTGATTTGTTTGGCCAATAGCCTGGATAGATCATTTATCAGACAATATTGCGATCTATTAGCCTTGGTGGCCAGTAACGATTCACATGATGCTCATTACGTTCAGAAGTTTGATATAACAGAATAATTGATCCATCATCAATGCCATATACCGTAACTAATATACTTTCATTCTGATTTTCGAATTGTTCTATTTGTTTGAGTGAAACGGGAAAAGTTATCCCCCTAAATTCACATTCTTGAAACATATCGCGTTTGGTATATGAACCCACTCGTCTTTTGTTTGTTTTCACCAGAGGCTTTGACGTTAACAGAGAATACGCAAAGCATTTACTATCCAAATTTCGTATGTTAGTTACAGCGTTTTTGTGCTTTATGAAATCGGGAAGTTCCATATAGCATCCTGCATTTTCACAAGCATTTAAAATTAGACCACATATTTTATATAGAGGTTTGTAAGTGCATTTCGCGTCAAAATTATCGATACTTGCAAGTATGGGATGTTTCATTTTATTCTCGTACCATTCAGGGATGTTTGTAGCCTGAGTAATTGAAGCTATTTTACTTTTGAAATTAAACGTCTCAGTTCTTTCATTTTCAGGAGATTTTATTATATATTCGCATATCAATGTAGCGTTTAATTTAATCCCTGACTTGTGTTGAATGAAATTATTCCGAATTTCATCACAAACCAGGAGTTTACGTTCGTCTAGAAATATTAAGGGATCTATTATTTCTACAGTATTTTCAATTTGGTTTGTATAAATTCGTTTTTTGAAATCTAAATCTATTTTTTTTACATGTCAGTTCCCGATGGTTCATCTGAGCACAACTCACCGAATTTTCAGTTCCAGAGGCATCCACATTACTTTTGTCGAACTCTCTTCTAATCCTTTTTGAGGGAGGAACGTTCTCTTCAATAGATTCACAGTTGATTCGTCTCTTGCCAGGTTTACTCGGGATAGACTGGATGTATTCATCTGGAAAATGATATATTGATAAACAAATAGTTTTTTTCTTTTGTTCCTTGTTTATTTTTTTATTTGTCTCAAGTGACTTATTAACAAGCACAGTTTTTTCTATTGTAAATAGTATTTTTTGTTAATACTATAACTACTATCCATTAAAATGGACTTTAGTTTTTTGAAAGTGAAGAGCTATCTGCAAGAAATTCCATTGATTACCTGGAATGTCTTGTACTTTAGTATCCGATTTGGGCGGCATCGTACGACCCGGATTTATTATGCTGCCTGGAAAAAATAATTAAGCTGTATTAAAAAATCATACGTAAAATATTGATTTTTTATATAGCAGACAAATAAATAATTTGACAAGTTAAAGCAGAATAGTTAGAATGATTTTGTAGGATATATGTTTTAGAAGGAATGTTTAACTTTACCTGTAAAAAAGTAATGTTGTGTCTCTTGAAAGCTCCGTTCAAAGTGTCCTGGCATCTGTAAATCATCTGGAAACCACCAGCGTTGATGGCCTTCTTCTGATCGTCAGACATCTTGCTGAATCGGTCGGAAAGGAATACTTGATATTCTTCCATGGATAGGACTACCTTCGGCCCATATTTTGTTTTTATGGTCTGTAGCGAATTGATGTTGTGTGCTATGCCTTGTTTTACATCAGCCAATGCTTTTGTTGGTAGGATTTTTGTTCCAGCAGCTATATCCTTTAACTCTGCTACGACTCGTGCTTCTGAAAACAGAATAATTAATGCAACTTGTATTCTTTTTCAGTTTTTTTATTTGCAAAATTATATGGCAAACATTTTTTAAAAAACTATGAACTTATTTACAATAATTAAAATAACAAAATAGTATAACTGATTTATTGTTGAAGTACATAATGAGTATTGAAACTAAACATGCTTATAGTACTGAAAAAGCAACGGAATAGCATTAAATTGAACTTACAACTCACCTATCATTCTGTTTGTAGTATTTTGCTCCTGTTGTGACTTGCCGCAAACTGCACTCCTTTGTGGTTCTCTATGGGTATTTATAATCCCAGTGCTGACCCACTTTCCTTATTAACATTAGCTTATATAGCACCGTACAAGAGCTTGTTGGTGGGAGACATAAACAATTACTCTCACGATGCTCCTCCGGCGAGTTTTGAAAGTCTTGTGCTCGCAGATAGTTATACATGTGATACAGCAACAATTATTTTACCGATGTAGATGGAGGAGGGGATGTAGGTTTGAATTTGTTCATTACTGCCTACCGAGCACATTACACACGTCCTGCTTTTTCAAAGTTTTAAACATGTTCTATCTTGTTCGATGATCTCGTTACTCTTGTGTCACACATCCGCATACATACACGTACACTCATTCGAATACCCTCGTTGCAAGCTTTTTTTTTCTCTCGTTATTCGCTTTCACTATCAATAGCCTTTTCTTCTTGTTCTTCATTTTCCCCCTCTACCTCATCCCTATACGATCATATGAACTTATTTCCCCCCGCGATACCTCGGATTCGCCGTCGCGTATAACTCCACCGTCTTTCAAATGTGAGGCTTCTCGGTCACATATTTTTCTCTTCCTCCACCTCATCCCATACGATCACATCAACTTCTTTTTTTCCCCGATACCTCGGATTCCTGCCTCATCACGTGAAACTTCATTATGCACTCTTGCGCAATATATTGTCGTATTACAAAAATGATGCTTCTCGGTCACTTATTCTTCTCTTCCTCTACCTTATCTCATGCGATCACATCCCCGATACCTTGGATGCCTGCCCCATCACATGAAACTACATCATGCATTCTCGTGCAATATATTGTCGTCTTACAAATATGAGGCTTTGCCGACACATATTTTTATCTTTCTCTACCTCATCCCATGCGATCACATCAACTTCCTTTTTTCCTCGATACCTTGGATGCCTGCCCCATCCCTTGAAACTTCATCATGTACTCTCGCACAATATATTGTCGTCTTACAATTGTGAGGGTTTAGCGTCACATATTTGAGTTTTCTTAAAGCCTTACATTTATACTACTTACATCCATGTAATACGTAGCCTATTAGTAGGCAGCGTTGGACCGTGAGAGAATTACAATTAGAAGGTCGTGACGGCAGGTTCTAAGACTTCCTCATTGACAATTTCTTTATTTAATTGCGACTTATATCCTGTTTAAGAGGATTGCATGCATATAGATATATAAATAATAAAATAAATAGATAAATAAACAAACAGGAAGGTAAAAATTAAAATATAATATATATGTACGACGCAATTAAAACGTTTGCTGTTGGAATCGTGGAAGAGACAGTTATAAGAGAGGCACTTGTTTTTTTTTTTTTCCAACTTTCAATCCCCGCAAACTGCAAATCAGAATAATAATAATAATAAACATAATAATAATAATAATAATAATAATAATAATAATAATAATAATAATAATAATAAGAAATGTAATACATACATTCCCTTTCCAGTAAATCTAACTAGGAATAGGCAGTATAAATTAAACGATAACACTGGTAAACAACCTGATATAGTGTCCAAATAAGTTGTCAAAATAAAGTATAATAATGCAGTAAACTACGGAAATGAAGGGAGACTGGTGAACAGAAGTGAACCGGAGAAACAATCGAGAATTTGGTCCAGATCTGATCCGGTGAGCGAAAATGTACGAGAGAAGGAAGTGGTGTGGTCGCTTCAGTTAACAATCGACATGATAAACAAGGATATACGGGATGCTCAAATGCAAATAGCAAAACTTCGAGTGCAAATTTCCACCAACAAGGATAAACAAATGCTAACATCCTGATAACTGAAAATGAGCAACTGAAAAGGGAAAATGCGAAACTAATAGAAAAAAATTGAGGATCTTCAAACGAAGATAGCAAGGATGTCTCAAGGATTCAAAGAAGTTATACATAACCAAAATAGGCGGCAGCTGGAATTAAATCGCATTCAACAACTTAACGGCAGCTATGGTGTGAGTAGGAAACACAGATTAAAAATGCTTAGGTAAGATGAAATGGAGAGCTCAATAAACGATGGGAAAAGTACAATTTTGGATAATAACATTTACGAAAGAAAAAAAATTGACAGAAACTTGATGAGAGGTGACGCTTTATTAAACTTTGCGGGACAGATGTGCTCTAACAAAGGAAATGAAGTGAGGTGCTTCCCTGGTATTAAAATCAATGAACCTGAACACCAAATTTGAAGACTTAAACTAGAATAAAGCGAGCCAAAAATGGTGATGGTGCATGTCAGGTCTAATTCTATTAAACCGGGAATAAGTGCTGAGCAAATTATGTGGGACACAATGAACCTCATAAGTGAAATACAGTCCAAGGTGCTTGAAGTTAAGATCGTTGTTAGTGGAGTATTGACAAGATGGGATGCTGCAGTAAATAGGGTTAAAAGAGTCAACAAGGAATTAAACTGCATATATTCCGTTAAAAAATGTACTTTGTGGATGGGAATTTTTGGGTAACTGAGAACTAATTTGGAAGAGAAGGCGTTCATCTAATCCGAAGAAATTCATTGAAATTGGAAAAATTATTTGGTGGTAAAATCGATTCAGAAGTGGATAAACTAGTTGTTAGTGAGGTGAATGTTAACACAGTGATCAGTAGTCATTATAGTTCACATGATTATTAACTAATCGATAATGAAATAGATAAGTTGTGGGAATCTTTTAGAAGTAGTGTGTTAGAAGGAGCCATTGGTGCCACTCCTAAAGAAGGAAATATCATTGCACACTATTTCTCGGTTTTCCGCCAAATTTTGCAGAGCTTTAGAAATAAGAAATTAAATTTTGAAGTAGTACTTTCTGGCCATTATTATGACGTAATTAATATATATACCTTACAGAGCAATGGTTTATCGAAAATTAAATATTGGGCTTCCATATTCCTAATTACCATCTTTTTAGCAATTATTGCCGGAAAAGCAAAAGAAATGCGGGATCATGTATTTTTATAAAAATCATATTAATTTTAAAACTTGCAAAAGTTACAAAATGTAGCTGCTTAGCAGCGTTTTGAAGCCAGTTTTATTGAATTACAAGGTAATAAATGGGTAATTATTTGTATATACAGAATCCCAAGTAGTGATGTTAAATACTTTATGAAAAATAATATTCTTTTGATAGCCTTTAACGCCCGCTTTTACTACTATGGCAACCTAGGCGATGACTCTGATCATAAATGGAATAAAGATGGAGCAGCAATGGGATGCGTTGGCGTGTGAAACCGGAGAACTGGCAGAAAACCCACCCTGCGTGCTTTGTCCACCACAAATTTTACATGCGGTCGCCTGTGATCGAACCCCGGCCGCCCTGGTGAGAGGCGAGTGATCTAATCATTCGGCTACGGCGCGACTCCAGGGAAATTAGATAACACATGCTAGATTCTATAAGCAATCCGAAAACTATGTTGTAATCACAGGGGATTTTAATATACATTTTTGGGACATAATAAAGAAGAACAGGATATTAATATTTTGTTAGAGGGTTTCAGGCGGTAGTAAATGGTGCAAAAAGGGTGGCAAATGAGTCTAAAGGTGCTATTCATCACATTATATTAAATTCTTATTTATGGAAATTCAAAATAGAGGCTTTAAACACTGCTTTATCAAACCATCATTGTCAATTATTGCATTTAATAAGAAATGTAATCAGTTTAAAATTTCATGATTTGAAAGCAATTCATAAATGTACAAAAGGTGATAAGCAGTGAAATCATAAACCGCCTAAATTATTGCTTATCAAAAAACTTAAAAAAAAAAAGAACAAAAAAAAACATGGGATGAAATTTACCAAAAGCATTATATAAACAAAGCCTATATAGAATTTATAAACAGTTTTAAATAGCATTCAAATGTTACCTTAACCATCGAAAAAGTAAATCTTAATAAATCCACTAAAACAATGGGTAACTAAAATATCCGTAAATCACGCGAGAGACTAAAATTCCTTTGCAAACATGGAAAGAATAATAAAGTTTCGACCGCTCTTCGTGATTACTTATACAAATACAAAACTATCTATAAATAAGTAATCAGGGTAACAAAACCAGTTTAATAATAAAGGTATTTTGAAGGCAGTGAACAAATATAAATCATTGTGAGACAATTGAAGCGAACAAGAAAATCCAAACAAAACGCAGGAACTATTATTTGCATCAGAAACCAAAATAAACTAATAATAGATCCTGAAGAAGTCGATGTTTCACTAAGACTTTAATTGAAATTGCAAATATTGTGTAAAATAAGATGAGTAATAATGCTAACAATAGTGATAACAATAGCTCCATAGATTCTTACGCATTTAAAAACAAACAAACAAAACAATTCAAGTGTGTATCTGGCACCCACAAATGAGGAGGAGATACCCTCTGTGATTGCAAATCTAAGAACTAAAAATCCATGGACGCAGATATTTTCTCAAATAATGTATTACAATAGTGCCGCCAGCTTATGCTAAAACCATTATGTTACTTAGTAAACTGATCATTTAGTTCAGGGTATTTCTCAGAAGTTTTTAAGTGTTCAAAGTGACAGAAACAGGTCATGTATAAAAGAATAGCTTCTTTTTGTGGAAAGTATAATATCATATCACACTCTCAGCATGGCTTTCGGAAATGAAGATTTACTTCCTCGGCATTGATTAAAATTTTAGAAAATATCCATAAAGTACCAGATAGGAAGGAGTTGCTTGCAAGTAGTTTTTTAGATCTCTCTATGGCTTTTGATCTTGCAGATCACGAAATTATACTAAATAATAATGACGATGATGATTATGATTGGGGTTTAGGGGCGCACAATATCTGGGTTATTAGCGCCCGGCTACTAAATAAGTGGCACACATATGGTATTAGAGGATTATGTAAGGAATGACTTACTCTTATATTGTAAATGCATGCCGCTTTGTACAGGACGGCTATATAGACAAGCAATTGAGTGTAATTAAGAGAAATTTTTTTTCAAGGCGAACCTCAGGGCTCAATATTAGGTCCGCATCTACTTCTTTTATTCATTAATGATTTAGATCGTAGTCAATATACAACAGGTAGCAACTTAAAATTAACTCCTTTTGCTGACGATACCGGCATACGAAATTCAGGCAAAACCTCTAATGACCTATCAAACCACATAAATGAATAGCTGCAATGACGAGATTACCAATTGATTCCAAAATAATGAACTAAAAATAAATAATGAAGAAAACTCAATTTAAATAGGATTTTACCATAGGTAGATTAAGGAACTCTGAATAATTTCCAAATATATATTTAGGCGACAAACAACTTTCCTATGCACTAAATACTAAATTTATAGGAATATGTTTAGACGCACAGGTAAAATGGGGAAAACAAATTCAACAACTAGCATTGCAACTGAAAAGGATTACATTCTTTATTAAATACATGAGAGAATTTGGAAATACAAATGTGTTGACTATTATATAGGTACTTTAATTATTTCCATTCTGTAATTCTTATGAAATACTAACCTAGTAGATGCAAAAGATGTAGTAAAAATTTAGATTGCAATGCTCTATATTGCACATATCTCTTCTTCCAGCTGTAAACCGTATTATGAAATTTTAAAAATACTTCCATTCCCCTGTGTTTGTGTTTATGAAGTCTTAGTTCAGACAAGATGTGGGATCTCTCATCTCTTAGAAAATCCACATGTGCATACCTACTCATAGTACAAGGGGTAAAGCAGATCTACGTATTATAAACCTCAAAACAAGCTTATTTATGCACAGTTTTAAACATGACGCAGTATTATTGTACAGATAACGTGCCAGCTAACATTAATGTTATATGAATTTTGGGAAAGAGATACAAATTGCCTCTAAAACATTTTTAATGAAAGGCTGCTTTTATTCAGTGGAAGTATATTTAAATCACAGTTTCTCTTGACAATGCTTCCTAAAATTTTGTCTAAAGTGAATGCAATATATTTCGCTTAGGTTTGTAAGTTTTGACGATGCAAGTTTTGTACAAGATCTAAACGATGAATAAAATACGGTAAGATATGACGTGATAAAAGGTAATATATTTACCAGGAAATTATTTTGACCCCTTGTAAATGATTTGCATTCCGAAGTTGTAATACTAAGCCTGTATTTGCAGTTAGAATTTATATTCTTGAAAAAATGTAAGTTTTTTCAATATTTGTGTTAGCATTTGGGCTATGTTTGGTTCCACATATTTGTGCGAGCAGCTGTTTGCACAAATTAATTATGCCGAACAAAATTACAGATCTCATTTGCCTGACGAGCATCTATTGACGTAGCTGAAAATAACTCTATCTGAGGGAACCCGGATTTTAACGAAATAACCGTAAGTATAAAAACATGTGCCTAATTAAAGTTACAGCGTTGTTTGTATTATTTTATTGTAGCCTAAACTGTAAAAAGTACAATTTATTTAAAAATCTGAAAGCGCCACTACACTCATTGTTTATTTACTTCTCTATCTATCAGTTCGTTTCAAACTATATAGTCGTATATGGTGCTAACCTACTGAGTGGGTTGCGTGTGAAGTGGTTTGAAGTTTGCCAATATTTTCTTTAGAGATAACATCCTTACTTCTGTGTTACAAAGTTGTTCCTGAAGGGACCATAACAACAGCAGCAACAACAACAATAATACAAATACTAATATTAATAATAGTAGTAGTAATAATAATAATAATAATAATAAAAATAATAATAGTAATAATAATACTAATTAGAATGACGATGGAACGACTCTTACTACTACTACCACTTCTATTACTACTACTACTACTACTACTACTACTACTACTACTACTACTACCACTACTACTACTACTACTACTACTACTACTACTACTACTACTACTACTACTACTACTACTACTACCACTACTACTACTACTACTACTACTACTACTACTACTACTACTACTACTACAACTACTACTACTACTACTACTACTACTACTACTACTACTACTACTACTACTACTACTACTACTACTACTACTACTACTATTACCACTACTAGAATGCTACGCCAATGGAAGCAAGTACTGGAAGAACATCATGTAAGAAAAAAAGCAATTGCTACACCGGAAAGGATAAATAGAGAGTACACGAGGAAAATACTGGAATGGTTATTTCGTGGACGTGGAATAGAAATAAGGTATATTGTAGAAACAAAGGGAAACCGCCAGAAGAACGGGAAACCAATGCAAAAGAAAATAGTTCAGCGCAAAAAGGAAAAACCGGAAGAAACGGTAGTAATTAAGGGAAAAGGGAAAACATACGCAGAAACACTGAAGTCTGTGAAACAAGGTATTGATATAGGAAAATTAGATTTTAGAATAAAAAAGCATTAGAAAAATAGGAAAAGAGGACCTATTCCTTGCAGTTGAAGGAACAGGGAAATCAGATGCCCTAAAAGAGGAGATCCTGAAGAATGTTGAAGTTAAGGTGCGTACTGAGAGGAAGGGAATTAATGTTTTTATTTATGGAATAGATCCTACAACCAAGGAAGATGATCTGAAAACTGCAATTTGTGAAGAAACAGAGTTACAGGAGACGGATATAATTAATGTTTCTATGAGACCAGGAAGATTTGGTAACCAAAACGCAACAGGAACGGTACCTGCTGAACCTGGTAAGACCCTACCAAAACGGAGATGGGTCAGCTGCCAGATTAGAGAAAGAATAAATGTCACTAGGTGTTTTAAGTGTTTTGGATTTGGACATATAGCGTATCAATGTAAGGAGGAAGATGATAGAACTGGATCTTACTTGAATTGTGGGGAGAAGGGTCATATAGCCAGAGAATGCACAAATGCATCTGTCTGTATAACGTGTAAAAAAGGAGGCCACAGAAGTGAGCAAATGAGTTGCCCTCTATACAGAAAGATGGTAGGGGACATAAGACGAAGAAGGTTGAAATAAAAAAGATAATGAGTTCAACAGCCATAGGAATCCTACAAGCTAATTTAATGAGGTCAGAAGGTAGTCATGATATGACATACGCAGTTGCAATGGAGAAGAAGGTTGACATAATGATAGTAAGTGAACCAAATTTAAAGTGTGTATCCAGCAATAATTGGATTAAGGATAAGAGGATGGATGTCGCTGTCAACTTCCTAAACAAAAATATAGAGGTAATAGATTGGAGGTTAGAAAATGGTTATGTCTGCATTTACTTCAAACAATTTAAGATTTATGGTTGTTATAGTTCACCAAATATAACCCTGGACGAATTTAAGAAATAAGTAGTGTCTATAATGCAAGACATTAGTACGCAAGGAGGAGAAAGCATTATAATGGGAGACTTAAATATAATATCACCACAGTGGGGCAAATGGAAATGACGTGCTATTTATGGAAGCTCTTTAACTGCTGTGGTTCTCTGTGTCCCATTCTATACTGGGCTTAATTTTGCTGAGAGGCCTCTCTTATCAGGCTTGAGGTTCTTTTACGTGCCGTAAATCTACGCCACGGGACCAACGGCTTTACTTCCCTTCCGAAGGAAGCCATGCTAAGGAGTTTTACACCCGAAAAAATCCATCATCCTCCGCCGGGATTGAACCCGCGACCTTGGGTATATGAAGCTAGTATGGTAACCATTACACCACGGAGGGCGATACCACATTGGGGCGCACAAACCACTTAGCAGAGAGTTGAATATTGGGTCGAGTGGATGGCGGAACTGGATTTAGTAGTACAAAAAATAGGAAATAAACCGACTTTTGTGAGAGGAGCCTGTTAATCTTTATAGACATTACGTGTTCAACTCAGATGATATCAAATAAAATCCTGAATTGCGAGGTGCTCGAAGAGGTATCACTTAGCCACCACAAATTTATCTATTTTGAAATCAAAGAACCAACAAAGCGGAAGGGTCGGCAAAATGAGAAGACTAAAGTAGAATATGATTGGGATATATATAAAGTTATCATGAAGTGGAAGGAAGAGAATAGAGGAGACGTTACAGAAGAAGTCTCCCGGGAGGAGGTGGTAAACGCAATACAAGAAGCTACTTTAGCTAGCCAAATATATACCGCCAAGAGAGACAGCTCCCGAGTACCATACTGGTGGACCAATGACATTGAATGTCAAAGGAGGAGATGCAATCAGAGCAGGCGCAAAGTAACAAGAGCAAATAAGAGACCAATACAAGAGCAGGACCTAGAAGCGTTAAGAGTAGACTATAAAGAGAAGAAAAGAACATTGACAAACCTCATAAAGGAGACAAAAAAAAAAAAAAAAAAAAGACTGGCAAAAACTATGTGAAGAACTTGATCAGGATATTTGGAGATCAGTGTATAAAATATTAACAGGGCGTTTGACTAATAGAGCTCCCATAAAATTAACAGAGGAGAAGGAAATAAGTGTAGTAAAGGCGTTATTCCATAGCAATGAAGATAAGATAGAAGCCAAAATAAGATGTAGTGTAGAGAAAGAATTCACCATGGATGAATTACATGAAACAGGGCACAACATGAAATTCGGCAAAGCGCCGGGATTGGACGGTATTCCACCCGAAGCAGCGAGGTTCGCCATTGAGGCAACCCCTAAAGGGATTCTAGCAGCCTTAAATACGTTACTGAAACAATAGAAGTTTTCAGGAGAATGGAAGGTAGCTAAACTCATATTGTTGCTAAAAGGGGGTAAGTTACCTCAAGATCCATCAGCATATTGACCAATATGTTTACTGAATACCATGAGTAAACTATATGAGAATCTAATAAGGACAAGAATCGACAAAGAAATTGAGGAAGGGGAAGGACTATCCTGCAACCGGTATGGCTTCAGAAAAGGCAAAACTACAAGCCAGGCCGTTAAAGCTGTTCAAACAATTAAAGATGACAGTAAAGAAAAGTGGGTAGCCGCAATCACATTAGATGTGAAAAATGCTTTTAACAGCGCAACTTGGAGTATTATAATTCAAGAGTTCCAAAGAAAAAACATTTCAGCATATTTAGTAAATATAATACGAGAGTAATTCAACTCAGGATGCATAACGCTAAGTAATAAGAAACAAGTACAGGTTACTGCAGGAGTACCCCAAGGCTCGGTCCTGGGACCTACATTGTGGAATATTTTATACGATGACGTATTGCGGCTAAAGCTACCGACAGGAGCTTATACGTTGGGATTTGCAGATGATTTAGTGTTAGTCACTACAGCTGCCGACGCAGAAGAATTAATGTTTAAGACAGATGAATCCCTCATACGCATAGACAGGTGGATGAAGGCCAACAAATTAATTTTTGCGCCACATAAAACGGAAGCTGTGATCCTAAAAGGGACAAGAAAATGGCCAGATGTGAGTTTCAGGATAGGCAATACTGATGTTAAGCCAAAAAATGTCAGTGAGATATCTAGGTATCATATTGGGAGATGGTGGACATTTTGGTGAGCACGTTAGAACAATCACCAAGAAGGCCGAAGAGAGAACAGCGGCACTGAGTAGACTAATGCCGAATATTAGGGGCCCAAGAACTGTAAACAGGCAAATTTTATGTAGCGCAATCTATTCCATGCTGTTATATGCCGCCTCAATATGGAACACTGCATTAAGAAAAGAAGTGTACCGAAACCACCTGGCCAGAGTACAGCGGAAATTATTATTAAGGGTGGTAAATGGGTATCGAACCATATCGACCAAAGCCCTACAGGTCATCTCAGGAGCAGTACCATGATCTGTTAGTAAAAGAGAGAAATATCTTAGAAGAAAAAATTGGTTTCACTAATGCAGACAAAAGAAATATAAGACAACAAATCATAGAAGAGTGGCAAGAGCGGTTGCATGAGATCATGGAAGTGGCACAATGGACGAAAAAAATTATCCCAGATATTAAGCAAGCACAGATCATTAGATTAGTTCATGACGCAGGTAATATCTGGTCATGGAAGATTTACGTACTACGCAAAAAAAAAAAAAAAAAAAGGGGGGGGGAACGAATAGCGAGAAATGCAACTACTGTCCAGAAACTGATACCGCGGAGCACACGCTACTCCACTGCCCAAGATGGGAGACCTATAGGAATAAAGCTCACACAAAATTGGGTAAAATTATAACAGTACATAATTTGGATCAGAACATTACTGGGAGTACAAAAGCATGGAATACAGTAAAAGAACTATGTAAAGAAATTATGGAGACAAAGGAAAAAGAGGAAAGACAGTAACTGACAATATATATAGACAGTTGCCATTTTGATGAAATGCGGCAAGCAGTTCCAAAACGGTAAGCGGATAAAACAGTGGTTTTTTTAGTTGGTAAAAATCCAACTGGCCAGATTTTTAGAAGATTTTTTCCACTGCCGAAGAAAAAACTACTGCTACTACTAATACTACTACTACTACTACTACCTACTACTACTACTACTACTACTACTACTACTACTACTACTACTACTACTACTACTACTACTTCTACTACTACTACTACTACTACTACTGCTACTACTACTACTACTACTACTACTACTACTACTACTACTACTACTACTACTACTACTACTACTACTACTACTACTTCTACTACTACTACTACTACTACTACTACTACTACTACTACTACTACTACTACTCCTACTACTACTCTGAAATGGCCGTCCAGGTCTAAGAAGAATATATAAGGAGAGATATTCTGGGCAAACTTTCGGGAGGATTAGAGACTAATTGCCAAGAAGGGAGTAGCGTTGGGGAGAAAATGGCACAGGCACAGTGCTTTGAGGATTTTGCGCAATTGTTGAATACGTAATGGTTGAAGAATAGCTTTCAAACAATCGCCATGCACCCCGGAAGTTTAACTAAAGTGGATGAAGAATACAGTATGGCCGCAATAGCAAATCCAGGTGATAAGCTTGAGAAAGGAATTTTGAAGAAACTGAAAACCATGTACCCTGTGCTAGTGGATATTACAGGCGAAAACTTAGAAGAAGGTAAAGTAGAATATCATGCAAAGGAGGACAAAAATTCATAGTAGCAGAAGGAAAGAAAAATGTACTTCTTGACACTCCTATATAGTACCATTTATGGTTACAGAAGAAGTAAACGACATGGAAGCTTTTTACAAAATGCTACTCCAATGCAAACAAATGTTGGAAGGAGATAACACAAAGAAAATAGCAATTGCTGCACCTGATGGGCTGAATAGAGAATGCGTAAGAAAAATACTGGAATGGCTGTTTCGAGGCCATGGGATTCAACTAAGGTATGTTGTACCAGAAAGGTCAGGGTAAGCACTATAGGACAAGCAAGCACAAAGACATGTAGGGCGGCGTAGAAATGAACAACCTGAAGAAGTGGTAGTGATTAAAGCAATATTGACATAAGGAAACTTGTTAAAATAAAAAGATATTAAGAAAACTGGTAAAGAGGATTTAGTCCTTACGGTAGACGGAGCAGGGAAAGTAAACATCCTCAGGAAGGAGACACTGAAGAGTTTTGAAGAGGTAGAAATGGGTTCAGTGTGGAAGGAAATATACTAATGTATGGAATGGAGTTTAGGCAACCAAATCGCAACAATAACGTTGCCTGAGGAATTTGGTAAGACCTTGTTAAAGAAAATACAATTTAGAGTGGGATAGGCAGACTGCCAGTTAAGGAAAACAAAAAGTTACTAGCTATTTCAAATGTCTGAAATTTGGACATATAGCGCCGCAGTGTAAGGAAGAAGCTGATATGAAGGGATGTTGTTTGAACTGCGGAGAGAAAGGACATTTAGCTAAAGAATACACAAAGTATCCGTATGTATAGCATGTACGAAGACTGGTAATAGAAGTGACCAACTGAGATGCCCGCAATACAGGAATCTGATAGCGAACATAAGGGGGAGGAAGCTGAAGTAAAAGAAAAATCATGAGCCCAGCAGTCATACGAATTCTACAGGACAATTTAATGCGATCACAAAGAAGTCACGATATGATATATGCAATAGCAATGCAGAAGAAGATGGATATCATGATAGTAAGTGGACCAAATGTAAAGAGTGTATCCAGTATTCAGTAGTGGGTCAAGGACAAGATAACGGATGTCGCGGTCAATTTCTTGAATAAAAAACTAGAGGTGACAAATTGGAGGGCAGAAGAAGGTTATGTATGTGTGTACTTTAAACACTTTATGGATGCTATAGCTCACAAATATATCACTGGACAAGTTAAAGAGAGAAGTAGACACCATAAAGCACGGCAGTAGCTCATCAGGAGGGGAAAGCATTATACTTGTTGATTTAAATATTAAGTTTCCACAATGGGGTGCACACACTACTGACAAGAGGTAAATACTGGGCTAAGTGGATGGCAGAATTGGACTTAGTAGTGCATAATATAGGGCAAATACCAGCATTTGTAAGGGGGGGATTGTGAATCATTTATAGGTATAACATGTCCAACTCAGATATTTGCGGAAAAAACCACGAATTGGGAAGTGCTTGATGAGATGCTAAGTGACCATAATTTTATATACTTTGAAATTAAGGAGTTTACATAACGAAGGGATAGAAATCTAGAAAAGACTAAAGCAGAGTATGAATGGGAGGTATTTAAACTGATTATGAAGTGGAAGGCTGAGAGTAGAGACAATATGGTGGTAGAAAGAGAGCCAGAGGAACTAATTAAGGCAATGCAATAAGCCACAAAGGCAGGTCAAACATATGCTCCTAGAGGTGCCATATTGGTGGAATAATCAGATTGACGACCAAAGGAGGTCTGTATCAAGGACACACGCAAGATGACGAGCGAATAAGAGACGGGTTCTAGAACAAGAGTTAGAGAAGTTAAGAGCTGAGCATAGAGAGAATAGCTAAATATACTTACAAGACTCATAAAGGAATCTAAGAAGAAAATTCGGCAACAAGTATATGAAGAGCTTTATGAAGACATCTGGAGATTAGGATAAGAATAGTTACCGGGCGTTTAACAAACAGGATTCCTATACAATTATCAGAGGAAAAGGAGATGACTGCTGTTCAGGGGCTATTTTCACTGACTGAAGATAAGGTAGAGGGCAGCATAAAGTGCAAGATAGGCCATTCACCTTGAATGCATTACAGGAAGCTGCGAGGAATATGAAATCTGGTAAAGCGTCAGGTTTGGATGCTATTCCACCAGAAGCAGTGAAGTATGCAGCTGAAGTAACTCCGAAATTGATTTTAGATATATTAAACATCGTGCTGAGAAAGCAGGATTTTCCAGTATAATGGAAGGTGGTCAAATTCATATTGTTATTATTAAAAGGGGACAAGTTGCCACAAGATCCTTCTGCTTATAGGCTATTATCTCTGTTAAATACAATGAGTAAGTTATATGAAAGTCTGGTAAAAACAAGGTTTCATAAATAGATTTAGGAAGGCTAGGGTTTATCCTGCAATCAGTATGGTTTCAGGAAGGAAAAAACTACGATGCAGGCGATTAGAGCAGTTATTAAAATCAGGGAATACACCACTGAAAAGTGGGTTGCTGCAATCGCACTAAATGTGAAAAATGCATTTAAAACCACAACGTGGATTTTAATAATTAAAGAACTGGAGAGAAAAGCTGTCTCATTAAATTTAATAAATATAACAAGACAGTACTTTAACAAAAGATACATAAAATTAGGAAACTAGAAAAAAAGTTCAGGTAACCACAGGAGCAACCCAAGGTTCGATCTTGGGACCTACTTAATGGAATATATTGTATGGCGGAGTTTTATTTATTAAACTACTTGAGGGAGCAACTACACTAGGATTTGCAGATGAACTGGTGTTGATCATCACTGCCGTGGATGCAGAAGAGCTAATGTATTTAGTAAACGAATCCTTGATGCGCATTGATTGATGGATGAACAGATAGATTATCTTTAGCACAACAAGAAACGGACGAAATGCATATCTTAAAATAGGAAACACTATTGTGGTACCTAAGAAAGCTTTGAGGAACTTAGGTGTTATGCTGCGCGATAGCGCTAATTTCGGTGAGCATATAAGAGTAGTAATCCTGAAGGCAGAAGAAAAAGCAGCGTCACTGATTAGATTGATGCCAAATATTGGAGGCCCAAAAACAATTAAAAGGCAGATATTATGTAACGCAGCATATTCAATGTAGCTATATATTGCACAAATATGGTATAATGCTCTAACGAAAGAACTGTACAGAAACTGTATGGTTAAAGCACAGCGGAAGCTACTACTAAGGCTGGTAAGTGGTTATTGAACCATATCTACAAAATATTTACAGGCCTTTTGGAGGAGGAATTCCCATAGACATGTTAGTGGAAGAGAGAAGAATAATAGAGAGCAGGAGGTTAGAAACTCTGCAGCAGACAAGAGGGAGATAAGAAAACAAATTATGGAACCATGGTAAAAGCGCTGGCAGGAAGCGACGGAAGTTGCACAGTGGACAAAAAGAATTATTCTAGATATCAGTAAGTGGTATACATGTAAGCATACACAGCTGTACTATTTCTGGACACAGTATTATCTGGCCACGGAAGAATTAGGTGTTATGCCAAGAATATGGGGAAAACGGATGATGACAAATGTAGTTATTGCCTCGAAAAGGACTCTGTGGCGCACAGTTTCTTCACTGCCCACGTTGAGAGGTAAAAAGGAATGAAGCATTCGGAAAACTGGGTGTAAATGTCGCAGTTTAGAATCTACAGGAGACAATAACAGCTAATCGCAAATATTGGGATATATTGAAACAACTTGCAAAGAAAATAATGGAGACCAAAGAAAGGGCGCAGAGAAACCAATAGACTGATAACTTACACAGCTGCTATTTTGAGGTAATACTACAAGCAGTCCCAAAATGGTATGAGGAACTGGCAGTGGTTGTTTAGTTGGTAAAAATCCAACTGCCGAAGTAAACTCTACTACTACTACTACTACTACTACTACTACTACTACTACTACTACTACTGCTACTACTACTACTACTACTACTACTCCTCCTACTACTACTACTACTACTACTACTCCTACTACTACTACTACTACTACTACTACTACTACTACTACTACTACTACAACCACCACCACTACCACGACCGCCACGAACACGACCACGACCACGACCACCACCACCACCACCACCACCACCACCACTCCTCCTCCTCCTGCTGCTGCTGCTAGTACAACCACCACCACCACCACTACTACTACTACTCCTCCTATTGCTGCTACCTCTGCTACTGTACCTCTGCCACTGCCACTGCTACTACTACTACTACTACTACTACTACTACTACTACTACTACTACTACTACCACTACTACTACTATTACTACTACTAATACTACTCCTACTACTACTGCAACCACTGCTACTACTACTACTTCTACTACTACTACTACGGCAACCACTGCTACTACTACTGTACTACTATTACTGCTTCTACTACTGCTACTACTACTTTCACTAATAATAATAATAATAATAATAATAATAATAATAATAATACTGCTGCTGCTACTACAGCAACTACTATTACTACTACTACTACTACTACTACTACTACTACTACTACTACTACTACTACTACTACTACTACTACTGCTACTATTACTACTACTACTACTACTACTACTACTACTACTACTACTACTACTACTACTACTACTACTAGGCTTAGTTTCTGAAAGTTTGGATATTATAAAGAATCCTTTTGAGAAAAGACCCTCAGTTCGGCGGTCACCGCCCTTTTTTGAGATGTGGATCTACCAGCTGCATGATGTGATTGATGAAGATAGCCCGAAAGAAGAGATTGAAAAAGTAGATTCATCTAACAAAAGGCAAAGAGAAGAAGCCACCTTATCAGAAGATTTTCATGATTTTAAGAACGGAATGGATAAGCTGGAAAAAAAAACTTTGATTGGACTGAGGAATTTGGTAAAGACTATACCTAAGACGAGGACCGATATAAAGAAAATGATGGAGAGTGTTTTTTTTCAGGTCGAAACTATGAACAAAAGATTTTCTGCAGGCCCTTTTTCCGAAGAAAATTGAAGCCAAAAACCAAGCAGTAATAAGATAGGCTTAGACATACAGGGTAAGAAAGATCAAGATAGAGGAGAGACATCTAAATTTAGATGGACAAATAGTTTCACTACAGGCACTCAGACAGAAAAGACTCATTCTGGCTGTGAAGATATATCCGGAGTAGAAAGCGCGGTGGAAGAGGGTCATGGTTACGAGGATCTGGCATTACTCCTACATGTAGAATGACCAGAAAAATGTTTTCATGTAGTAAATTTAATAGCAGGCAACACATTTAAGACGGCAGTGGAAGCTTATATAGCTATCGTTATGGACCCCAAAGAAAAAGTGGAAAAAGGTATTGCTAAGAGGGTATTTAATTATATCCAGATATAAAGGAAATGTTTGAAGAAGGGCGTGAGGATGGGAAACTTGAGTTTACTGTCAAGGAGACCAAGATAAGTTATAGAGAAAGGACAAAAGCATAAAAAAGGGTGATATATTTGTTACCCTACACTGTAGAACGAAGAGTTAGTGATATGAAAGAATTTTACTCCTTAATTGAAGTGGTAAGGCAACAAGTTATAAAGGAGGAAACAAATAACCAGTATTCATTACACCAGAAGGTCTAAATAGGGACTATGTAGGAAAAATATTGGAGTTCCTGATGCCTATAGTGAAATGTAATGTAAACTACATGATTCCAAAGGATAGACAACGGTTAGATAAGCAAAGAATAACAAATATAAAACCCAGGATTGTACGAAATGAGGACATTATTTTAAAATCCCAAGAGAAGACTTATGCAGATATAATAAAAGAGGTCAAAGGTAAGGTAGATATAGAAAATATAGGAAAATCGCATAGATAAAGTGAGGAGAAGTGCAACTGGAAGTCTGCTACTTACTGTGGATGGAGGTAAACAGGCGGCGGGGATATTAAGTAAAGAATTAAAACAGAAACTTGAGGGAGTAGAAGTGTTTGAAACAAAGAAGCCAAAACACTGCGCATGTAGGAAGAGAGGAAGTAGAATCGGCCCTGTCTCTAGAAACAGGGGCTAAAGAAGGTGAGCTTATAGTTGGTGCACAATTGAGAGATGGAAACCAGGCTGTCAACATAACCCTCGAAGGTACACTGGCAGTGGATCTTTTAAAGAAACGAAAAATACGGATAGGATGGTTAAACTATACTATTCGTGAAAGAATTACAGTCATAAGGTATTATAGATGTTTGGAGACCGGACATGATGCGGTAAAATGCACTGGTCCAGATAGATCGGAACTTTGTATGAACTGCGATCAAAAAGGGCACAAGGCAATAAAATGCACAAGTAAAGCATATAGCATAAAATGTAAAGTGGAAGGACACAGATTGGATCCGATAAGGTGCTCCTATCTTAGAGAGGTGACAGAGTCCCGAGAAAGAACCACCAACAATGAAAATATTAAGTCCGACAATGCCTTATAACTTATTTAAAGAACGAAAGATTGATATAGTCTCTATCCTTTTTCTAAAGTGGATTATTGGAAAAGTGGAAATATTGATAAACGTACAAAACCTTTTATTAAAGAGGATCTTAATACAGTAGAGGAAAGGATGAAATGTGGAAAATCACCCGGGCCTGATCAGTT